>JALPQD010000789.1:0-83829 GCA_023101885.1 Typhlomys cinereus
CACACACACATATACTGACATTCACATATGCACACCATGCATTACCGTGTGCACTCATATGTACACTCACACACATTCAGAGGCGGTGACCCCCGTCATATATACACACAATAATAATAAGTAACTTCAATTTTTTGACAACCCGCAGCTCTTTATAGTAACAAAGTCCATTGGATATAGAGAACTTGTTGACGTCAGAACACTTAGAGCTATTTAGCTGAATAACGGTCTTTCCTATACCCCAGCTGTACACAAAGCATACCAGGGACAGTGTGTGCTTTGTGAGCGCGCAGGTACACCTTGTCAGTAAAATGGTATTATCAGCAACCATCTCCCAGATTTTTTCCAGTAACAAATCACGGTGTGACATTTGAGAGGCAAACAAGAGCTAACTCCTTTTTGAGCCGTGACTACAAACACACAGACCTTTGAGGGACGAGCGTTGGGCTTGCAGAACTGACTGTAGTAGTTCCAATAGCGCCAGTTTTCTTCGTACAAAAGCTGCATTTCCAAGTAGGTCAAGAATTTTTCTGGGCACCTGGAACACAGATCTAGGGAAAAAAGCATCAACATGGTGGGACGCCAAGGAAGGTCCGAGGCTGGACAGACTTTCCAACGCCCTGGCGCGGAGAGGAAGCACCGTCCTTCTAGTCACAGTGCCTGCACACACTGATACGCTACAAAGCGTGACTGGCCTCTGCTTCTTGCATCCTCAGGTTGACATGCGCCGCAACAGGGTGTCCCACGTGCAGACAGACCTGACCTAGAGACCTGATGCGCAGTGGCGGAGCCTCTGGATTTCTGGCCGAGATTTTCTCAATGTGAATAATTTGCACATTATAACAAGGTGGCACAGCCAGAAAATTCATATCGTTGCAATTTTATATCCACCTATATGTTCTGGTGTATCTACAAAACTTCTTCATGTGTGTAAACTTGGGTGACCTCTATCGCAGGAAAATGAACTTTTTTAAAGAATTTATTACTGTGTATGTATGCATATGATGTTTGTGTGCGGAGGTCAAAGGACAACTTTGCAGAGTCTGTTCTCTTCTTCACCTCTATGGTGAAGAGACCCTATGTGGGTCTCAGGAATCAAACTTGTGTCATCAGAGTTGCCTGGCAAAAGACTAAGGTAAGGGCATTTGATTCTTCTTACTGGCCCCAAATATCAACTTTTAATAAGGCATTTTAAATGTATTTTTCTGAAATTGTAGATAAGGGTTTTAATTTAGGAATAATTTTGTGTAGTTTATATATAGTCAACGTTAAACTATTTCTCACAAATAATAAAATGGTTTCAATGCTTGGGCCATCAATAACTTAGGCCAAGAATAATCCTTAGCACCGTGAATATCAGCAAAACTGAAACATAATTAGAGCTACCACCACAGGAAATAAGCAGGTAGGTGCCTCAATCAGTCATTACTGAAATCTTTTACCACCGTCACCGGATGTGGGTGGAGAGGTCACCAGCCCGTGGACGTGGGAGAGAGGTCACCAGCCTGTGGACGTGAGAGAGAGGTCACCAGTCCGTGGACGTGGGTGGAGAGGTCACCAGCCCGTGGACGTGGGAGAGAGGTCACCAGCCCATGGACGTGGGTGGAGAGGTCACCAGCCCGTGGACGTGGGAGAAGGTCACCAGCCCGTGAACGTGGGAGAGAGGTCACCAGCCCGTGGACGTGGGAGAGAGGTCACCAGCCCGTGGACGTGGGAGAGAGGTCACCAGCCCGTGGACGTGGGAGAGAGGTCACCTGTTCGATTATTTTACTTAATGAACTTGGGGCTGATCAGTGACAAGCCAGGACCATGTGCTCTGCCATGAGTCCCCAAGAAGTGGCTGCAGTCTAACTAGTGATTCTACAAAACGTCAGTAAAACAGACAGGATGCTCCATCGTCTGCTGGCAATTGAGAGAAGAAAGAAAAGTCACATTCAGCCACGCGAGCTGCTGTATATCTCTCTGCTGATCAGTTCCTCCTTGAGAAATCCTCCCAGCCCTCCTCTCCCTCCCTGCTCCCCTTAGCCCTCCCTGCTCCCCCTCCCCCTCAGCCCTCCCTGCTCCCCTCTCCCCCTCCCAGCCCTCCCTGCTCCCCCTCTCCCAGCGCTCCCCTGTTTCCCATCTCCCTCCTACTCTGAAAATGAGTCTCACTGAGTTGCTCTTGAAAGGCTGCTGGCTAAGACACCAGTGCTAAGCAAACGGCTCTTTCTGGCTTTTGAGTCCCTTTCCTGCTGCACACGGGGAATGCAGTGCTGACCTCAGAGCTAAGTGCTCCCCTCAAATGTCAGTTGGTGCCGTCTGGAGCAGCGGCAGCGCCAAGCCTTCCAAGGGCTCGACAAGGCGAGTATTGCTCTCCGCAAGTGTCCGCAGTCGCCTCTCATCTCACACGCACATACGTGTTTTCATCTCTCATCTCACACGCACATACGTGTTTTCATCTCTCATCTCACACGCACATACGTGTTTTCATCTCTCATCTCACACGCACATACGTGTTTTCATCTCTCATCTCACATGCACAAACGTGTTTTCATCTCTCATCTCACACGCACATACATGTTTTTCATCTCTCATCTCACACGCACATGTTTTTCATCTCTCATCTCACACGCACATACATGTTTTTCATCTCTCATCTCACACGCACATACATTTTTCATCTCTATCTCACATGCACATACATGTTTTTCATCTCTCATCTCACATGCACATACATGTGCATACATGAGTCTCGTATCTACCAGTTGAAGAGCATCCAACATGCTCATGATTCCAAAAAGTAAAAAGGTTGAGTTCATTATCAATGCAAATATGGGAAATTCACTCTATTTGGAGCTACACTGAATAAATCTCATAAACGCCTAAGTTTTACTCATTATTTTTAACTGTCTTCCATATGTGTATGCATATTTGCACATTGTGTGTGTGCACGTGCATGCAGGAGTGTGTGTGAGAGCGCTCATATGTTTGCATGAGCATGAGGAGGCACGGGTTGACCCTAGTGCCCCCTCCACGGCGTCCGCTCGACTCCACAGGCCGTGCATCTAGGTCTGGTACCGGCTGCTCAGTCAGCGGTCCAGAGCATCTCCTGCTCTGGCTGGGGTCACAGGCAGCTTCGCCTGCGGGCTCCGGGCACTCAAGCTCCAGCCCTGCCTGTACAGTGAGTGTTTCCTTGCCAGCTCTGACTCTGAAGTGCTGAACGATACTGAGCTCGTTCCTCGCTGGATACTTCCAGAAGATTCACAAAGCCGAGCGTACTCAAAGAGCTAAAGTCCTCATGGTCTTCGTATCGTGACAGGAGATGCTTGGGGACCATGATGATTCTACACTTACAAAGAATATGCACCGACTACTGCACGTGAATGCTGGTGTATCACACATGAAAGAAAGCAATTAAACTGGTAAAAAGAAAAAAGTAGTTAAGGGGAATGCAATTCCATTCCAGACACAAATGAGCTGTTTGAAAAAATAAAAACCGGCGCAGCAACTGTCCTTCTCTCTCTTCCACTGTCAGACCAATTTGTTCACTTCAAATAGGGTGCTGATTAGCAGCAATCAACACACAATTAGCCAAAGATGAAGGTCACACCGAGGGTGGGTATTTCTAACTGATCACAGTCTGTCCTTCAAGTGCTTGTGACAATGTCTGGGCCAGGCTGCCACTTAACAAAACATAATACATAAATGATAACTCAGATATGTAGTTACACCATTGCCTGACCGACTAAATGGCAGCTCAGGATTGAAAGCTAAATGTATCCTGAACTAAAAGGCCACCCGGAATGGAATCCCTGGAGTCCCTGTCACTATTTTTACATCACCAGTGCAGGCGGGTGCAGCGCTCTATAAACAAGGATTTGATGGCTGGGGTGCGAATTGCATTGACATTAAAATACTGCATTTGCTCAAAGAAAGAAGATCTGGTAAGTCACTTATGAATCATAATAATTATTATTCTTTAATTTTTTATATGAGCAACAATTTTGTATGTCTCTGTGGAAATGTTCTTAACTGAGACTAGAAAGCTACTCCTTCATTTGTATATCAATTCATTCATTCCATACATTTTGTTGATCCTCTGTTCTAGAGTATTCTAGGCTCTGGGGACACAATGAGAACAAGGCAAATGAGACTCTTCATCCTTAAGCTGATGGCTTCGCCTAGTGAAAGACAGACAACAAAACCAAGCAAAACATCTATTGTAAGAGGCAAGGAAAAGAGGTGCGCAGTGATGGAGGCTGAGGGAAATCCCCAAGGGAGCATGTCGTGAAGCTCGGAGATGCTCTCTCAGCAGAGCGCGGTGCAAGGCATGGAGAGCAAAGTTCAGATTCTCAGCATCCAAGTAAGAGCTTGGCGGTGCGGAGTCTGTAAGCCTCACCTTGGAAGATGGAGACAGAAGGATCCCGCAGCTCACTGGCCAGAGACCTCCAGGTCAGTGACAGACCCCACTTCAAGAAATAAGGTGGAGCTACAGAGAAGACACCCCGCGCTGACCACTGGCCCTCACTCATGCAAACATACAAACGGTGACCGCTGCCTACACACATACAAACATGCAAACACACAGAAACATACTGACCACTGGCCCACACTCATGCAAACATACAAACACACAGAAACACACTGACCGCTGGCCTACACACATGTATACATATAAACACACAGAAACACGCTGACCACTGACCTACACTCATGCAAACATACAAACACACAGAAACACACTGACCACTGGCCTACACACATGTATACATATAAACCACAGAAACACGCTGACCTGACCACTGGCCTACACTCTGCAACACATGCAAACACACAGAAACATACTGACCACTGGCCTACACTCATGCACACATACAAACACACAGAAAACACTCTGACCACTGGCCTACACAAATCACACATACAACGCACAGAAACACGCCCAGAGCTTCTTTGCTCAACTTTGCACATGCTGCTGGTGGTCACAATTCCGCTCCTCATACTCGCGTGGCAAACGCTCTGTGACTGAGCCGTCTCTCCGACCCAAGACCTAAGCAAATCTCACTGAGAACGTAGCACTTTACAGAAATCTTGGCGACGGTCACCAAGTCGTGGAACATAAGAAGAGAAGTACTTTAGGGGAAGAACAAAGCACCTGGAGGCGGAAGCTTCCTGAACCCTTGAAGAATGACCCACTGCCAGTATACTCTGAGTGCCGTGAGCAAAGGGGATGCCTCCAGGGTGCAGTCAGATGGCCCAGTGAGGGTGCGTCTTAAGAATGTAGTCAGATAGCCCAATGAGGGCATGTCCTAAAGATATAGTCAGATGACCCAGTGAGGGCATGTCCTAAGGATGCAGTCAGATAGGCCAGTGAGGGCGTGTCCTAAGGACTCAGTCAGATGGGCCAGTGAGGGCGTGTCCTAAGGACTCAGTCAGATGGCCCAGTGAGGGCGTGTCCTAAGGACTCAGTCAGATGGCCCAGTGAGGGCGTGTCCTAAGGACTCAGTCAGATAGTCTAGTGAAGATGTGACTTCTAAGGATGTAGTCAGAAGGTCCAGCAAGGTTGTGTTCTCTAAGAAATGTAGTCAGACAGTGTGTTGGACCATGAAGAGTCTTCCAGAATCTCTCCCCTCCTCCCAAGCACAGAACTCAAATGGAGGTTCTCAAGTCTTCATCCAAGGACGTCAGAACTGCTAACATCCTCGGCAGGGCAAGTGCTCCCTACCTGTGTCGTAGGGCACTGCAGGGTCACCATCGTGGAAGGGCTGATACATTTGAGCAGGTTGAAGTAAAACAAAATGGTCTTGTTCCTGTTAAAAAAAAATGACATAGCAACTTTATTTTTTAGCAACTGTGGGGATGTTCTATATCATATCAGACTCCAAGCATGTTTAATGAATCACCTTTAAACATTGGCTGTTTTTCTCTAACAGCTGCAATGTGCCTCTCAGATCCCCTTGCAGATGCCCAATAACCAAAGCATCCTTTGTAATTATTAAAACATTGAAATAACTTGCCCCAAGAAGTAATCCTTGACCAAAAAAAAAAACCAGGTTTCTACTCAGGTGTGTTCCATGTCTAATATTGGTAAATATGCACTGGTTTGTATACATTAGAAATAGAACCAGGAGGCAAATGCATTCTCAGACAGCAACAGTCGAATTCCAAGTGGCAGAAACATGATGTTCTATTTTGATTTTTAGTTGTCTACATTTTCTAATTTTCTATAATGCCTGCAACTGCTTCTGACACTTTCATTAGAAGCATCATGAGTAAAATATCATCGACGACAAAAGAAATCATCCAAGGGACTAGCTAAGTAGAAAGTGTGTCTCATGACATGATAGATGACATTGACATTGCAAATAATACTGAAACCATTGGATATTTACTGGACAGAGAAACAAATAAGACATTAATTTGAGGATGCCCTTACTAATGAGGTGAAATCTGATTTGATTTTAACTTCATGGATAGTATCATCAGTTATATGCAGAGGGAAAATATGCAAGTTCTGGAATTACATTTGTTCAGTTAATTTTTGAGTCTTCATGGGTTTCCTAAACACACGCATGCATTACACTGGCCATCTAAGAAAAAGGTAAATTGAGCAACACTTTCTATGGATAATTGCTTTGCCACTGACAGTCTCTTTCAAATTTGTTTCCTAAGTGGTGACATGAACATGTTATGTCATAGCGCTGGAAGGACCTAAGTTAACACACAGCAGCCCCAAGACAAGCAGCTGTCTCAGGAAAAAATGGGATGTTTACTGACAACCCTGATTCCTTTGCGACCCTTGTAAGGCTAAGTGTTTGGATACAGGACCAAAATTAGCATCTTTCCTTTACGTTCCTCATCGGATTCAGAAGCAGGTGTTTTCTGAACCACATCTTAGGAGTCACCCCCTCCTCCCGGGGGTTGGCATGTATTATACTGCAGTTGGTAAGATGTTTCCCTGGCAGGCATGAAGCCTTGGGTTCAATTCCTGGCACCGCATAAAGCCGGACGCGGGAGTTCATAGCTACGATCCCAGCACTTTGCAGACAGAGGAGGGTCAGCTGTTCTCGGCCATCCCCCCTGCATGACACGTTCGAGGTCAGCCCGGGATCCATGAGACTCGGCCTCAAACCAGCGACAAACCACACACCCGACTCCTCAAGAAGAAATTTCTCAGGCCCTTATCAAGTCTTCAATTACCAAATGTAACTACATTCATGACAGGCAGGGGACAAGGAGCAATGTTTTCCTGTGGACCCAGAATCAGTAAGTAGGATCCAATCGTGGTCAAGTCTTTCCATAGGTTGCATGTTCTTCCTGCCTCTGTCGACCTAGGCCACGCTGGTGGGCAGGAGAGAGCAGCTGGCTAGTCACAGTGAACAGGGTGAGGACCATGCCGGTCACCCACGGAGGAGCGGGAAGATGATCTCCCCAAGGTCCAACGGTGCAGCCGCTGAGCCGGAAGGGGCCCAGGAAGGGCAGAGCAGCAAGTCATCTTCCATTGACCCAGAAGTGCTGCTGCGATCTGAGGAGCAGAGATGAGACAGGAGAGAGCCACGGGCAGCTGCAGGCCACGGCTCAGCGTGCCACGATGGTTCACGTGCCGAGGACAGGGACTCCGGCCTGCCGTGCCTGGCATCAGAGACCGTGGAGATGGCGGCTAGGATCAGCACTAGGGCACGTGGGTGGGGGCACCAAAGCTGCTCCCCCAGGTCACATCATTGTTAAGAAGGACACTCCGTCCCCCCAGATTCCCCTCGACCTTCATAAGACACCTGTGCGGGGATGCTCCTCCCACGGGGTGTTGCGCCGATGGCTAGCGGGCTAAGTCGGCTCTGCAGTAACCGCCGTGAGGGGGGCAGTGCCCACCTAAGGAACAGGCACCCGAGTCTCACCCTCACAGGGTGAAGCCACGGGGACCAGAGGCGGAGGGAAAAGTGGCAGAGTCGGCCACACCCTCTGCTGGCCACGCCCTCCCCAAGTTCCTTCGCGGGTCAAACCCGAACTGAGGGACAGAGGAAAGGAGACTGAAATGTTAGTGTGGCCTAATGTCTGGTGACAAAAGTATCTGGAATGTTCTGCCAACTTCTCGAGATGCCAAGAAAGGAGATGTGACGAGCAGGGAGAGGAGTTGGAGGGGGGAGGAAGGCCATGAGGGGAGACAAGCTCACCCGATCCGCGTGGCTTACCACGGAGTCCACACAACTCAGGCGGCTGTGCAAGTTTCTCCACAGCCCTTGCAGGGCCGCTTGGAAACCTGCAGTGTGGGCTCGACTCTAACGCTCAAACAGCTACCCACGCACGCAACCTCACCGTGTGTCGTTCACATCTGTACCTAGGTGAATGAACAAATGATTAGGCCTCCCAGACCCCCCTTCCCCTTCCCCCCGTCCCTGTGGACAGCTGACTTAAGGACTTCGACCGTCCCGCGGACTCCAGCTGTTTGCTGGGTTGCGCTGTTCTCAGGGTCGCTGGCTTCTCCATCATCTTGATCGCCCTTTGCTGCCAAAGCAGAGCCTGCGGCTGGGCCCGCTGCTTTCCCGGGGTCTCTGCAAGCTCTTCTGCACACGTCGACAGTCATTCCGCGTCCCACCGAGGACGAGTGGTCCCACGTTTCCTCGGGCGTGGCGTGGGCATTGACGGCCGCAGCCAGCCATTCGGACTTCGTGTCGGTCATGGCTCCATCCAAGAACGTGATGAACTTCAGCTCCAAGCCACGTGTCTTCTGGGAATCCACTGGCACAGGACAGCAGAAGCCAACGCAGAAAACGAGTCGGGGCTTCGCGTCACAGGCAAGGAAGGAGGGTCCGGCCACATTCGCATAAGGGTTTCAGAGCATCTGGAAAGTGGGGTGCAGGTGGCAACACACTGAGTGACAAATACACCCCCCAGGGCTATGGACGCAGGAAAGCGGGATGAGTCTTCTGCAAACATGGACGTGCTAGACTCGGAGTGACGGCGAGAAGGGTGGGTGTTGGCCAGCCAGGACTTTGACCAAAGGTCAGCAGATGGGTGTCCAGCGTCCACTAGCGGCCCTGCACCTCTGCACACCTGCACGGAGGCTCCCTGCATGCACTTCCGGGGCCTGTTCTGCCTGGTTCCGGCTCCACAGTACTCCGGCCTTGGTGGCGTTTCCAGCCAGTGCCTGACATCTGGTCTCCCACCAGCCCGTGCCCTCCTGGGATCCGACAGGCCTGTGCCTCATGACTAGGGCTACACAGAGACCCAAGGAGAGGTCAGGAACTAGAAGAGATGCGTGAAGGTAGCCAAGAAAAGCTGATGCTGGGTGAGACTAAGGTGATCTGGGGAATAGAAGGGGTCTTCAAAACACCTTCCGTGCAGTTAGAAGAATTCTAATTGATCAGCCATAAAGTAAAAACGTGATGTTGCCATAGAGGAGTGCAGAATAAGCAAGGACTATAGAGACTAAAAACATGACTCTTCAAACAGAAATAAGCAAACAAATCTGGAAGGAACTGACAACGAGACCAGAAAGCGGGAAGAACTGGAAAACTAACAGGGCGGAGCAAAGCACCAAGCCGAATCCAAGTTCAAGTCATGACTCATAATTCACAACCAGAGAAGAGCTAATGAAATGAAGACACAAAGAAAGAAACAGCAGAAGAAAAATCCCCACAGCTGCTGAGAGTTGTGGTTTTCCAGGATTAAAATCCTGATTCAAGGAGACGGGGAAGGGTCTCGGCCCCCTGTGCCGTGCAGCATGCTGTGCAAGCACGAGGTTTTGAGTTCAAATCCCAGTACGCATGTAAAAGTCACACGTAGCAGTGTGCATTTGCAATCCAGGGCTGAGGGACAGAGCCCGGTGGGCCCAGGGACTGCTGGCTGCCCAGTCCAATGGACAGATAAGCTCATCGTGGCGAGAGATCTTGCCTGAAAAAATGGTGGAAAGCAATTAAGGAAAACACCCAACATGGTCCATCCATTGCTCTTTGTTAAACTAAAATGTGGGTTGCTCATATATTACTATTAAAAGACCATGTTTGCTTTCTATGTAAGGAACAAGATAGAAATGAAAATCCAATGTCTGGATATGAGGAGAGATAGATAGGCATATCAAGTCTTTCTTGTGTCCCACCTCTGACGGCAACCCTACCGACAGAAACATGCTGGATTTTGTGGAAGGCACAGAACTAAATGTCAGCAGTGACAAGCTGAACCAAGGAGGTGAAAGGGAAATATAAAAACTGCAGCCCTTGATGCCGGCAGATCAGATCTAGCAGGGTTCAAAAGCAGGCACTTGGTTAATCACACAGTAAAGGACTTGATTCCTTTGTTCTTATCAGAAATGCCAGACAGACTCAATGGAAGCTTCTGTCTGTTTCTCTCCGGCTACCATTTTAGAAATACTGTGAATAAAAAAAAAAAATGCCTGGAAGGGTGTAAAGGAAGATAGAAACAAGGGAAAGAGGAGGGAGCTATACTCCTCGCAGAAAGAAGACACTGTCAAAGTCGTAAAGACAGAACCAGGGCATTAGCATGTCATTGGAAGTGAAGCACTGTAAGTGAATCTAAAGTAGTAACTTCACTTCCAAGCATGGAAGGAAGCATTAAAAAGGAGGACACATAAATAGTTTAAATCTTTGTTTTCATAGCTCTTTGTCAATGAATTCTACCCAAATTCATAAGACATAAGACATAAAGCATATCAATTAAAGAGAAAAACGGTGAAACCTAAAGATAAAAGGCAGAAAAGAATGCCCCAGGGCCGGGGAGAAGGCTTAGTGAGAAAACTCTTGCTACATAATGGTGAGTACTTAGTTCGAATCCCCAGAACCCAAGCCAAGCTGGGCAGTAGCAAGTGTGGTCAGTAACCACAAGGCATGATGGGACGGACTTGCAAGAGCATCCGGGGAAGCCCGAGGCCAGCTCGCCAGGTGCAGCCAGCGGAGCAAGGACCTCGTCTCACGTAGAAAGTAAGGAGTGACACTCGGGGTGCCCCTGAGTGACACACGGACACATGCACTCGGAATGCACAGGCGCACACGCGCGTGCACACACACGTGTCTCAGTGGCACTACTACTGAGGTAAGGAGTCAGGATGGATTATCAAGGCCCTCATCCCGCTCAGCTTGTTTCCACATGCGAGTGTTATTTTATGCAAATTTAGACGTTAAACCAAGGGGAGGTGGGCCGACCGTGTGTTTGAACAGATTTGCAGGACCCTTGTCTTTCTGTGAAAGGTTCTGCAGTGAATTGCAAAGCTATTTACTGAGATGTCAGTGAACCCACCACTTAAAATCAGGAGAGCTTTGCTCTCTGAACGCTTCCTTTTCCTTCTGAGCCCTGTTCAGTCCACGGGACTCAAAAGCTCCAGGTCCTAACAAACGTGCTGCGCTGAGCTGAGGTTTCCTGAAGCGGCCAGAAGGTGGCACTGCAGCCAACCAGATCCTCTCCGGCGGGCTCAGTGCTGCACCCGGATTTCCAGAGCAACTTCCTCTAAACTGAAAAGAAGGAAAGTGGCACAGGGCACCAAAGCACCTGCCCCCTTTGAAGCCTGGTATTTATACCCTGGCTCCTCTCCCACGTCTCTGCGGCTAGGCACAGGTAAACACAAAAGGCCCGATTCTGCATTCTGAACGCAAATGGGGATCTAGCTCAGCTGTAAGGAACGTCTTCGCACGACAGGAAGCAAAGGACAGGGCAGCCCGCGGGTGTGAGCACAGGACGTGGATGGTGACACTCTCGCCGGCGCGTCACACGCTCACCGCGCATCACACGCTCACGGGCGTGTCCCTCCACAATTCGTTCATCCAGACATACCTGTATTTTGTTGTGGGCAAAAGCACACATTTATTTAATGGCTTATTTTATTTACTGATACTTTCACCAGTGCTGTGGAAGATCTTTAAGACTAGATTAAACCTTATGAAGAAATGCATGTGTATTGAACGTGCATAAACTACTTTCTTCCCTCTTTCCATCCTTCCCTCCTCCCTCCTTCCTTCCCTCCCCCTCCCTCCTCCCCTCCCTCCCTCCCTCCCTCCCTCCCTCCCCTTCCTCCTTCCTTCCTTCCTCCTCCCTCCCTCGTCCCTCCCTCCATCCCTCCCTCCCTCCCCCTCCTCCTTCCCTCCGCCCCCCTCCCTCCCTCCCTCCCTCCCTCCCTCTTTCTCTCCGCCCCTCCCTCCCTCCCCCCTCCCTTCC
This sequence comes from Typhlomys cinereus, assembly GCA_023101885.1. Taxonomy (NCBI): domain Eukaryota; kingdom Metazoa; phylum Chordata; class Mammalia; order Rodentia; family Platacanthomyidae; genus Typhlomys; species Typhlomys cinereus. The sequence continues at coordinate 12,142 of JALPQD010000789.1, forward strand.
CTCCTTCTCTCCGCCCCTCCCTCCCTCCCTCCCTCCCTTCCCTCTTTCTCTCCGCCCTCCCTCCTCCCTCCCTTCCCTCTTTCTCTCCGCCCCTCCCCTCCCCTTCCTCTCTTCTCTCCGCCCCTCCCTCCTCCCTCCCTCCCCCCCTCCCCCTCCCCCCCTCCCTTCCTCCCCCCCTCCCCCCCCCCTCCTCCCCCCCTCCCTCCTCCCCTCCCTTCCTCCGCCCCTCCTTTCCTCCCTCCCTCCCTCTCCCCTCCCTCCCTCCCTCCCCTCTGCTCCCCCCTCCCTTCCTCCCCCCTCCCTCCCTCCCCTCCCCCCTCCCTCCCTCCTCCTCCCCTTCCCCCTGCTCTCCTTCCTGACAGAGCCCCTTACCAGCTAGGCTCAGCAAGCTGGCTGCCTGACTGTCCAGCAAGCTCCAGCAACCCACGTGTATCCCCAATACTGCGACTACTCATCACTACACCCAGACTTTCATTCTATTTATTTGAAAGAGGGAGGAGAAGCAGAGAGAGAGAGAGAGAGAGAGCGCACTCATGCCGTGGTGGGCAAATGGAGACCAAAGGGTAACGTTTAGGGGTCATTTCTCTGTTCACTGTGTGGACTGTGCTCAGGGGTCAAGGTGAGGCGCAGGCACGTGGCCCTTGCTTAAACTGTCCGTCAGCCCCACACCCGTGTGGGTCCTGGGACTGAACGCAGAACCTCAAGCCATCTTCTCCAGCCCATGCCACTGCGTCCTGTTGGCGCGCTGTGCCTGGACGGACCGGATTCGGAGGGGAACGTGCTGGGCTTCCCTTCACTGGCCACTTCTCTGAGCTCAGCCCCCAAATGGCCCACGAAGCAGCAGCGTCGTGCGGTCTCATTCCCGACCACCACCCTGGCAAAATCCGGAACCTGTCTGATCCCCTGACCCTCATTCTCTCAGCAACAGACTCACGAGAAGCCGTTTCTTACACCAGACAGGGTTCTAGCTCGGATCGGTGGCCGAGGATACAGCAGAGGAGGACGACGGAAGGTGCTGCTGAGCTCAAAGCAGGTCGGCGCTTGAAGAAACACTCAGGGAGTGATAAGCACCCAGTGGGTGAACCAGGGGCTCCGACCAGAGGCTAAGCAGGGGAAGCAATGGCGGCGCTGGCCGGTACCGAGGAGAGACGCAGACGAACATTAGCACCGAACACGTCGGGCTGGACGCGACCCTCTCGGCGCCATCCCGAGGACAAGAGGCTCTGGGGACGGACCCGGCATCTTGTTGAGTGCAGTGTTTAGACCACGCACGGTGCTTGATCCACTGCAGAACCTCCACAAATGCGGCACGGGAAGGGAACGGGCAGAAGGGCAACGTGAAAGGCAAGCAGGCGGGCCCAGGGTCCAGGCCAGAAGGTGGACGTCTAGGTGTGTGTTGTCCCAGCGAAGCCCTGGAAGGTGAAATCTAGACTTGTGTTGTCCCAGCGAAGCTTCTGGCGGGTGGGGGGTCTAGACTTGTCCCAGCGAAGCATCTGCTTTCCCTATTTTTTTCTTCTTTTTTTGCAGAAGGCGTCGGGCTGGCCGGATGCTGGCTCGCTGTTCCAATGACTCAGGGGGACACGAGTTTGTGGTGAGCGACTAGATGCAGCAAGGTCAGGCCAGCCTGGGCCCACAGAAAATAAAAACGTGGACGAGCCAGCATTTGCCTAGCGTGCACGAGGCCCAAATGAGACCAGCCCCGCAAACAAGAAGTGCTTCAGCAACTAAGTCGTTTACTTCCATAACTTACACACTTTCAAATTCTGCGTTTGAGAAAACTTGGGGAACTATAAAAGGAAATCCATATTTTAATCAAAAAAGTGCATATATATGTAAGAAAATAAAGTTACGACAAATACTATGTAGTGCTATACCAACATCTCCTACTAACTTTTTCAAAATAAAGAAGAGCTTATTTTTTTCTGCACACGAAATATAGAGAATCAGAACAGTTCAGGAAGGTAAAAGCAGCAGCGAGGTGGGGCTTTTATAAACATGAAGTAGATTTGGCCCCCAGATGTTGAGTCAATCTGTCTCCAGTCTTTCCCTACACTTACACATAACCTTGATGCTTAGCGACTTGCCATGGAGCCCCCGAAGTCTAACTCCACGCCTTTCCTCAGACACCTGCCCCTTCTGCTGTGGGGTAACCCACCCAAGGGTCTTTGCAGCTCTCGCTGATGACTTGGAAAAGCTGCTGCCTTCGCACCTTCCTGGCTCAGTTTACAAGTTTCTTCTCTGAGAAAGAAACACCTCGTCCCCCTCCCCACCAGGCCTCTCGCCCGTGGCACCCCAGATATTCTGCACAAGGTTTCCAGTCTGTTTTCCTCCACAGCATTTGTCACGATTCAAAACCATGTTGGTCTGCATCTTTGTGGCCAATCTTCTCTCTGACTCAATTGAAAACTTGCAAGAGCAGGAGCTTGTGTTCTGACCTGGGCCTGAGCAAGACTGTCTGAGATACGATGGAGGCTCAATAAATATGTAAAAAAAAATATATATATATATATATAATCGTTTTTCTTGGGAAAATAGCCATAGGCACATATCTATATCTTCTGACTACTTTCTTTGCATATTAGGCATTTTACATATGAACTTTGAGTCCTACTTCATTCCATACCATATATAAAAATTAAGTTCCAGATGTTGGAAATTGAAGTTTTTATACAGAAGGTGATAAGAATACTGGAGAAATTTATCATAATACCATTTTCAGGAGGAGAAAGGAAATCATCATGACAGACGCAGGAACTACAAAGAAATAGTAACAGAATTGACTATTGAAAACGCGGACATTATTTCCACTGGATCCATTTTCAGTGGACAGGCAACGTTTCCTACCGGCCACACACTGCTGGGGCTCTGTTCAGTTGGCAACATATTTTATTATAAAAGCACTTAATGAGTAGGTCCATTAGCAAGGACTGTCTTTGAATAATCTTTATGAACCAAAATGATGCACCATTTTTACTAAGTAAGTGGGTCACCGGCTAAGGGACAGAAACTTACTGTTGCAGAAGTGTCTGGAAGTGGCTGTTTTACAGAAGGAACGGTTTGGAGATTCGCATGAGTTTCCTTTGTCCTCCACAGAGTAAAAGTATTGATTGCAATGTCTCAGACTTTCTAAATTACTGGAGTTAAGTAAACTCTCTCGATGGATTCCAATTTAGTTCGGGCATCTGCTAGGCAGATCTTTTGTTGGAGGAAATTTGCCCAAATCCTCTGTGACACGATTAAGGATTTCTCTCTCTCTCTCTCTTCAAAATTTTTAGGTTTTCTTGGTAATAATTCTGCCTCTTGAGTTTTGTGAGTTCTTTCCTGAAACTATTTCTTTGATCTACACATGTCTTGGAATAGTAAGTTACAAGTTATGAGTGCCATAAACACAGGACTCACATGTCCTGCACATGTTTTTGTTTCTGTTGATGGGAATAGCTTTGTGGGCTTTCCTCACGATTTTTCCAAACCAGCCTTCACAGACACCAGATTGGTCATGAATCTCAGTAATAACCCCGGGTACTGGAGGGGTGGGGAGAATGGACCGATGAGAAGAGAAGATGATGTGAGATTTAAAGGTTTTTGCTTGTTTGATTTCAGATAAAGAAATACAAAGCTTCCTTTCAAACATGGATGTTTCCAGCTGTCGGGGCACTGCCCACAGATGCCAGATTTCCCCACAATTCTACCAATCATGGAAGCCCTTCTGCTGTCCTTGAAAGGCAGAATGATTTGTCGATAACCACAGTGGCAAAAACGGCCGAGCCGTGGTGCTGTCTGAGCTCACTAGCCTGGTGTCCCGGTGACGGATCCATGCGGTATTTAGGAAATGGCTACTGGAAAAGAAACCGCGGGTTCCGCCCATCCTTTAGAATATCTTTTCATTGAGCCGAGTCTCCGTATTCTGCCCAAATGCTGTACGGCACTGACTTGGAGTCTGAAGTCACACTATGTGGTTTCCATGAGCGATGGGGGCCTCCTCTGGGGAGGTTCAGTTTTCCCAGGTGGTCCAGTGGGACTACGTTACAGCCATGTCTCGGTTCCATCTCAGACAAGAAAACCACACAAAGCACGGGTGGCCGTACTCACTCGTTGGGGGTGTTCTTCTGGCCACAGAAGTGCCCCTGGCTGTCTGTAGGATAGGTCACTCTCCTGGGGTCGCCATGGATCCAGGCTGCGGGAACAAGAAAGGACAAAACCTTCGTGAGCAACGTCGGGCTGAAGGCAGCGTGATTGGAAAGATTAGGATTGCCGTGGCAACACTAACCTCTCTCCCCATCTCAGAACATGATTGATTTTCTTCAAAGAGTAATTTCATAATGAAAAGTAAAATAAAATATGGATGAATCCGTCAGAAAGCACATTCTCTTCCTCCCTCGAGATTGAGCTGGGCTGCAGCCAAAACATGAGGTAATGCACTTGGAAAATGACAGCTATTAAAATGTGGGGAGGGGGGCAGACAAAAGCGTGCTGGGATGAGAAAATGCCTTTTTCTGGGGCTCAAACAGAAATGACTTCATCCCAGAGCTGATAAATTTACACCCAGCAGCATGATGTAATCTTTTGGGGCACACAGAAGTGGAAACATTTTTAAAAATTCAAAGGGAAGAAACTACCATGCCAGCTGGAATGGACTCTTCTCTGTGACAGTACAGACAGAGGCACGCAGGTGCGGTGCGCGACGGAGGCTTGGCACACCTCTGCGGGCTCACCCGCAAGCTTCAAGCAATGCCACCGCACTCGGCCTTCAAGGCGAAGGACTGCTTAGAGACGCCGCACTTCATACAAGCCGATCGGGTTTTTATTTGCTTTGTTTTTGACAAGAATTATGAACTCAGCTGGCAGACAGAGTACAAAGCCACAATAATTAATGTCCATCAGCTAAATTAGCTAATGCGTCCTAATTCTAGCTGTATTTTTTCCTGACTTTTCCAGATTGATGCTCACCTGCGCATATGGAAACACATTTTTTGTCCCTTCTTCCTTTAACACTGGCTACTCTTTCTTTCCCTGTATTTATTGAACTTGACATTCCACATTATAATGCAATCATCTAATTACGTAGCTGTGTGACTTGGGATGATAGCTGTGTGACTTGGGATGATAAAATGAATTTCTGAATGAGAACTGCGATATGGATGAAGAATTTTTTTCGGTACTTTTCCCAAGACCAGTTTTTCTGGGTATCTAGGTACCCAGAGAAGCCTCCTCTGTCTGTCTTGCCAAGGCCTCAGACCCCACATCAGTCACCTCTTTTAATGCCTTCTCGGAAAACGTGGCTCGTTATAAGACGCCCACCACTGTGTCTCCCGAGATCTATTTCTCAGAGGAAGAGTGTGTAAATTATGTCTGTTTAGTGGACAGTGTCTTTTATTACAGCTTGATCTGTGTCTTAGTTTGTTGCATGGTGTCTAAACTTAAAAGAGATATACTTTTATCTAACTAATTTTTGTGACATATTTCCTTTGCTTTATTCTAGAATGTTTTATCTTTTTTTTAAAAAAAGTTTAACTGAGAAATAGGAATCTAAGAGGAAGTATTAGGCTGTTACATTTGCTTATTTTCACCCTGAAGAAATTATTATTGTCACCTTGGACAAATCACTTAGTTATTTTGACTTTCTAATTTGCTACTAAAAGTGGATATAATAAGACATAAACCTTTAAGAATGTGGAGGACATGATAGAAGATAATGGAAGTATGTGACATAATAAGGCATTAGACTCTCATATGGAGACAGTAACATTAATTCTTCCCCTTTTACCCATCTCAGAAAGTAGCATCTGAAATGGGCTTCGATATAGTCGCGTGTTGTGGGAGCACTTTTCCTGAGGAGACGCCTCACAACCAGTCATCCAGCCTAGACACGAGTTTGAGGACAAACCAAAGCAACAATTATGCCAAGTCCAACTTGAAGCTCCAACAAGATTACTGGCATTAGGAATAGGGGTGAGGTCACTACGGGAGCAGGGTGAGGTCACTAGAGGGAGCAGGTGAGGTCACTAGAGGAGCAGGTGAGGTCACTACAGGAGCAGGGTGAGGTCACTAGAGGAGCAGGTGAGGTCACTACAGGAGCAGGTGAGGTCACTAGAGGAGAGGGTGAGGTCACTAGAGGAGCAGGTGAGGTCACTAGAGGAGCAGGGTGAGGTCACTAGAGGAGCAGGGTGAGGTCACTAGAGGAGAGGGTGAGGTCACTAGAGGAGAGGGTGAGGTCACTAGAGGAGCAGGTGAGGTCACTAGAGGAGAGGGCGAGGTCACTGCAGGAGCAGGGACCACTCAAAGGCAACTGTATCACCAGAAAGCCCAGCCCAGCCTGGGCCACAGCGTCCCTGAGGCAGGAAGGAGGGCCCTACCATTAGCCCTCTTGGCTTACACATCCTAGTGCCCCGCTCAGGCCTCAAGCTCACAGGGCACCTGTCAGGACGCCTGTCTGAGGACACGTAGGCGCCTGTGGGCACATGTCCTCTAGCCCCTCCCACCTTCGCTAAGGGAAGCCAACAGTCCACAGGTGCGATCTTGCGGGTCTCAGACAAAGATGGCGGCTGTTTGCTCGCAGGAGAAACGCCATCATCCACCAGCGGTTCAGCCGGGAGGGAGATGCAAGGAGCCTAAGCCAGCAGGAGGGATTAAGGAGGGTGAGGCCAGGGAAGGGACATCCCAGGGGCCGCATGGGCTGTGGCCATGTCCCCCCATCACAGCCAACACACGAGGGGTCGAGGGAAGCAGGCCCCACAAGGCGCAGGCGCTGGCTTTCTTCCCCTTTGCGTCATCAGTGCAGTGAAGACTCAGTAACCACCGCGGGGCTCGGAATGGAGGATTCGAACATGTAGCTGGCCATGGGCAGAACGACATCTGGAGCCGGGGAAGCTGAGCTGCTTCAGTGTGTCGGGCGCCGTGTCTGTAACACCCATGACCTCTCTCTACACATCTCACAGTAATGACAGGGAGGGATTCCTTTTCCTAAATTTTTCATTAGAGTTCATCACTCAGAATCCTCTATCTTTTCATTTCCTCTGTGTGTGTGTGTGTGTGTGTGTGTGTGTGTATGGTGTGTGTAGTATGTGTGTGTATATGTGTGTGTGTATGTGTGTGTGTGTGAGAGAGAGAGAGAGAACTTGTATATATGTGTGTTCACATAAGTGGGGTACATGTGTACCCGTATGTATGTGAAGGCCTCCCAAGGTTGACGGGTCTTCCACCTTATTCATTGTGGAATGGTCTTTCAATCAAACTTAAAGCCCACCAGTGCAGCTGGACCCGCCCACCAGTGCAGCTGGACCCGCCCACCAGTGCAGCTGGACCCACCCACCAGTGCAGCCTGACCCGCCCACCAGTGCAAGCTGGACCCGCCACCAGTGCAGCTCGGACCCGCCCACCAGCTCGCTCTGGGTCTTCCTCCCTTGTCTTTGCCTCCCAAGGCAGGAGCTACAGTGGACACTAAGCCCACCTGACATTTACGTGGGTTCTGGGCATCCGGAATGCCTGCCCTCTTGTCTGCACTACAACGCGTTCGCACAGCCATCCGCAGCTCTCGAGTCAACATCTCTCGAGTGACACGGTCAGGGACACCGCTGCTGGCTTCCCTGACTGAATGCAACGGCAGGAAAGCTTCCCGCTGAGGGAAATCCAGGAAGGAAGGAGGATTACGGCTGGACATGAAAACGTTCCCCCACGAAGCTGGAGTGTAAGGGCTAGTTCGCTAGAGCAGATGTTCAGAGCTGGAGATGTAGGGGAATGAGAGGATTATAAAGCCTCCGACTTAATTAAGGATTAACTCACGGATCAATTCATCATTACTGGAAAGTTGTAGAAACTTTTGAGATGGAGGCTCAGTTGGAAGAAGCAGGTCACAGGGGAGGGAGGGGTGGGTGAGGTGCGAACGCTCTGGGAGCTCTGTCTCTCCCAGGCCCTCCTCTGCCTCTCTGTTGCCGGGAAGCAGCTTTGGTGCATCGCACACTGCCGTCACCATGCTCTGGCTGCATCGGCGGGGAGTGAGTCCTGAGCCCAAATCGATCCTTCCTGTTGAAAACCTCCTCAGGTATTGTCACTGCAATGAAGAGACTGGTGCAGGCGGAGGAATCGATCAGACATAAGCCAAGTAAGACTTGTGACATGCCAGCTCCCTCTCGCCGGGAGGACCCGAGAGCAGCTTGGTCTCTGGGAAGCAAGAGCCGTGCACCACACCGCGGAGGGAGAAGGGGTCTCAGGAGATCAGGAAGACTAGGGCCAGAGAGGAGGAGATGCCCTCAGGGCACCAGGGGAGAGCCCCCCTCCCTGCCTCGGTCTGAACTCCAACAGGTGGTTGGGTTTACTGGCCCCACTCTGGGCAGCTGGCACGGGAAAGGGGTGCAGGAGGCACATGCCTGAACTGGAATACCATGCTGCCAAAAAAGAGGAGGAAGGAAGGTGGGTAAACTGCAGCTCACTCCCCTCCTATATGGGGAACTGTGATATCTGATATGGTGGTCAGTTGCCTGCTCATTAGCGCAGACCGATCCGTAAGTGCCAACGCGTGGCCCAGCTGCCTCGAGCTCGCTGAGAATGCTGTGTTGGCTCTTGTGCACAGCCGTCACTTATGCTGCGCAGGACTCGACCCCAAGCCTCCCGCGTGCTGCGCACACAGTGCTTTAAGAACAGAATGCCCGACAAAAAGAATTTTTATACTGGTTGCATTCAAAACGATACTTGTGCTGATTGTTCTCAACTGGCATTTGGGGGGGTCCTCTGGTCACACCTACACACCAGCTAAAGCAGTCTCTGGACAAGCCAACAGATTATTCTAATTGAATAACTGATGGGGGAAGGCCTGCCATAGGGTGGGATTATTCTCTGGACGGGGGATACAGGAATGTATGTATTGTAAACGTATGTATCTATCTATCCACCCATCCATCTTTCTGTCTGTCTGTCTGTCTATCTATCTATGGGACAGAGACAGAGGAGAGATGGAAATACACACACATACACAACGAGAGAGAGAGAGAGAGAGAGAGCGGAGAGGAGAGAGAGAGAGAGAACCTTCGTCAAGCTGGTGCACGAGGGAACAATCCTGCACCATTGGTCCTTGTCTCCCTCTGCACTTGCTGTGCACGTGCTCTGACCTGGTCCCTTGCGTGCACGTGCTCTGACCTGGTCCCTTGCGTGCACGTGGCCTGACCTGGTCCCTTGCGTGCACGTGGTCTGACCTGGTCCCTTGCGTGCACGTGCTCTGACCTGGTCCCTTGCGTGCACGTGGTCTGACAGGTTCCCTTGCGTGCACGTGACCTGACCTGTTCCCTTGCGTGCACGTGGCCTGACCTGTCCCTTGTGTGCACGTGGTCTGACAGGTTCCCTTGCGTGCACGTGACCTGACCTGTTCCCTTGCATGCACGTGGCCTGACCTGGTCCCTTGTGTGCACGTGGTCTGACCTGTTCCCCTTGTGTGCACGTGGTCTGACCTGTTCCTTGCGTGCACGTGGTCCTGACCTGTTCCCTTGCGTGCACGTGGTCTGAGCTGTTCCCTTGCGTGCACGTGTCTGAGCTGTTCCCTTGCGTGCACGTGGTCTGACCTGTTCCCTTGTGTGCACGTGGCCTGACCTGGTCCCTTGTGTGCACGTGGTCTGACAGGTTCCCTTGTGTGCACGTGACCTGACCTGTTCCCTTGCGTGCACATGGCCTGACCTGTCCCTTGTGTGCACGTGGTCTGACCTGTTCCCTTGCATGCACGTGGCCTGACCTGGTCCCTTGTGTGCACGTGGTCTGACCTGTTCCCTTGTGTGCACGTGGTCTGACAGGTTCCCTTGTGTGCACGTGACCTGACCTGTTCCCTTGCGTGCACATGGCCTGACCTGTCCCTTGTGTGCACGTGGTCTGACCTGTTCCCTTGTGTGCACGTGACCTGACCTGTTCCCTTGCATGCACGTGGCCTGACTTGGTCCCTTGTGTGCACGTGGTCTGACCTGTTCCTTGCGTGCACGTGGTCTGACCTGTTCCCTTGCGTGCACGTGGCCTGACCTGTTCCCTTGCGTGCACGTGGCCTGACCTGGTCCCTTGCGTGCACGTGGTCTGACCTGTTCCCCTTGCGTGCACGTGGTCTGACTCCTGGTGCACGTGGTCTGACCTGTTCCCTTGCGTGCACGTGGTCTGACCTGTTCCTTGTGTGCACGTGGCCTGACCTGGTCCCTTGTGTGCACGTGGTCTGACAGGTTCCCTTGTGTGCACGTGACCTGACCTGTTCCCTTGCGTGCACATGGCCTGACCTGTCCCTTGTGTGCACGTGGTCTGACAGGTTCCCTTGCGTGCACGTGACCTGACCTGTTCCCTTGCATGCACGTGGCCTGACCTGGTCCCTTGTGTGCACGTGGTCTGACCTGTTCCCTTGTGTGCACGTGGTCTGACCTGTTCCCTTGCGTGCACGTGGTCTGACCTGTTCCCTTGCGTGCACGTGGCCTGACCTGGTCCCTTGTGTGCACGTGGTCTGACCTGTTCCCTTGTGTGCACGTGGTCTGACCTGTTCCCTTGCGTGCACGTGGTCTGAGCTGTTCCCTTGCGTGCACGTGGTCTGACCTGTTCCCTTGTGTGCACGTGGTCTGACCTGTGCCCTTGTGTGCACGTGCCCTGACCTGTTCCCTTGTGTGCATGTGGTCTGACAGGTTCCCTTGCTGTGCATGTGTTCTGGCCAATTCCCTTGGCTCCTGCTGGTAACTCCTGCCATAATGTACTATATCCTGTAATCACAAGACAATAAAATCCCATGTTCCTCTAAATTCTTGGGGTCAAGTATTTGCAATAGCAATGAAGTTACACAATTAAAAAAATGATACTCAGAAGATGCATTATCACATCACCAAATCAAATTCACCTGTTGCTTTATACACCCTTAAACAGAAAATTTAAAGTTACCTATATAATTAACTCTCTCTTTCTCTTGAGCAGATCTGGTCTAGACCAGCCCAGGAGCATGAGCTTCTCAAACAAGTGGTTGACACAGCACAGGAACTAATTTTACTGACTAAAGGATGCTTCTCCTGCCAAGAGACCCCACGTCAGTCCCAAGGGATTCAATTGCAGCAGCTAGACTCCTAGGGTCTTTGCCGGCTTTCACCGTGCCCTAAACTGTTACTCAAACCTGTGGCTTTGAGTCAGGCAACGTGGAGTCTCGGAAGCAGCAAGCGGAGGGAGTGAGAAGCAGTGCGGCGTCGGGAGCTCCGGGTTGCTCCCTCGGTCGCCTTCATTGCTGCTCCTTGCTCAATCAAGGCTGGTGTGTCCTCGACTCTGAAGAGCACAGACTCTAGAATTAAGCCGTTGGGGTTGCAAAGGTGAATGAAACTCAAGGTCACCATTGCAGAGCAGGTTATAGGAATCCGGACCAATCATGGCCCTCCCTGAGGTAGCTCACTGAGAAATAACCTCACCTATGTGTGTTTATGCGTGCCTGTGTGCATGCGTGCATGTGCACGTGCATGTGGAGGACAGAGGTCAACATCTGGTAACATCCCTCCGGTGCCAACCACCTTGATCTCTGAGACGGAGTCTCTTACTTTCACCTGATATCCGCCAGTTCCACCGGGCAGGCTGACCAACAAGCCCGGGACCTCTCGTCCTGCCTCTCCGCACCACACCCGATAACGTTTTAAAGCGTGAGTCCTCAGGTTGAATTCAGACCTCAGAGTCACAGAGCAAGCACTATACTAACTGAACTATCGTCAGTCTGTAGACACAAGTTTATAAAAGCACATTACTCTAGAGCGATGCACGTGTGTGCCTGTGTGTGTGTGTGAGCGTGTGTGTGACATGAAAGAATGGATAGTGTAAATTCTGTTGTGGTAGTTCACTGCACACACTAAAGTTGGCAAGAGACAAGTGAAAATATGATTGAGGCAAATTTCCTTTCCAATCTATGAAGGAAGCATATGTCAGTGCGTGCTGCTGTCTAAGGTGACCTTTCATTTCGAACATTTGCAAAGCGTGTTCCTGTCGTGCTCAGCGTGTGCCGAGCAGCAGGCCGTTCTGCAGCCCTCTGCCGAAGAGGAAACGCTGGAGATGAACTGCAGAGCTGCCAGAGCAGCTCGGGCGTCCCTGGACGCTCGTGGTCGGGAATGCCGGCTTTCGGATCACTCACTGTTTTCTGTTCCTTAAAGGTGTGTTTAACTGCTTTCATATGTGAGAGACAGGCCTGCCGAATGGTGCTTATGACTTTTTAACACAAGCAATTTACAAATGCAATGAGGTGGGTAATAGAACACATGAGGCCGAATGTGAAATCCGTGGGGATCACAGAGCTGCTCTCGAAGGTTTGGAAGCAGCTCTGCATGGCCCGTCCTGCCTGCGCCTCCTGCCTGAGCCTCGTGCATGTCACGTCCTACCTGGACGAGAAATGCTTACCACTTCACAGGTGGCTAAGCTGCCCGGTAGTAATCTCAGGGCAATACCCTCAGGTGCAAGTTGGTCGGTCCCTCTCATTGTGCAGGCATCAAAATCCAACAAGCAGCCAAAGTCTCACTCCACACCAAAAACACTCAAATGTCAGTCAAAAACCAAATGTTTTCCCTCTAGACTGAAGACTTCCAAAACGAAAGGAAGTGTGCAATTTAGTTCGTAAACATTTACGTTAGTGCAGAAGGCAGAAGGACATTTAGCACTGCTTTGGTGATGTTATTAAAAAAACAGGTTTTTCATCAACACAAATTTACTAGAGATGTTTTAAAATAATGAAAATAGATTTCTTTTAATCTCTCACTTTCTTATCTGGGAGAAATTATTTTACTTTGTTAAAATAATGTTTCTTAGCTAAGATCTGTCATGGAAAGTTCATGTCAGTTTCAAAGCAGACAAAAAGCATGATATGAGGCCTTGTGGCCCGTTTACCCAGGCAAGAATATTGAGGTTACACACCATGCTCTAAACTACAACAACAATTATTGCTGGAAACAAGGAGTGGGCTGAGTTAGGGAGTGAATGTTCAGAGATCCCCCTTCTAGGTATGCAGGGTGGTGAGCTTGGTATCAAAGAGATGCCCAAATCTCCAAGCTAAGACTAGTGCCATCCATGCTGTCCAAGAGACAAGGCGTCAACAGATACATGACAACAGACACATGCTGTGTATATGCGTGCACATATTACCATGTTATTCTGCCTTAAAATGAAGGAAATCCTACAATTTAGACAACAGGCATGAACCTAGAAATAACGTGCAAATCCTCAGACAGGACAGACAGAGTCCAGCGCTCTAATGTCCAGCAGGCGGAGTCAATAACGTGTCCCACTAAAACCTGAAGCTGTGACGAGAGCAGACGAGAGCAGTATTACGTCAGGGGACGAGGTATGCCAATTGGCTTAGCTGTGCCCATAGTTAGCGAGATATCCGTGAAGCAAACCGCCATGCTGGGATGGAGTTACACTCTGTTAGAGTCTGTCTTCATGCCCAGTGTCTGCGCTCAATTCCCAGTCTAAAAACAAGAACAACAACACAGAGCTGTCTACCCTATATACATACAGTGTTTTTCCAATCACATGTTAATAAAACTAAATAGTAAAGTTAATATTTAAATTGTACTTACGAATTGCCAAGAGAAATAGCTCTCTGCTTCCCTGTACACACAGAACCCAAAACTCACCCGGGATCATCTTTGCGCTTGAAGAGGTCACATGACCAAGTAGTCTCATCGTGGGACCTACGGCCTCCCTGATTCTATCACTTGGATGGGGAAATACAAATGTCTAAGAGAAGGAAGAGGCAGAACCTCGAGCCTTCTCTCCTTGAGATTTCAATTTAGGATAAATCAGAGCAATGCTAAACTAGGCCTGCCAAGGAAAAGAAATAAACACACACACACACACACACACACACACACACACACCCTTGCAGGGAACTTGCCACAAAGGAACAAGCTGGCCTGATATTCCAGGAGCAAGGCAGGCTCTGAAGAAGCAAGAAGCCTGTTACCTGCAGCCATTCTGAGACTGTTCGCACCTTGGGGAACAAGGAATGGGCAGTGTTCTCAAAATTAAAAAGCCAACCCCAGATCCTAGTACAGGAAGAAGTGCTGGAAGGGTCACAGAACAGGTCAGTGGCTCAGAAAAGATGCCAAATAGCAGAGCTAGTGGACGCCAGAAGAATGGAGGCTGCATTTCCTGAAGCAAGGAAGGAAAACACAGAGGTGCATAACCGCTCCAAGACAGAAGACACACCTGACACCAGCAGTCACGGCACACACCCGACACCAGCGGTCACGGCACACACCCGACACCAGCGGTCACGGCACACACCCGACACCAGCAGTCACGGCACACACCCGACACCAGCAGTCACGGCACACACCCGACACCAGCGGTCACGGCACACACCCGACACCAGCGGTCACTGCACACACCTGACACCAGAGGGACACAGTACACACCTGATACAAGGACAGTTACAACACACACCTGACATCAGAGGGGCACAGTACACACCTGATACAAGGACAGTCACAACACACACCCGACATCAGAGGGACACAGTACACACCTGACACAAAGACAGTCACAACACACGTCCGACACCAGGACAGTCACGGCGCACGCCCGACACCAGGACAGTCACGGCGCACGTCCGACACCAGGACAGTCACGGCGCACGCCTGACACTAGACATGACAACCCTCCTCCACCACAGCTTCCCGTTCGTCTCACCGCCCTGCTGCTTGACTGACGGGCCTCTCTTTCTCCGCTAGGGACCTCGGGCCTGCTGGCTGCAGGGAGCCATGAGAGCATTTCTCTAATCCTGTGTGCTGACCAGTAAACTGCATGGACACCAAAGCCCTTGACGACTGGCCAACGTCCTGTCATTCATATCTCCACAACAGAAGCACGGACCAGCCTGACCAGCTTCAGGGAAGGGATGGAGCACAGATACTGCTTCTCTTTAATGTGTGTCTGCTGCTTGCGCATGCGTGTGTGCGTGTGCGCGTGTGTGCGTGTGCGCGTGTGCGTATGCGTGTGTGCATGTGTGTGCGTGTGCATGTGTGCGTGTGTGTGCGTGTGCATGTGTGCGTGTGTGTCTGTCTGTCTGCTGCCTGCGTGTGTGTGCCCCTGCATGCATGCATATTTATGCATGTGTGCCTGTGTCTTATCTACATGTGTGTGCCTGCTGCCTGCTGCGTGCATGCATGTGTGTGCTCCTGTTGCTTGTGTGCATGCGTGTGTGTGTGCTGCCTGCATGTGTGCCTGCTGCTTGCGTGTGTGTGTGTGCTGTCTGCACGCATGCACATGTATGTGTGCCTGTGTCTTGTCTACATGTGTGTGCCTGCTGCCTGCTGCCTGCATGCATGTGTGTGTGTTCCTGTTGCCTGTGTGCATGCATGTTTGTGTGTGTGCCTGCTGCCTGTCTACATGTGTGCATGTGTGCTACCTGTTTCCTTGTGCATGTGTACATGTGTATGTGTCTGCTGCTTCCTTGCATATGTGGGTGTGTGTCTGTAGATATGGGTGCATTTTGCCACTTGTAGATATCCATTCATATGTGTGCATGCATGTGTCCAAGAGGCACTTGAGTGTGTGTGTGTGTGTGTGTGTGTGTGTGTGTGTGTGTGTGTGTGTGTCAGAAGGCACTGTGTGTGCCTGTGCAGGCCCAAGGGTGACTTCCAGAACCTCCTTTTTGCTTTGCTCTGGGGCTTCCAGGCTCTGCCTTCCAGGACCAGAATTACAGCTACAGAATTACAGGGGGCCCCAGCGCCATGGACCCCACTTCTAAACAGAGGGCGGGAAAGAACCTGAGTGTGTGTTAAAACTGCCCCAGGTGCCTTCTGATGCATCTATGGAAGGTTTTCAAGGCTCCCAGGAAGCCTCACTGGCTCTTGTTTTGGGGCAGGCCTGCGCGTGGCCGCGGCTGCTCCTGCGCACAGAGAGTCCCTTGTGCTGCAGGAAGTACTGTGCCCTTCCCCCCGTGCCGCCTGACCCCCCACATCGTGGAATGGACTCTGACCCTTGAAACTCCACCAAGAATCTCCTGCTGGGAACAACTAGGGTCCAGTAACAAAATCACCAATTAATTAGGAATCTTTCTTACTTCCCACATTACCACCATCCTTAGTGCTGTGAACTTTCTCCACAGCCAAGCAAAGTGCCCTTGTCTGCCATCACACTTCCCCACCTTTGCTACCGACTCCCAGCCACGACCTCTACAAACCCCCAGGGCTGCTGTGGACTGCGGTCTCAGGACGGTCTCTTCTCGGGTTGGGCTTCTTTCTGCTTCTCCGCCCGCTTTGCGTAATGTGACTGTCTGAGAACTCGCAGGGCCCCTGGCTCTCCCTCGGGGTCTCTCGAGCAGTCAGATGCTGAGGGGGGCTCAGCCATCTTTCCGAGGAGCTGGTTATTCCTGGGCACCCAGCTGAGCTGTGGTCCGGACCTTCACGGCGGCTTCTCCGTCAGCCTTGGACTTAGCACCGTGCAGACTTCCGGGCTCCTCTTAACTCCTGTTAACTTCTATCTTTTCAGCTAATGGGGCAATTACTCCTGGGAATGATTAGAAGCCAAAACCAAAGCAAACGTCTGAGCCCCAACTTCAAGTACCTAAGAAACCTAACAAGGCCCTGACCTGCTCAGCTGCAAATCTATCAAAGAGAAAACTGAAATAAAAATACATTAAATGCTAAAATCACACTGTTATTACATGCATAATGCCAGCACAAGAATAGCAGAGAATAATTTGAATAACAAATATTCTGATTTTTTTACTAGGTAGAATGATAACTGAGTAGCAACCTTCTGTGGGGGAGGACAAAAAGGGGCTACTTATCCTAAGTGCTCTGGGATCTTTCCAGCAGCCCTGATTACCGTCCCCCCAGACTGCACTCCCACACTTGAGCAGTCAGCTGCGTGCCAAGTGTCTCTCTGCATCAAGCACTGTGCTTCTGGTCATGTCCTCGCAGGACATCAGCAGCGGGGTCTCTACTGATTGTATGAGAATCGCGGCTGCCCCGTGGTCATGCTCGTTATGAGAAATGTCAGGGATAAAAGATAAATCTCTGAAGGTCCTGATGTAATAATAAACATCACAAATCACCAAATTCTTATGTGACCGTGAAACTTAGTTTCTACTTCCTCGAGCCAAAACACTTGGAATGCTTCCAGTGAGCAGTGCAGGCCATTTTACTTCACACTTCTTTCAGTCTACCATTAAACATAACGGCAGCGAACGTTATCCTTTGGAATCACATATGGTGGCTGTAGTTCAGGGACAGAGTGTGTTTTTGTGTTTTGTAAATGCCTTGTGTCATTTGTTATAAGTGGTGCATTGAGATTCACTGGGGGAATCATTGAAGTAATTTATTATCAAATGTTGTCTTTCATTGAGGGATAATATTTACCCTCTCATTTCCTTACATGAATCGAGACATTCTCACATTAAGTCTGGAGATTGCCACAGAAGGTGAAATCCTGGCTTGCTCAGGGGACGGCGGCCAGCAGCCCTGTATTGTGCCCACGGGAGGTGGCATTGGCTTTGCTACTCTCTGATTTTGGGACTTATCTGATTAAGGAGTCAGACCTAAGATCTTCGGGAAATTCTATGTGCACTGAAACTTTAATAAGCAAAATTATGGAGTGCAATATAAATGATGTAGTAAATCATACTTACATTTATTGACATTTAGAACAACTAAATTATTTATGCAACGGTAGCAAAGCAATTATTAACCCCATCTACTACCATTACATAGCATCGCTCGGTGGCTAGATGCTACTGCGTTTACCCCCCATGACTGGTTTGAACAGTCTTTTATTCTCTCCAGAGGGAGTAAATAAGTTAAACAATCAGCCAACCCCACCAAATAATACAAGAATCCAGATCTGCTCGATTCAAGTGCAATAACTTTCAATTCTAGGACAATTAGTTAAAGCAATCAGAATTGTACAGAGAAGAAAGGAAAGTGAGAAGAGCTGAAATCCTCCTTCCACAGCAAACCATTTCACTACGCTGCTCAGCCTAGACTGCGCTTCTTCTGTGTAATGTTCAAAAACTCAGAAGGCAAACACTGAAGAGCAAAGGAACATTCTAAGGCTTTGGAAGGGGGCATCCGTTAGCGCGGCCGGCAATACTTTGAATGCTTTTCTCCAGCCCCACAATTACTGATGCTATTTTCTTTAGCTCTCCGACTCTGTGCAATTTTTGCACAGTAAGGTAGAGAAGATTAAGTTCTGAAATTATTTTTAATTACTATTCTCAAGGTACAACTCTTTTTGAAAAATAAAACCAAAAACCAAAGAAACATATTTCATATCATTGTGTAGGTACTGCACAAGTTTCCACCCACATGAACTTTATGTCATGAATTACTGGTACTGATGCTGATATCTGATTCTTGTAGCCCTCATTAAGATGACAGCATGTAAATGGTTTCCCAAATCAACATCTAAAAGATAGAATTTATACTTCATAGGGAAAGTGTCTAATACTCTGAGTATAATTGTGAAAACTTTTTTACAAAAAAAAAAATAGACTCACACTGGCTTCTTTGGGAGTTTTGTGGGGCTTTTGTTTTTTAAATAACCCTCTGTATTTGTTCTCTTAGTTTTTGCTTCTAGAAAAAATTTTAACCTAATGACAAGAAGATATCTTTTCCTTGGTTGCAAAGAGAAGTGGATTCTCTACATGACAACAAATTATCAGGTACAATGTGCAACCATTGTCTCTTGTTCTTAATTATTTCATCAAAAGACAAGTTTATCTGTTATATAAACTAATCTAGGTCTCCTTCTGATTAGTAAATAGAAGTTCCATTTTTAAATTGTATTTTATTTACAATTAGCACCTTTATATAAAATTAAAATTATTAAGGAAGAAGTCACAAGCTATTCTCTTCCTTCTTGACAACAGAATTCACTTCAGTGAGTTTGGCTTCGACCAGTTCTGTGTTTATTTGGTTCTGTCTGCTCCCTACTGAGTTTGGAAGGAAGAAAGAAAATAACTCATGATTAAAAAGGCCATGTTGGCTTGGCTGGTCATTAGCAAACGTTAAACAGCGTTTACCTGGAGTTACTCACCCACAATTCCTAAAATGATGTAGCCCACAATAAACAGTATAAAGATGGTGCAGCACAGAACGTCAGTGCAGGTCCTGAGGGCAGAAAGAAGGAAGAATTCAGAGGCGTCCCACGGGACTGGCTTACCACTCAAAAACACAGGAAGGGAGAGCCATGGCAGTGCCCATAAGTCACTTTATGTGCACTAATTCTAAGGAATAGGCGGGTGTATGTGCGTGATTCAGAAGTGGGAAATCACCTCTCAGTTAAAGAAGTGCCCTTAGAATTTTTGGCTCTTTATTTGTGAAATATTTTAGAGAACAGCATGGATTTTTATGTCTAAATTTTAAAATGTAATTTGAGCTGTTTGGTTGAATAATTTTCTTCGTCATGTTTCCCCAACACAGTCTGAAATAATGAGCCTTTTTTTCTCATTTGCCTTCTCCATAATCTTTGTACATATGCATTTTATTAGTATGATTACAAAGAGAAGCAGAGTTACAACTATTCTAATAATGATGTAAGTCATTAGAAATAGTTCCAAGCTCTTTTCCCAGCAATCATAGACTCATAGGCAGGAGTGTGAGGTCAGTTTTGGTTATTCAGGGAGACACTGTCTAAGAAAAGTCCCTCATGCCTCCCTAAGAAACTGCTGAAGGTTAATGCCAGATGTGAGGTGGGTGCGGGGGCGGGGGCAGGAGGAAGAGTGGGGGGAGAAGGGGGAGTGCTTTCCTCAGTGGTATAGCCACTGATATTGATTCATGCTCTAGCAGCTGACAGGACATGCCATCAAAGGCAACATTGATGAAACACAGTGATCTACACATGCAAAAAGACGCAGAAACAGGTGGAATGCTGGCAGGAAAGAAGGAAGGCTATAATGGGAAAAGGAGGGAGGTTGGGATTAGGGTTTAAGTGAAAATATAAATTTACTGTATTCATGTATGAAAGTCTAAAAGAATAAAAAAGAGAAAGGCCAACCCATTTGATAGGGCTGAAAGTTGCACTTGAGAATCTCCATTGTAGAATATTCTGATCTTGAGACATTTGATTCTAATACTTCAGCGCAGTTGGGTGAAGCTGGTGCTAAGCGGTGGTGGCAGAAGTACAGCCTCAGCACGGTGCCACTTATACACTGCTGCCTTGCGTGGACAAAGCCCCGCAGAGCCTCCCCTGCTTCCTTAAAGTACCTTTGTTTCTAAGAATACATCTGCACTATTAGCGGTGGTGAGGAGAGTTGATCCATTTAAAGAGAGGTAGCCACAGAGGCGGACAAAGTTTTAGGGTTCCAGTTATGTCTTCTGTAGAGATTCAAAATAGTCACATCTGAGTAGTCATACTCCCTACAGTCCTACGGGAAGTGGCTCTTTCTCAGAATTAATTCTGGTCAGCCAGAAACGAGCTGTCCTTTATCTGAATCCAGTTTTAACACTGATGTCTAACTTCGTTTGCCTTTCAGAATTAAAGGAATAATAAAAAGAGAAAACAGGCACTTTGGGTTTTTTTGCTGAACAACCATCGCAAACAAAACCCTGTTGAATGGAAGGAGAGGTGTTTCAAGTGTCCTGACACCTGGTAGTCAAGGCAGGCTCTTAACCTGACAAGGCATTTGTCAAATATTCAGCCCACAATGCTTGCAGCAAGGACGCAGAGGCAGGAAATCAGCGCATGCTGGGCTTTTATTGGACTTCAAAGTCCAATCGACATTGTAAATTTGTATTGATATTCTATGGAATTATATTGACGGATATTTAAATAGTCTAATATCACATATTATTGTAACATTACATCTTTATGATGGTATCATTACACAGAGAGGTAAACATAACAGGAAGATGAATGCAAGAAACACAGCAGACCAGGACAGAGCATAAAAGAAGGTACAGAATGCAAGGGGGAAATATTGGACAAGGAAGAACCCAATTCCATCGCCGCTGATTCTAGTGCGTTCCACAAGGTCCGCTCTGTCTTGCTGTTGTTGAGGATGTACTAAACACCAGGGACCACAGAGCCAGTCTCTCCCATAGAGAGGTGGCATTGAAAAACACAACAACAACAAGAACAATAAACACCTCCTAGCGCTGGGGATTCAAGTCTACAGCCAAGGCAGGATGAGGTCTTCAAGTTAGCTTTGCTTTTCCGCTACATTGCTCTGGAGAATACCAGAGTACGCCTTAGCCAGACTTTGATTTTATCTTATTTACGTGCAGACGGATACTGAACAAACCGAAAACTAGGAAATTCTAGAGCATGAAACAGCAGGAGTAAGAGTTTCTAAGTTTGCTTTGGTAGTTATTTTATTTCCTTTGTTTCAGAAATTTACTTGTGAAAACAGGCACTGGCTTGTGTGTGTGCGTGCATGTGTGTGTGTGTGTGTGTGTGTGTGTGTGTTATGTATGTATGAACTTTCAGGGAATAAAGATTATCTGCTGTATGTCTCATTTATTTACCTGTGTCCCTTTCCTTAGACATAGTTCTATCAAATTATATTTGGACAAAATACAATTTACTGCTTGAGTCCTATGTTGTGAGTAAACAGCAGATCAATTCAGTTTTGAGACGTTGTGTCTCCTGTCTTTGCTCCTTTCTTCTGATCGCAGGACGTTATCCATAATCCTAAATGTTCTGTAGGAAATGAGTTCTTTTACTAAATGCACACTTAGCGTGAATAACTATGGCTCCCAGGAACGCGAGTGAAAGAACTAGTGGGCAGCAGCTGCAGCTGAGTCAGTACCAGCTGGTTTGAGCTGTAGGGGGGTCTTCGTCCTTTCTCATCCTCGGGTGGGTTTGCCGCTGCTTGAGCCCGAGAGAGTAGACAGAGAGCAGAAACATGAGAGACGTTCTTCTTCACCACTTGCCAACCAAAGCTCCACTTTTCCAGAACAAGCTGCCACACCCCCGTTTAGCAGAGCGCTGCCTCACAATGCTACTCGGATTGAGCCACCTGACAGGAGTATCTCTAGAAGCTGCACTACAGAGTCACATTGTGTACAGTTAGGTGTGTAACCTCTAAGCATGCCTCCCATCTCTAAGCCACACATGCAGCCAAGTCCCATGGTCCAGAATGCTGGGGGTCCCCTCTTCTTGGCGTACCCTTTATAGTCAATGGCAGGTTTGTGCTGTCCGCTCCGACTTTCATCCCCTCTTCCCTTCCAATTCTCCTTGTCCCAGGTTCTCTCCTCTTCACATTGTGCCATTGTCTCTAAATTGAGCTCCTGCCAGCAGCTTCTGGCTGAGCGAAGTCATTTGCATACCAGATGGCACTAGGATGGGATGACGTCATGTTGTTTCTGAACCTCACAGCTCAGTTACCACTGACTCGCTGATTTCTAAAGGTGGAACTTTGTGGTTAACCAGCAAGTCCAACCCCGGTTCGAGCCCAGGCTCTTTGCAGCTCAGTCTGTCCCTCTCGTGTCCTTACCAGCGAGCACCTATCTACCCTCCAGTACACGCATAGACCCCTGGACCACATCTGGGCTCCCCGCTCGAAGCTCCACTGGCCTCCCCTTCTGCTGGTGAGTCTGGTTCCTGAGGGTCTGCAGATCCGGGAAGAATGCCCCCTTCACTGCCCTAATGACCAGGCAGGATTCCCCACCCCATTAAATAAAATGTCATCTTTTAAAAGAGCTTAAATGGGGCCGGAGAGATGGTTCAGGGGTTAAGACTATCTCACAAGCAGAAGGTCCTGAGTTCGGATCCCAGACCCCACAAAAAACACAGTTGGAAACGGCAGCAACCTGCACTTTTGGCCATGGTGGGCAGAGCCTGGGAAATCCCAGAGTGAAGCAAGAAGGAGGTAGAAGCAATCTAGGATAGTTCCCGAAGTCACCCTTGGCCCTCCACAGGGGCACACAGTGCCCTCTGACACACACACACACACACACACACACACACATACACAAACACACACACACACAAAATAAAACACTTTTTTAAAAAAAGAGCGTAAATGTCACCTATTTGTGATGCTTTGAACTAGACAAAATCCCTCTCATCTCTGATTGTACATCTGCAAATAACTACTTTTCCTTTAGACAGTGGTGGGTATGAAGGTGGGTGTGTATGTGAGTGAGTGTGTGTTTGTGTGTGTATGTGTGTGTGTGTGTGTGTGTGTGTGTGTGTGTGCAAAGCTGTAGTCACAGTCCACGAGCAAACCCAGGGTTCTGTGTGTTTCTGCATCAGTACTGAGCTATCAGTGACTTTGGCTCTCCTTTGTTCGTTGAGATAGTGTCTCACCATGTGACCCTAACTGGCCTCAAACTTGAAACTATCCTACCTCTGCTTCCTTTTGCTGTGGCTTTTACACTCCAGATGGACCCTGGAATGAAGGGACAGGCCTGCCTTTGAAGAGCAGGAGGGATCAAAGCAGGACTGGATATTAGAAAGACCCTTAAAAAACAAATAACAGGGGCTGGAGAGGTGGCTCAGGGGTTAGGCCTCTGCCTTGCAGGCGGAAGGTCCTGAGTTCAGATCCTAGACCCCATGTATAGACACCGGGCGGAAGCGGGAGTGGCCTGCGTTTCTGGTCCTGGTAGGGCGGAGCCTGTGAATCCCAGGGCAGAGTAAACAAGGAGGAGGTGGAGGCATCCATGGTGGTTCCCGAATTCGTCCTAGTTCTATACACACACATACATACATACACACGCGCACACGCACAATTGAATAAATAAAAAAACAAATAACAAACTTCCAAATTACCGTAGTAATGTTATGTGAAATATGAAAACATACAAGATTCAACTTTTAGTGTTCACAGATGATGACAGACATATTCATTCATGTATGCATCTTTTAAGGCCCATTTTTTGGTTCAATGACTCAGGTCATTAGTTGCAATGACATCTAACACTTAACACCATGACCCTCACAGAAAACATTTTCCGACTTCTCGCCTTGAGCACAAAGGCATCCTCATCAGGAAGAAGCACAGAGCTAGCAGTGTGCACACAGACATGTCCATCCCATGAGCACACAGACGTGCACACACATCTCCACTCCATGAGTGATGAGCGAGGCACAACACTCACTGGCAGAGCTGAGCATCATTAGCGTCTCTGTTGGATGTCACAGTGTCATGTTTCAAAGTTGGGATTCTCACCGAGTGTACTGAATGAGCTGCCTAGAGATTCCCTCTGTTGGTGAAGCTTCAGCGCGGCGCTAAGACGTGGCTCTTGCCCCCAGTTGCCACGGACACATGACATGAACTCCTGCTGTCATGGACCGAGTAACACGAACTCCACGATGCTTCCTGCGCTGCATCCTCCTACTGTGAGATCCAGCCCACGCTCTCCTCTCCTATGCTGCATCCTCCTACTGTGGTCCAACATGCACGCTCTTTCCTAAGCTGCTTCTGTCAATGATTTTGTCACCATGAGTTTGTTGCATTGATGAGGAAAGCAACGATATTGCAAGTGAAAAAATATGTTCCTCCTCTTTCCCCGCTCCTCTTACGAGCTCCGTTTAAAGGGCTTGAGCATGTTTTTCACCTTGTTTGCCATTTTGTTTCAGATAAACTATCTAAAAAAATGTTTTTTTCATGTGTGTGTTTGTGTCTGTGTGTATCAGAGGTCATGCAGCACTGTGTGTGTATTTGTATATGTGTATGTATGTGTATATGTGTGTGCATGTGTGTGTGCATGTGTATATGTATGTTTATGTGTCTACATGTATACATGTGTATGTGTGTGCATGTGTATATATGTGTATGTGTATGTGTGTCTACGTGTATACATGCGTGTATGTGTGTGTGCATGTGTATATGTCTGAATGTGTCTATGTGATGAATGTGGATGCTCTGAGATTTTAGCCAGAGCTCAAGGTTCATGATTTCTAGAAGTGTCACAAAAGGTTTATGGTTTTATGGAAGAATTCTACTTACTGAAACTTGATGGAAAGACATTTACATCAACCCATGTTTTAAGGTATTTGAGGGGCTGGAGAGGTGGCTCAGGGGTTAAGCCTCCGCCTTGCAGGCGGAAGGTCCTGAGTTCGGATCCCAGATCCCACGTATAGACGCCAGGCGGAAGCGGGGCGGCCTGCGCTTCTGATCCTCGTAGGGCGGAGCCTGTGAATCCCGGGGCAGAAGGAGATGAAGGAGTCCATGGTGGTTCGCGAATTCGTCCATGGTTCTACACATACACAGACACACACACACACAGACACGCGTGCGCGCGCACATACACACGCACATGCACACAGTTGAATAAATAATAAAAAAAAGTCTTTAAGGTATTTGAGGATATTCAAGTCTTTCGAGTCTCCTAAAAGTTTGCAATAAGGATTGTTTTGGTTTCACTATCCATTGCTGTAGCTAAATAAACGAGCCAAGCAACTTAAGGAGGAAGGTTCATTTGGCTCACATTGTAGGTTACAACTGAAGTGGAATTACAGTGGAAGCAACTGTCACATGATGTTGTCCAGACAGTCCATCTTTATAAATCCAGGGCACCAATCCCAGGGCATGGTACCAACTGCCTTCCGGTTGGGTCTCCCCACATCAATCGATGCCATCAGCTACACAATCCCTCACAGGAATGTCCAAGACCCTTCCTTAAAGAATCCCTCTCTGAAGGGCTAGAGTCCACCCCTCCTTCCTGGAAGGGCCAGAGTCTACCCCTTCTTCCTGGATGCCAGGCTTACAATATAAAAACCACCACAGTGAATTAAGGCCACATTGGCCTTGAAAGGTAGTTCAGGCATTCAATCATCAACAGAGAATATAAATTTTGTAGGGATAATATTTTTCAAAATGCGTTTGAATTGTTATTGAAAATTAAAATATACCAAGTGCCTTGAACTCCTGAGAAACCCCAGGATGTCATCGATAATGTCTTTGAAATTTATTAGTCTATATAAATGAATGTTGTACTTCAGTTAGTTCTTAATAATTAGGTCTTAAAACCATCTGTATTCTCAGGAACACTACCAAATTCCTTCTATGAAGCTAATATCGTTTTAATCCCAAAACCTAATAAAGATTCACTTAAAAAAGAAAACTACAGGCCGATCTCCCTGATGAACACAGACGCAAAGATTCTCAACAAAGTCTGAGTAAATCAGATTAAAAAACATATTAAAAAGATCATTCACAGGGACCAAGTAGACTTCATCCCCGGCACACAAGGTTGGTTCAACATACGCAAATCAATAAATGTAATTCATCATGTAAACCAGTCCAAAGTCCAAGACCACATGATACTCTCGATAGATGCAGAAAAAGCTTTTGACAAGATCCAACAGCCTTTTATGATCAAAACGCTAGAGACAGTAGGAATGGAAGGAACCTTTATCAATATAATAAAAGCTGTATACAACAAGCCCACAGCAAGGATTATGCTCAATGGGGAACAATTGGAAGCATTCCCACTTCGATCAGGAACTAGACAAGGCTGTCCACTCTCACCACTTCTATTCAATATTGTACTTGAAGTCTTAGCTGAAGCCATAAGACAAGAAAGGGACATAAGAGGGATTCAAATCGGCAAGGAAGAAATCAAGCTATCCCTATTTGCAGATGACATGATCTTATACCTGAGGGATCCCAAAAACTCCACCAGGAAGCTCCTGGAACTAATTGAGAAGTTCAGCAGGGTGGCAGGATACAAAATAAATGTGCAAAAATCAGAGGCCTTCCTATATGCCCAGAATGAAAGAAGGGAAAAAGCCTTGAGAGAAACCATGCCATTTACTATAACCCCCTAAAAAAATGAAATACCTTGGTATAAACCTAACTAAGGAGGTAAAGACCTTTACAATGAAAACTTTAAAACCCTAAAGAAAGAAATTGCAGAAGACACCAGAAGGTGGAAAGACCTCCCTTGTTCCTGGATTGGCAGAATCAAACATCGTAAAAATGACCATCCTACCAAAGGCAATATACAGATTCAATGCTATACCAATCAAAATCCCAAAGCAATTCTTCAAAGAAGTTGACCAAACAATCTCAAAGTTCATATGGAGGCACAAAAGACCCAGGATAGCAAAAACAATCCTGAGTAACAAAAACACAGCTGGAGGTATTACCATACCAAACCTAAGTCTATACTACAAATCCATAGTTATAAAGACAGCCTGGTACTGGCTCCAAAATAGACACACAGATCAATGGATAAGGATTGAAGACCCAGATATAAGCCCACAAAGTTACAGCCATTTGGTCTTTGACAAAGGGGCCCAAAGAATCCAATGGAAAAAGAACAGCATCTTCAACAAATGGTGCTGGCAAAACTGGATCTCCACATGCAGAAGATTAAAGCTGGACCCGTACTTGTCACCATGTACAAGACTTAATTCCAAATGGATCAAGGACCTTGATATCAGGCCAGAGACTTTAAAAACCATAGTTGAAAGGATAGGGAACTCCCTCGAGCTGATTGGGCTAGGCCAACACTTCCTAAACAGACATCCAATGGCAAAGTCACTGCTACCAACTCTCAACAGTTGGGATCTTGTGAAATTAAAGAGCTTCTGTTCAGATAAAGAGATTGTCACACGAGCTCAAAGGCAACCCACAGAATGGGAGAAAATCTTCACTAACCACATATCTGACAGAGCTCTACTGTCCAGAGTGCACAAAGAACTTAGAAAATTAAACTCCAAGGAAAACACTGGCCCAATTAAAAAATGGGCCCTGGAACTTCAAAGAAACTTTACCAGGGATGAAATTAAAATGTCTAACAATTATCTTAAAAAATGCTCCACTTCCTTCGCCATCAGGGAAATGCAAATCAAAACTTCCCTGAGATATCATCTCACCCCGGTCAGGATGGCAAAAATCCACAATACAAACAATGAAAAATGCTGGAGAGGATGTGGAGAGAGGGGAACTCTCCTACATTGTTGGTGGGAATGCAGGCTCATACAGCCACTCTGGCGAGCCGTCTGGAGATTCTTAAAGAAATTAAAGATTGAAATGCCATATGACCCTGCTATCCCACTTTTGGGAATAACCCCCCATGCAGCAGAGGTTCTCCTCGATAGCACAAGCTCGACCATGTTCATAGCAGCACTGTTTACAGTAGCAAAGTCATGGAATCAACCTAAATGTCCAACAGTTGACGAGTGGATAAGGAAACTGTGGTACATCTATACAATGGAGTACTACTCAGCCATCAAAAATGATGATTACTGGAATTTGCTGGGAAATGGATGTCATTAGAAAGAATTATATTAAGTGAAGTATCCCAAACCCAGAAAATTAAGCGCCGTATGTACTCCCTAATAGGTGGCTCCTAGTACCAAACTCACCCAGCCCACATTGAGACACTCAAAGTAAACCTATGTAACACAGTAATTGCAAGGATTATGAACAAGAGAGATGGGTTAGGAGGGCCACACCAGAAACAAGGAGAGAGGAGACCATGTTACAGCAGAGAAAATAGGCCTCCATCAAGGTCTGCAAGTAAGTAATGAGAAACCTGGTTAAGTTCACAGACGTTCTTTCCTGATCTCACCAGAAGAGGAGGGCATACAGTCTAGCAGATAAAAAGTAATCATTTGCAAATGGGTGATGGACCCCTCCCTCAGTGAGGTTTCCTACTCTTATTACATCTACCCTTGAATGTGCTATTACAACAAGACTCCAGTTTAACAGCTTTTTGTCTCTGGCCAGGGGGGTGACATACAGTGCCCAGCAGAATGGAGTGAAGGGAATTGCAGGAGCAGCAAAACTGCAAAAGAAAATCAACAAACCACAATCCAGAACTTCAGAGACTCTATATCAATCACATAGAACTAGGACAGCCTAATCTCTCCCCATCCTGGAGCTCAGGGACATTTGCGGAAGAGGGGGCGGTAAGATTGTAAGAGCAAAAGGATGGGAGGAGCAACGATTTGCAAGATTCTCAACAATAGTTGGGGCCAAAGCAATCATAATGGGACTTTGCATGCCCTGCGCAATGTCCAGCGCACTGTTGCCCTCATAAAGTCTAGCATCTGTTAAGGGCACCGAGACCCCTGGAGGCAAGGGATTGACAGCCATAGTAGTGATCTTATGCTTAAGGGGAACAAGAGAAAGGGCTTATGGAAATGCCACTGGGTCCTTATATGTCATCGGAGAGGAGGACCCAGTGGAGAGTTAGGTGTACACAATAAAGGACTCTCTGGGAATTGGGGGGGAGGCACTGGGAGAAGGGGAGGGGGAGGAAGGGGGAGGGAGGGAACTGGTAAAAAATTTTAAAATGTATAATTAAATTTTTAATAAAAAAAAATAAAAAAATAAAAAAAAAATCTGTATTCTCTGTAAGTAATCCTTTATTCTATCCTTCCCGAATTTCAGTTTTTATTGTCTTCAGAAACAGATTAACTATGATTTATGTTTTCTATTTGCAAAGCCTCATTTTTTTTCAATTTCTACTTTTTCATTTAGTGTGTGTTGTGTGCGTGTGTGTGTGTGTCTATGCGTCTATTTGTTATCAGAAGGTACTATGTGTGCATGTGGAGGCCAAAAGATAATTTTGGGACTCACCCTGGATTGTTCTACCTCCTCTTTGCTTTGCTCTGGAGTTTCCCAGGCTCCACCTTCCAAGGTCAGAAGTGCAGGCCACAGCCTTTTCCACCTGGCGTGTTTTTATGCGGGATCTAGGATTTAAATGCTGGACCTTCTGCTTGTGAGGCAGAGGCTTAACCCCATATCCATCTCTCCAGCTTCAAAGCCTCATTTTTTTATACAGAGGCGTTTAAGTGATTTCTACATAAATATGTCTTTTGTTTAAAATGGAATAGGATTTGATAACATTTGCTTCAGTGTGTGATCTATCACCTTTATAAAGTTTGCATAATGTTCTAGAATCCATAAATGGCTATCAGCGCTTTCTAAATCGCTATTAACGCCAGAGGGGGCGTGTTTAATTATGCTTATAGCCCCAGTTCCCAGGGAGGTGGAGGCATGGGATCGAGTCTAGCCTGGATCGCTGTGTGACGCATCATCTCCACAAAGGAAATGAGTGAAAGGCGGATCCTAGGCACAGTGGTCTCACGGCTGGCCTTGCCCACTGCTGAGCAACGTGACTTCCTGGGCTGAGGGTGGTCTCTGGGTTGCCTGTGAGGGGGTGCGGTGATGCATTGACTGCTGTGGGCGGGACCATTCCTGGACAGGTGGTCTGGGATTGTATAAAGGTGGAGAGGGTGGGCTGAGTGCTAGCCGGCAAACAGGGTCGCAGGGACTCTCTGTTCTCTGCTCTCCTGGGATGTGTCCAAGTACCTCCTGCTGTGAATTCCAACCAGTCTGGACTCAAACCTGAGACTGTGCGCTGTGAGCCAAGGAAACCTTTCCCTGTCTGAGCTGGAGCGTCAGGTGTTTTGTTGCAGCAATGAATAAGGAGAAGGAAACAGAGGTAGACAAAGTGCAGAACAGGTTACCTACAAGGTTCACTGAGAATTCACATCACTTCAAAGAGAGAATGTTCTTTCATACGCTAGTTCTATGAAAACACATAGAACAGGAGATCAAAATATTTAAGGCACCACACATGAACTTCTGGAAATTCTCATGCCTGGAATCGTTATCAAGACGTCAGTAACAAAGCAAATAGAGACACTGTCAGGCATAGTGCACCCCTGTATCACATCCATGTTAGAGGAGCTGACGCAGGTGGACTGAGAGGGTCTGGAGTCAGGGTGGGCCGCACGATAAGCCGGAGCTCAGCCCAGGAAATCAACAGGCGCTCAGAAATGAAATAAGTGAATGCCAAGACACTTCATGACAATAATAAGTGTGTAACAGTCAGCTTGTTAAACAATGTCAAGAACATTAACATGGTATTACTATTTGTCATGCAACCTTTGGATCAATAAAACATGGACTATGAATGACGAGAGACTGGTAAAACGGGGAAGGCCCTTTGGCCCAACCATATCTCTTCTCATAATTCATACATGGTATGAATTTTCTAAATAAGGTATAGATAGTAAGAATTTTTTAAATAAGGGTCTGAAGCAATGAACTATTACAATGAGGAAAAGTTGGAAGTGATTTTACCATAATAATTATATGACCACATGCTCATTGAGAAAAAGATCAAAGAAGACCATGTGTAGCATGATTACATATGTCTCTACATACCCATACATGTAAACATACAGAGCCTAAGAACATACACAGAAATGTTTATAGCATTATGTCTCAGTGGTGTGATTTTTTTCTATTTAATTAAAATTCTCACATTGGACCCAAATCCTTTGCATAGTAGCAACAGCAGTTTAATGCACACAGATGGTATCTGACAGCTACCCCTAGTCATGAATTCTCTCTGCCCAATTCTTTATGATCCCCTTAAACACAAAGTTTAAAACCTGATCATCTGCTCTTCAGCTCTTTTCTAAATCATTGAGTAAAAGCCAAAGTAAATGTATGCGAGAAACAAAAGACGTGTATGTGCGCTACATATGTGGGCACGTTCATGTGTGCACACACATGTGTGGAGGTCAGAGTCAACATGGAGTCCCCTCGATTGCTCCATCTTGTTTTCCAACACAGGGTTTTTTTCACTGAGCCTGCGACTCACTGATTCAACAGCACCAGCTGCTTGCAAAGTCCAGAGTCCTTCTGCCTCTGCCTACCCGGGGTAGGGGCTGCAGGCATGTGCTGCCACGCCCGATTTTTATGTGGGTACTGTTGGTCCTCACCGTGCACTTGATCAGCCGAAACAGCTTCCCAGGCCAGGAGACTATTCCCTGACCAGCACCTCTTACTGCTCAGACATCCATCACTGACGGGGAGAAAAACAGAAAACGAGCATGCATAAATATGCCCTTTCATATCTTACAAATCACACCATCACCTACTCATGATGAACATATTAATCTTCTTTTATCTGTAAGATACAAATGCCTCATTCTTGTCTGAAGCAGAATTTAAAACACAAGGACAGAGAAAATGAAAGCAGAAAGGGTCTTTAAGTTTTCACTAACCAAGTCTTCACAAAATGTCTTCAAGATGTTATGCCTTTGTGTTACAGGTCATTCTTTATAAGCTTCTATTAGGTCTCATTAACAGAAACACCTCTTAATTTCCCTAAAACAATATTTATAGCTCAGGACTTTGCACTGCTCATAGCGGTTAGCATTTCTATGCTAGACTTCCCCAGTTTGTTCCCATGATCATGGCAGTGCTTTCAAACTAAGAGATAAAAATTTAGCTTTGAAAATTGGCTTTGCGATGAAACCTCCTCACTTGCAAGACATTTCTATATTTATCATTAAGTGTCTATTAAATGGAGTTGTTCCTTAGGTCATCTTGTGTGGATTACACGGAACCTGAGTCGGAGCTGTCTCCGGGACGACCCCTGGGGCTGGAAAAGGGGTGAGAGTGTCCTGCTTCCAATGTGTCTTTAACTTTCAACTGTGTAGCAACCACACAGATTATCAAATGAGAGTGATTTTTAAAATAGAAAGTCGTGTGTGTATTGACTTTTGTCCCTGTTGGAAAAAGAGGTAGCCTCAGAAATCATGCTGGCTACTGACATTGAAATGACACCAGTCATTTCCTGGGTGTAAAGTCGTGAGAGGCACACTGGCAGAAACCCCTCGTGATTACACATCTGCCCAACCAAGAGGGTCACACTGTTAGAAACCCCTCATGATTACACATCTGCCCACTCAAGAGGGTCACACTGTTAGAAACCCCTCATGATTACACATCTGCCCAACCAAGAGGGTCACACTGTTAGAAACCCCTCATGATTACACATCTGCCCACTCAAGAGGGTCACACCAGCAGAAACCCCTTATGATCACACATCTGCCCAGTCATCTTATTGGAAACTGGCCTTTGGTCTTAGTCATTTAAACCACACAGACAGAAAACGGGGTTTCTGTGTCATAGACATTGTTTACAGGTTGGTTCAGACAATCATTTCAGAGGAAAATGATGAATATGTGACATATTCCTGTAGCGTTGTGAGGCATTGGACTAGAGGGCTAGAGAACTCGGTCAGCAGGTAAAGATGCCCATGTACAAGCTTAACAGCCTGAGTTTGAGCCCCAGAGCCCACGTGGTAGAAGGGAAGCCTTCCAAAGGTATGCAACAGTGAGTGGCGGGGACGTTATGGGAACAACCGCTCTCAGGATGGATTTAAGGCCAGCTCAAAGGGAGGAAACCCATGTCTGGACAGTGTAAGTCTAGCTGAGAGCCCATGGGTGGGGAGGTCTCAGGCACTACAGGAGAACCCACGACTATTATCTTGCTTTGCTGTCATGGTAACAAACTGTTTTCCAAACACCTATCTTTAAGCCCATGTATTAGCAGCTCCCAGCTTGCATCCAAGAAAACTTTTCTCAATGGAAAATGGCCAAGAGAGGATTATCTAAGGGCAAAGAATAAGTATCTGTGGAGTATTCAACTATAAAAAGGGCATCTGAAGCCCTGCCCCATCTCCACTCCAAAGCCTGGGAAACACCAGGGAGGAGGCGACAGAAAGAATGTAGCTTCACATCAAGGAGGAGCGCTTCCAAACAGGACCACTCGGCATGGGACCACACGGCCATGAACGCCCTGCCACTAAGTTTATCCGCACAGGACCTGCGCAAGTTTGGTCCAGCCTAAGGGGAGAAGGAAAGAGGGAGGTACTCGGGTGACCCGCCTCTCTTGGCGCTGATAACAGATGCACAAAGTGAGCCAGGGAGCAGGCACCTCCCACGCCGGAAGTGCACCTGCTGCCGCGTTGCTTAGGACGCGGCACCCAGGCCCAGCAGGCAGTCTGTTGTTCTCAGTGGTAGAGATGCTGGAGCAGAGAAAAGGTAGCTTGCAATGGGCACAGATCACCGTCTCGCACATCTCACGGTGAGATTTATTTCAAATGATCATCATGAAAAACATTTTCTTAATCATTTCCAGTCCACCAAAATGGAGCATACAGAGATCATACAATCTTTCTATGATTATTAAGTGCTACATGTATTTTGCAAGATTAATGAAGAAAAAATATACAGAATACTGTGTATTCTTAGGATTCAAGGCCAGTCATACTGCAATTCATTTCCAAGCAAAGCATATTCCAGAGCTGACAGCAATAATAGCAAAATTGTAAGTTGTTAGAGCTTATCTCTAAATAATTTCATTTTTCAAATTCAATTGTTTACATCTTTCTTGCTCCTGGTATTCAAGGGACTGGGATTTAAAATTTAAATAAATCCCTTGTAAATACATACAAATGCAATAGTCACCAGTTTGTAGGTTAAGATACAGATAATACATAAAATATTTCACAAACTGTATCAGTAAGTCTCTTTTGTTTCCACATAAGATACTCAGAATAGCACCTTAATAGTAACTCTGGGAGTCCTCGAGTCATGCTGTACTTTATTCTGTTCAAGAATGGTCCCAGTGCTTGGACACACTATACTTGTCCTGCCATTCTGAGATATGATTATGAAGGATCCATGTTTTTCAAAGCTCCCCTGGATGTAGACCTCTATCCTCAGGGCTTCATAAAACCTCGACAGCAAATATTTTTGGTGGCTGTTTGAAGCATGTTCACTGTTTGCTATTTTTGGCCAGACAGTCACATGCATGTGGGTATGTGCATGCACAGGATGCAGATGTGTGTGTGTGTGTGTATGTGTGTGTGTGTGTGTGTGTGTGTGTGTGTGTGTGTGTGTGTGTATGTGTGCATGCAGTAGGCAGAACTGTATGCCTAGACTATATAGAAAAGGCATACAAAGTGAGAAAAGTACACAATCCTAACCCTCAAAGATCGCAATTTCATAATTTAAAAACACATATAGAGATTATCACTAAAAATAAGCTTATTTTAAAGTACAAAGGCAAAGTACTTCAGGTAAGAAGAATCAAGATGCTGTAAATGCAGGAGATGGCTAAAGTCTTGAATTAGGCACAGTTTGAAGCAGTAGAGACGCGGGGCCCATTCTAGTAAAAAGACAGCAAAATACAAAGGTGCCAAACTAAGCCGGGGTGAAGGGACGGAAGAGGAGGGGCTGGTTGTCAACTTGCTTTGTTTTGTTCAAGAGGACTTGGGTCCCTGCGCTGGTCTGGGTACTGGGACAGAGCTTACTGAACAGACGGAGCAACTGGACCGGAGAGATGGCCCCACGGAGCTCCCCGCTGAGTGGGGAGGGGCGATAAAGAAAATGGATAAAGGGAGGAGGAACATAAACATGGGCTGCTGAGCTAGAACACGAAGGATGGTTGTGTGTGGACAATCTCAAGAAAGGGCTCTGGAGGAGCCCCTGGGCGTGTTTCCACCAGGAGGAACAGCAGCAGGATAGGCCCTGAGGGTGGGGGCAGGGTGTGTTCTGGAAGCTGGCAGACAGCTGGAACGAAACAGAAGGCCAAGCATAGTGGGGACAGAACGGGAAGACAGAGGGCACATGGCTGAGGCGCTGGCGGGGGCTTGTCCAGCTGGACTCTCCACAACGGTCACACTTTCAATGCTGAAGGACATAATTTCTCCTTTGGCCCCGATCACAACCCCGGAAGCTGTGGCAGGAGCAGCTACCAATACTCATTTGATGAGCAAAGTCCTCCTGAGCAACTCCAGCTCCTCGACCGGAAGTTCAGGAACAGCAGGTGCTGAAGAGCAGACCCGGTTCTGTCTGGCGGTGAGATGCAGAAAGAGGAGGAAGAAGCGCGGGCATCAGATGGGGGGGTGGGGGGTCAGGACGGAGTCTATGGGAGAGGGTGAGTCTACGCTGGTGCTGCTGCATCGCCTCACCCCCCCTTCCTGGACAGCCAGGGCGGGGTGACAATGAGTGGCTGAGCTCACAGCTCTGCCAAGATGGCTTGAGGGTCAGAACGGATGAGACCTCGTTTCTCTCTGATGTGTTCAACACAAAGGGGAAAGAAGTGGAGTCTTTTTTTAATCATCTGGGCACCAAATCTTGTATTTCTCTCTCCTCCAGGTTTCAAAGCACTCTGCTGCAATTTTTTCTTATTGCATCAGCTCGATAAAAGTGTGCTTCCTCTGAGTTTCTGGAGATCAGATTGGATTTCTCAGTTTTCTGTTGTGAGCGCAGTTAGCTGGATGGTGTCTTCTCTGCCGTGGGCAGTGGAGGCATTCTATCATTGGATTTAGTCGCCAAGGTCACATGAAAAAAGAGTGCGGCCTTGCATGCTCTGGGTATAGACGACCCATTGATTGACAGATGATCCACTGTTAATAACACAATTACTGAATCGTGCTGTTTCTACTGCTCATCAGCTGCATGTCATGGACAAAGCCAAGGTGAAGGACAGGTAAGGAGAAAGAAGAACAATAGATAAGAGAGGGAACTCCAGGAGAAAGCGAGGAAGGTGAGCAGCCACTGGTAGAAATGCAAAGTACTGGAGACCGAGAAAGAAACTGATAAAAGAGAAGAAATCAGACACCCAAGATTAAGAAAGCGGCCCGGGACATGGTTCAACCATTACAACGGTTGCAGCACCATCACAAGGACTGGAGTTTGGAACCCAGAACCCATGGAATGCCGAGCGGGAGGGGCATACGCCTGTAAGTACAACCTCAGAAGGTGGAGATGGGGGATACATGTGAAAAATATACAAAGAAACCTACAACAGGATTGGAGGGATGGTTCAGCGTTAGGCCTCTGCCTCCTAAGCAGAAGGACCTGAGTTCTGATTCCATCCCATGTAAAAACACCAGGCAGAAATGGTGGTGGCCTGGACTTCTGGAAGGCGGAGCCTGGGAAACATCAGAATAAAGCAAAAGGACATAGAGCAACCCAGGGCAATTCCCCATGTCACCTTTGGGCCTCCACAGGCACATGCAGTGTCCTCTGATATCACACACACACACACACACACACACACACACACACACACACAATTTCAAGAAAAGTACAGCAAAGAACTACTTATGTGTAAGAAAAGGAAACAGGTTGGAGACGTGGATCAGTCATACAGTGTTTGCCTCACAAGTGTGAGGTTCTGAGCATGACCCAGAGCACACACATGAAAAAGCCATGCACAACATGTCACACCTGAGGTCCCACTGCTGGAAAGGCAGAGTCAGGCGCTCCCTGGCCAGCTAATCTGGCCAAATCAGTCAGCTCCAAATTCAGGGAGAGATCGTGTCTCAGAAATAAAGGCGGACAGCAATTGAAGAAACCATCCAGTGTTGACTTCTGGCTTCCACAAGCATTTGCACACACAGATGAACATGTGCACATGCATATAACACACATACACACACAAAGAGGGAAAATAAATATAGGCTATGCAACCAAAGAAGCTTCCTGAAATCTACTTGAGTTTGAAGAGGGAAGAAAGCACTGCAACCTTTTATAGAAGAAGCATTTTATTTGTGAAAGGTGCTAGTGAAATCCAAGACAATGTCAATTTAGCTTAATCTCAGTTTATAGTTAAATAATTCTTAATACTAACATTATACACTAAAGCAAACTTCAAAGCCATCTGGTCTTTGTATCTATTTCCCTATCCTCAAAACATTCATAGTTAATTCTTTCCTATCGTCACAATTCCTTG
Source organism: Typhlomys cinereus (assembly GCA_023101885.1). Lineage (NCBI taxonomy): Eukaryota > Metazoa > Chordata > Mammalia > Rodentia > Platacanthomyidae > Typhlomys > Typhlomys cinereus. Next base: position 49,562 of record JALPQD010000789.1, read on the forward strand.
TTGGTTACCAAAAAGATATTCTTACCCCTCAGACCATGTATTTCTCTGTCTCTCTGATTACTGCCCTTGGAGATTGGACTAACCACATGTGGGTGAGGCCTGGTTCTGGAAGAAGACCATTAGGGCGTCCTCCAATCCCGTGATACTTAGCAAGACAAAAAGACTCACACAAGTAACTCTTTCGTATTTGATTCAAAAGTCACGTCAATTCAATAGCCTTTTAGTTCCGGAAGCTGGGACACTTGGTGGTCATACTCCTGCCTTTCCTTTTAGCTGCTGCATAAACAGTTGTGGAGAAGAAGCCCAGTTGCAGATGATCATCAGCCAAATATTGGCTCCCAAGAGGATGCTGAGAGACTTAAGAAGCCACAGTGAAATATGCCAAGCACATGAAGCACTCAACCGACCACAACTAATGCAAGTATTTGGAACAGTAACTGAGACTTTTAAGAATCGACTAGAAAATCAACATTGAATGACTCAGATTCCTTCCTGAATCCTGGCTAGCACTTCTGCTGAGCTTAGTAGGGCAGCTTTTCAGAACTGAAGTGTGACTTTAAATTTACTTAGCACATTAACAGAATGCTTTGCTCTAGTTTGTATTTATGAGGCATTTTCCAAAGTAAAGTCTTGATCTTTACAACTTCAAGGCAAGTTTTACCCATTCTTTCATCAGGGTTTGAGCAAAGAGAAATTTACTCAGAATTTACTTCTTTGTGAGTTGGGCTTTCTACTTTAGGTAAAGATTTCCTTGAGAATCTCAGTATGGAAATTTGACAGTTTTTTCATACTGCTTTACTTTAGTTTCCAGCACAGAGTTCTGATTTCTCTCCACAACACATATTTGGGGTAAAGGAAGAATGTGTGGTCTCTATTGAGCAGACAGAGCTCCTCATGCAAGAAGTTGGGAACACATGTCTATGTGTGTGTTTAGGAAATTAGAAAGAGAAACAGAGCACTACACCATAGCAGAAAGAAAAGCAGTGCACTAGAACGTAGCAGAAAGAGAAGCAGAGCACTGGAACACAGCAGAAAGAGAAGCAGTGCACTAGAACGTAGCAGAAAGAGAAGCAGGGCACTGGGACACAGCAGAAAGAGAAGCAGAGCACTAGAACGTAGCAGAAAGAGAAGCAGAGCACTAGAACGTAGCAGAAAGAGAAGCAGAGCACTAGAACGTAGCAGAAAGAGAAGCAGAGCACTGGAACACAGCAGAAAGAGAAGCAGGGCACTAAACACAGCAGAAAGAGAAGCAGGGCACTGGGACACAGCAGAAAGAGAAGCAGGGCACTGGGACACAGCAGAAAGAGAAGCAGGGCACTAGAACGTAGCAGAAAGAGAAGCAGAGCACTGGGACACAGCAGAAAGAGAAGCAGAGCACTAGAACGTAGCAGAAAGAGAAGCAGAGCACTAGAACGTAGCAGAAAGAGAAGCAGAGCACTAAACACAGCAGAAAGAGAAGCAGGGCACTGGGACACAGCAGAAAGAGAAGCAGAGCACTAGAATGTAGCAGAAAGAGAAGCAGAGCACTGGGACACAGCAGAAAGAGAAGCAGGGCACTGGGACACAGCAGAAAGAGAAGCAGAGCACTAAAACACAGCAGAAAGAGAAGCAGGGCACTGGAACACAGCAGAAAGAGAAGCAGGGCACTGGGACACAGCGGAAAGAGAAGCAGAGCACTGGGACACAGCAGAAAGAGAAGCAGGGCACTGGGACACAGCGGAAAGAGAAGCAGAGCACTGGGACACAGCGGAAAGAGAAGCAGAGCACTGGGACACAGCAGAAAGAGAAGCAGAGCACTGGGACACAGCGGAAAGAGAAGCAGAGCACTGGGACACAGCGGGAAGAGAAGCAGAGCACTAGAACGTAGCAGAAAGAGAAGCAGGGCACTGGGACACAGCAGAAAGAGAAGCAGAGCACTAGAACGTAGCAGAAAGAGAAGCAGGGCACTGGAACGTAGCAGAAAGAGAAGCAGAGCACTAGAACGTAGCAGAAAGAGAAGCAGGGCACTAGAACACAGCAGAAAGAGAAGCAGAGCACTAGAACGTAGCAGAAAGAGAAGCAGAGCACTAGAACGTAGCAGAAAGAGAAGCAGAGCACTGGAACACAGCAGAAAGAGAAGCAGGGCACTGGACCACAGCAGAAAGAGAAGCAGAGCACTAAAACACAGCAGAAAGAGAAGCAGAGCACTGGACCACAGCAGAAAGAGAAGCAGAGCACTAGAACACAGCAGAAAGAGAAGCAGAGCACTGGAACACAGCAGAAAGAGAAGCAGAGCACTGGACCACAGCAGAAAGAGAAGCAGGGCACTGGGACACAGCAGAAAGAGAAGCAGGGCACTGGGACACAGCAGAAAGAGAAGCAGGGCACTGGGACACAGCAGAAAGAGAAGCATAGCACTGGGACATGGAGCACTTCACAAATTATCAGTGCCACTGTACATACCTTGATATGCATAAGCTTTAAAAACATGGTCAAGGAACAAAAGAGTTTGTACCAAGTCTATAAGCACATGCAGTTTCTGAACACAGAAGGCCTGAGATACCATATTTGATACAGCTTTACTATAAAGAGTTCTACAATAAGTTATGGACTTATACATCCTTCCAAGGAAACCACTTTCCACGCTTGGAGTCATTGCCTGACTTGTGTTCGAGAGAAGCCTTCTTGCACACACACCTCTGCTTACCTTTTTGGTTCCCGCACAGTCTTCTTCAGGAATAGCTGCCTTCTGCTTGCACCTTAAATCAGAGCTCTATCTTAATTCACCTGAACTCTACTTCCTAATCTAAGGCAAAATCACCTATATCACTGATTTTCAAGGTTTGGGCTATGGCCACAATAACCTTTCTGTGGGGTACCAAATCATTTTCAGTGTGAATGTCTGTTCTTCCTCCCAAACCTGACATTCTGCCACTCGGGGGCTGGGAAGGTGACTCACAAGTTAAAGTGCCTGAGTTTACATCCCCAGATCTCACATAAAAAATACAAGACGCAAATGGCTGTGGCCCGTCATTCTGCCCCTTGAAAGAAGATTCTGGGAAACTCTAGAACAAATCAAGAAGGAGGTAGAACAATCTAGGATGATTCCAGATGTCACCCTTGCACTTTTATAGACACACAAACTCTAATGCTTTCTTATACACATGTCCATAGACACATGTACATCCATTCACATGCAAACATACACACACGCACATGCATATGCACACACACACACACACACAAAGTATCCGCCATTCTGAAGTCTCTCATCCTGCACGTCTAGCAGACTGACACCTTTTGTAGAGGCTCTTCCCACAATGCTCAGCTTTCTCTCCCCATCTCACTGCCACTATCTGTTTGAAACCTCATCCTCTCTGGGTCGAACCGACACACAGTCCCCAAATGGCTCTTTGTCTCTCTGACCCATCATTCAATTTTATCAAATGCAGGATTTGACATAGAAGCTCACTGGCCAAAACCTTTCAAGAGTTTGAACCAAACTTCTTAGCCTGACTCTTTCTAAGCTGCTCCAAATGATTTTTCCATCCTTTATCACACATATAATCTGTGCACTCTCAAATCTTAGTAGCTTTTGGTTTGGCTGAACCATATAAAATTGCTGATTCTTAACTGATTTTGACCTCAGAGATGGCAATTGCAAGTCTCAACTAAGAAAGCCTTTCTCTCTGCTTTCCTGCTCTTTCCCCCCTTAATAGTGGCTCAAACATAAAGATCCTGCACAAATGTTACATCCTGTGAAGCCATCATTGATTGACCTGCTAGGTTAAAAGGCAGTTCAGGCCCTGAGTTCTCCTATCTCTGCATGGGATGGCATCTTAATTGTTTGTAGCTCTTGTCTCTCTCAATAAAGTGTGGGCAACCCTGAGAGTAGGCCTGGGACTTAAAAATCTCCAAATCTTCATTCCCTGCTTAGTTAGTTCCAGATATATATTTATTAAATAAATGTGCAATTGAACTTTTTACACAAATGAGCTGATAAACTTTTTGGTCCAAAGAGAGAGAGTGTGGATTCTGATTTGCTGTGTAACAAACATCCTGAGTTCCTAACATATGGCATGTCTTGGTGTGGGTTTTGATTTACTAACACGCAACATGCCTCTCACTCTTCTGCCCCGTACTGAATTGTGTGTTTCTTCTTCCTGAATGGATTCAAGGTGAACTTACCATTATTCATTCCAGACACTCAGTTCAAGCCTGCGCAGCTCACACTGTCAGCATAGAGCCCCCTGACCCGTATGCCACGGCCTTTCCAGATCTACAGACCGTAATCTTCCGAGGGACCCGCTTCATTGCCAGAAGCATGCCATGCTAGCGGGTGAGAAAACCCGCACAAAAAATCCAGCCAAGCTGACATTTGGAAGCAGGGCTGGTAAACAGTACACTATGTTGACTTTTATTTGGCTCTCCACAATTCAGTGGAGACTCCTGTCAGCTTCAAGATACATTAATATTTGTACGAACGAGAAATACAATCTTCCCTTTCTCTCCCTGTTCCCAAACTCTGGGCAAATACATTCTCTCTGAATGTATCAGACAGGAAATGGCCTTTGTCATAGAGGCCAGATGAACTCACATAGCAAAAAAAAAAATTATACACAGAATCCCAGGCTGGTTCACCCTTGTGTTTTCTTGCAAAGCTTTGAAAGCTCAGCTGTATTTGCAGGAGAAAAATCAATAGTGGCTCTTACTTTTGCTTCTCAGAGGTGATGTGCTGGTAGGAGAGTTTTTAGCCCTATTAATATTTATTTATTTATTTGTGCGTGTGTGCGTGCGTGCATGCGTGTGTGTGTGTGTGTGTGTGTGTGTGTGTATCAGAGGGCACTGTGTGTCCCTGTACAAGACCAAGGGTGACTTCGGGAATCATCCTGGATTGCTTCTACCTCCTTTTTGCTTCGCTCTGGGATTTCTCAGGCTCTGCCTACCAGGGCCGGAAGTGCAAGCTGCCACCATTTCTGCCTGCTGTTTTAACGTAGAACCTAGGATCTGAACTCAGGATCTTCTGTGTGTGAGGCAGAGTCTTAAACCCCTGATCCATCTCTCCAGCCCTTTTTAGCCCTATTAAAAAAAAAAACTTTTATTACAAACATACTGAAGTCATTATTGATTCCTCTAAAAGCAGTGAAGGTCTTGGCCAAGGATCTCCAATTCCTGAACTGAACTTTTCAGATTCAAAGGAAGCAATTGTTCTTATATTCCTGACTCCTGTGCTGCCCTACTGATCATCTTTCTGTTGTATCTACTTTTTGTGATTCTTGGTGCCCCCCGCCTCCTCTCTCTCTCTCTCTAATACTGTATACCGCCTCCTCTCTCTCTCTCTCTCTCTAATACTGTATATCAGGCGAGGCCTTCGAGCTCCATGATTCCTCCTGCTCTACTTCCCAAGTGCAGGGATCACAGATGTGCTCTTCCCCCCATTCCCCATGGCCTGCTTCTGTCTAACACGGGCTAGAAAGGATGGGATGTCCTTAACATCTTTTTGTCAAAAGGGAGGATAATTTCCCAATCCTAAGAGATACAAAGGAATCATGCCACCACCTGAAGTGTGGAAAGAGGAATGGAGTCCTCCGTGAATCTTTTCAACAAGGAGACTCACGGAGCTGCATGGTTCGTCCATAGACATAATTCTTTTAGGACTGTCAGAAATGTGAGAGAAAAACGTTTTTCCTATCGGAGGGTTAAAGTAAAGGCAGGAGACTCCACTCTAAATACTCCACCATTTGGGTGATACGAAGTCAGTCCTGGGTCAGCAGGTCCTCACAGGTAAAATAATGTCACTTTGGGAGATTATTTTGCCTTCCACAGGGTGGCGGCTTATGCTTCCTGGAAAGTTCTGCCCGCCCCGCCCACTTCCCCCTCACTGTGCCTTGTCCTGGGTAATCAGCTCTCACAGCCCAGCAGGAAGAAAAGCCCAGCGGACTCTCCACCTCGTGCACTTGCTTGTCTGCGCTCTACGCGTCCTTCTGCAGAAGGAAAACTTGGCCTTGCAATTTTACGTGGGATCTGGGGATCTGAACTCAGGTCCTACTCAGGTCCTTTGCTTGTGAGGCAAAGGCTGTGACCCCTGACCATGTCCTCAGCCCCGACAGCGAGTTAGTTCCCAAGCCCAGCAGCCAGCAGCAAGCTTCGGCTTAGGGGTTGTCCACTGTGTAGAGACGCGGAGCCAGAAGAGGAGAGCAGGAGCCCTCTCTCTCTCTCTCTCTCTCTCTCTCTCTCTCTCTCTCTCTCTCTCTCTCTCTCTCTCATCTCCCTCCTTCCCTGCCCATCCGCTCTTCCAGTAGCAAGCCTCCCTCCCTCTGCTTCTCTGTCTGATTGGCAAGGTGGCCTCCCTTCCGCAGTGTCTGGTGGGACACAGAGCAGCCTCCCCGGGGAGGGGGACAGGTGAAGGTCGCACGTTTGCCTTGCTTTCTACGCTCTTCTTTCTGGCGGGTCTCATGCTGAGGCAAATATCCTTGTGTTAGGGATTCCAGCGTGGGGTTGATGTAAGAAATGCCCCACGCTCACTGGTGCGGAGAGAACAGGTAGCAGACACGTCACACAGTAATTCCTGCCACAACTTGTGGTTGGAAACAAGACCCTTTTCTGATCCGTGTGGAGACAGTACATCTGTGCCCGCCTCTGTGGGTATCGACACAGTCTGTGTAAACCATAAAAATAATTTTAAAAAACCTGTCATCCAAGTGTCAAGAGAAACAGCTTACAGAGATTATATTTAAGCTTAGTAAACGCTCTAACCAGATGCCTCAGAGACAAGTAGATCTTAGGAAAAATGAGGGAGAGATGCTCTCAAACTCTGAACAGGAAAAAATACAGAGCAACCAAAAAACTTAGATGGAAAAGTAAATTAAAGACTAGGGATTTCTTCACGTAAGTCCAGACAAGGAAGCTATTTTTAAAAAGATAATGTTATAATTAATATGGCTGTGACAGATATCATAATTCTGTGATAGGCCTTTACAGACTCAATGCCAGAAGCCATTGATATTTTTATGGGAAGAAATATTCACATGTTGTACCCAAAGATAAAGCCAAGGGCCAACCAATGGTAAATACATATTTATTTTCTTCTACGTTGAAGTCAAAGCCATTTTTTGTGTCTAAAGCTCTAAGTTCATCTTTAAGTCTTTAATACAACATTTTAAATGACAGTTACTCTGTAAATACTAAAGGCCTTTTAATTATGTGTGTTCCTAATTGCACAGCCTTAGGGCGACGTGACCTAAATAATACCTTCGGTCAGGTGACCCTGTACTTGACAGTTTCTTTCTGTCTGATTACCATGAACACTTTTCAAATGCACCATAAGATTTAATTTACATGTTCCTTAAGAACTCCTGGATGGAGCGGCCCAAATAACCTGGTGAAGATTGACGGTGCCGCAGAAGTTCACTCCAGGGCTCTCAGCAGGGATTCTTGCTCAGCGGTTTTTAATTGCTACCATACAGACAAAACCCACAGAATCCACTTCTCGTCAATTCCTCCTGGTCTGCTTGGGCTATGACAACACACCGCGGTCTGCGTGGTGGAAGCATCATTTATAATTTTTCACACTTGTGGAGCTGGAAGTCCAAGAAGGTGAAGACCCTCTCACTTAGTGGCAGAGACCCTTTTCCTACACTTTAGGAGGACGCTGGCCTGCTGATCCTAACAAGACAGAGAAAATCAGGACTCTTAGGAATCTTATGTGCTAATGTGCTCCTTGAGCCTTCCCCGAAGACCCCTGAGCCCCCAAAGGACACGTCTCTAAAGACCACCGCCTCCCACAGGGACCAGGGCTTCATTTAGAGGTTTGAAGCAAATATAATGAGGTAGATGAAACTCTCAGCAGTCTACCTTTTGTATCCGACATGCGTGTTTATTGACACATGCATTTTAAGTGGGAGGCTGAACCAAATAAACTCCAAGGTCTCTGCAAAGTAAAGGACAATTATGAATCTGCTTTTTAAAAAAGTCTTTTGTGTTCTATAGCTGAATGCAACATATATTAAAAGTTTGCTTGATTTTTTTTTACTTCTCTCATTTTGAGTTGGCTCCAAGACTTGGGTACTTAATACGTTAAAATTTTTCTGCAAATGGAGTTCAGTATTTCTACCAACACAATGAAGCTTATTTTTAAATGGCCGCTGAAGCCATCTAGCAATGCTGTTCTCCTCCCTACGTTGACTAAGGTGTGACGTGTACACAGCTCTCCTTCCCCCTCCCACACTGCACAAGATAAATAGTTAAGCAGAACTTGAGCCGCGCATTTCCATTTTCAGCTCTAGCAGAGACGATCCCCGCTACCAGAACGCAGAAGGACGCGCACTGAAAGACAATCCACGTGCATCGGTGGGGTGGCCCAAAGACAGGCAACTTGGTATGTCACGGAAGCCTGAACCCCTACAAGAATAGACAGGCCAGAGGGAACTCTGGAATCCATAGAAGCAGAGAGGCAGGATGGTGGGAAAGAATGGGAGGGATTGATGAAGGGAAGGAAGGAGGATGGGAGGAAGGGGGAATAGAGGGAAGCAGGGATGAGTACTCAAATATGCTTATAAAAGTAAGAAAAATAAAAAATTAATAAAAAGACAATTCATTTGCTTAGTGGGTACCGACATCTTCTGACTAGAAAAAGCGTAACTACCATCCATGCGGCTTTAAATAGCAAACATCTGTTTTTCCCAACAGACTTCCAACACTTTAAATTTCTTGATTAGTCATTGTATGAGAACAATATTTCTGAAAGACACAATGAAGCAGGGTGAGCTTGAGTTTTAAATGATCTTCAGGGCGAAAGCAGCACAATGCTGGTTGAAGCAGTTAACCCACACCCCCCAGTTCCCGCACGTGGGTGTCTAGGAACTCTTTCTCCAAGGCACACTACATTGTCGACGCATTACATCCACAGTCCTGCAAACCCAGCAAGCAGCGGAGGACAGCACGATACGCACGATACATGGAGACACAGACACGTGAGCAGCCACCATGCCAAGGGAGCAGCCTGCACCTAACTCAGTCGAACATGGCAGCTTCCGACAGGATGGCAGGAAGTTTCTCTGTGTGCATGCACAGATGCATGTGCACATCACGGGGGCGGGGGAGGACTCTAGAAGAGCATGTGTAGACACACGTGTGGCAGGGTTCTGTCCCAAGCGGAGCAGTCTACAGCAGCTGCAAGCGCTTCCATCAGCACCATGCGATGTGAAATGGGAGGATCGCTAGCTTCTCAGGAAACCTTACAACAGAGGCATTCTAGAAATACTTTCAGGTGACTTATTTTCCTTTTTACCCACGATTCTTTGTCTGTTCTTGTATTTTGAGGTTGCCATCGAGAAGATAAATCTTTCAGGTCAAATACCAAAGAATAACGGCCACAAGAAAAGGTACTGTGGAGAACCATCCAGAGAGTTTAACACGTAAGGTGTCGACTTGCAAACCTGGTGTTCTGAGTAAGATCCCTGGAAGCCTACACGGTGGAAGGAGAAAACCTCCAAAAGGTGTCCTCTGATTTCCACCTTACTCTTCTCCCTCCCTCCCCTCTCTCCTCCTCCTCCTTCTCCTCGTCTTTCTCCTCCTCCTCCTCCTTCTCCTCCTTTGTCTCCTCCTCCTCCTCCTTCTCCTCCCTTTTCTCCTCCTCCTCCTTCTCCTCCTCTTCCTTCTCTCCTCCTCCTTCTCCTCCTCTTCCTTCTCTCCTCCTCCTTCTCATTCTCTTCCTTCTGTCCTCCTCCTTCTCCTCCTCCTTCTTCTCCTCCTTCACCTCTTCTCATCTTTTCTGCATCACTCTCACTCCACATCCTAAGCAGATATGAAATGCACTGACATGGTCTCAGATTCAAAATCCTCCTGCCTCCATCTCCCAAGTGCAGGATTCCAGGTGCAGACACCTCCCCCAGCCCTGATTTCTCATTTTCAAAGGAAATGACATTTAAATTTCAAACCACACGATTGTGGCCACAGGACAGCTCACATTTTGTCAACCTCAGGTGAGAAAGGTTAGTAAAAGAAATGGACAGAAAACATCTTGCTCCTCCTCGTGGGCATGGGAAGGCTGGCTACTCCATCCAGTGATTGGCCAATAGGACTGATCCAATGAGGGAACTGGGCGTGTGTGATCAGATGGCCGCCACATGCAGGCAAGACCTTCCCTTAAAGTGCTTTGTGTTTTCTCTGGCAAAGTAACTCCCCTTCCCCATCTTTTAGGGCTCATTTCAAAAGCTCTCTGCCATGTTAAAAATCATGTCTATCCTGGCTCTCTTACACTTGCAAATCTTGTTGCTTTTAGCACCAACATCAAAGGTTAGTAGTTAATAACGCTCAATTCTTGAGTGTTGCTTTGAAGCCTCCAATCGAATTGCAAATGATATGGATTCCATTTAAGTCGAGGAAGCAGATATGCTTCAAAGTGGATCCCAAAGCTAACAAACAGCTCCTCAGCATCATATCCGAGCTCAGAGAAGCCACAAGGATGAACTAAATCCTTGAGTCCAGCAGTCATAATATTTGCAAATATCAGAGTTAGGGTTTAGGGAGCAAAATGGCGGTAGTGGGGTGGGAAGTCAAACCTCTTCTAGGAAGGAGCTATGACAGCCTCTTTGATCTTTCATTTAGTGGGATAAAATAAATGACAGATAACGGATATTCATGGCTCAGTTCTCAAATCATGAGAAGGAACAAGTCGTGATTTCAAAGTCACAAGGATGCAAACTCAAGCTCCTTGCTCATTTGTGAGCGCGCCTGCTCCTCCAGGCGAGGTAAACCTCGACATGTTGCCCGTCACTCCAATGTGGTTTCTACAGAGAACAAAGGAAATAAGGTACTTACAAGAGACCAAACGACTCTTCCAGCTGAATGCTTGAAATTCAGGTTCTGAGCGTGTGTTTATCTATCTTCAATTTCCCCCCTTGCTTCTATGCTTCCTTTATTTTCATTCTGTCCAACACGAAGTGAGGCCAGCGCAGCACAGTGTGGCAGCACATTCTTAGGATGAGGGTTACCACAGGGACGATCAGGGACGTTCACGGTCAGCCCGGGATACACGAGGTCCTGCCACATGACCCCTGACTCCCTCACCAAAGAGGAAAACACACCAGACAAGCAAAACAACAGCTACAAGAGATAGTATGAGATGAGGGAAAACACACACAAAAATACTACAATTACATGTGACAGCTTGGAGACCTCTTTGCCAACAGGAAAGAATTGGTTTCCGAAGACGTTTACCAAATAAGTGGAGATGTACTGTTTGCAACAAACTCAGACTGTTTAGAGTTCCAGTGTTGTCTGTGTCTGTAAATCATGAAACACAGCAATGTCTAGGACGAGTTTTCAGAAAGTACCTCACGTCAAAATGATGGCATGTGTTGGGTAGTTCCAGCCTAATTTTATCACATCCAGATGTTAACAAAGCCCACCTGTGAGGTTTGTTCTCGCTGCGCGCATTGGGCTCTCCAGGCATGAAGGCTGCATGCTCTCTGTGGAGTTTGTACAAGTTCACTTCACATAAAAGACCGTACCTGAGTAATGGGATTCACACACTAAATAGAAAGGCACCTCCAGCCACGCTTAACTGACAGGTGGCGAGTAGGATGCAATCGTTCTTTGTTGTAACAACGGAGCAAGAAAGTCAGTCACTCGCAGAACTAACAGTGCTGTGGAGGCTCAGAAGACGGCTTAGCAGCGAAAGCCCTCGTCTCGCAAGCAAAAGGACCTGATTCAGATCGCAGACACCCCTGTGAAGCGTCGGGTAGCTATGCAAGCAGCCTGCATTCTGGCCCTGAGAGTATGACTACCATTCAGTATGACACCAATGTCACGCGTGGACCTCCACAGACACGCACTCAAGTGCCCCCTTTACACACCCATGCAACATACAACATACACACACATGTACAGAAAGTAAAAGAAAAAACAGAATGGACGTCCAGGACATGGCTGCATAAGACAGTCTGGTTACAATGTATAGTCCAGCTTGACGGGAGAGCACGCACCAACCCAGGGCCGAGGGAACTGGCCACACCATCTCCACAACAGCTGAGAGAGGGACGATCCTTACTTGCCAGTCCAGCATGTCTGGCCAAGCGAACAGAAAGATGCCAACTCTCTCGACTAATTTGTAATTTGTTCCAGGGCCTAATCCCACCCACCTGGGCCTTTCCCATCAGCTAGACAACCTCCTGCAGGTTTACTCTGGACTTAACCCAGCTATTAATTCTCCACAAATGTGTCCAGGGCTCAAACTCTCAACTGTCAAGTCGACACCTAACCATGACATGGGCATATTATGTCCCCTCTGACTCTCCCACAAAGTTCCACAAAGACTCACACGTTCATACCATGCCTGGCAGGCACTGCATGACCCAGGTGACCGGCCCACCTCATTCTTGGGGTGTGCCCAGGTGACCTGCCCACCTCATTCTTGGGGTGTGCCCAGGTGACCTGCCCACCTCATTCCTGGGGTGTGCCCAGGCGACCTGCCCACCTCATTCTTGGGGTGTGCCCAGGTGACCTGCCCACTGCATTCTTGGGGTGCTCCAGCCCAGACTCTGCTCCAGGTCCTCTGGGGTCTAGATCTGCGTGGGAATGTGGCACCCAGAACCCTTCCAGGAGGAGCCTGCTCCCCAGCAGTGGGGGGTCTGAGCCTCTTCACCGTGTCCCTCGGCTCTGGGCTGCCTTGCCGCTCCCTCCCTGAGGGTCAGCTGACTGACCGTCGGCTCTGAGCAAGGTGGTTCAGAGGCAGGGTCATGTTAGGGCCGCTCCAGACTCCTGGCTCCCAATGGTTTAACATGGAGCATGGGCATGTCCCTGCCCCTGGAAGACATCCACGCCCCCTGGAGCACTCACACGCCCCCTGGAGCACGTCCACGCCCCCTGGAGCACTCGCACGCCCCCTGGAGCACTCGCACGCCTTCTGGAGCACTCGCACGCCCCCTGGAGCACTCGCACGCCCCCTGGAGCACTCACACGCCCCCTGGAGCACTCGCACGCCCCCTGGAGCACGTCCACGCCCCCTGGAGCACGTCCACGCCCCCTGGAGCACTCGCACGCCCCCTGGAGCACTCGCACGCCCCCTGGAGCACGTCCACGCCCCCTGGAGCACTCGCACACCCCCTGGAGCACTCGCACGCCCCCTGGAGCACTCGCACGCCCCCTGGAGCACGTCCACGCCCCCTGGAACACGTCCACGCCCCCTGGAGCACTCGCACGCCCCCTGGAGCACATCCACGCCCCCTGGAGCACTCGCACACCTCCTGGAGCACTCGCACGCCCCCTGGAGCACGTCCACACCCCCTGGAGCACTCACACGCCCCCTGGAGCACTCGCACGCCCCCTGGAGCACTCGCACGCCTTCTGGAGCACTCGCACGCCTCCTGGAGCACATCCACGCGCCCTGCACTCCTTCCTTCCTCTTCTCCCGGATTCAGATGCTAAAGGAAAGCGCCCACCCCAATCCAGCCCCACGTCTGCCTCCAGGAAACCAGCTAGTCACTCGCCTCCGCGGGCCTGCTTCTCCTCCTGGTTCCTCGGCCATCAACAGTCTCTTCTTTCAAGGTCTAGCGCACACAACACCCCGTGGAACGTTCCTGCCCCTTCCCATCAGGGACAGCTACTCACTATGCTCATTTTACTCTGTTCTCTTGAATCATCGTTACATCTCGTCTAGCAAGTGATGCCTTCTTGTAATATTGAAGTTGGTGGTTTAATTTTGGGGCTCACTGAGATCACGATCTGTGTCCTATTCAATGCTTCCTGCCCCACAGTCCACAAGCAACAAGAGCTCTGGATGAAGGAGAGGCCTAATTCATGATTTGGAACCCACCCGAACCGCTGCTCTTTCCGTCCTCATGAACCCTGCAGTGGAATCTGGCCAGTGGTTCAGTGAGAAGATGTCCACTCCTCTCTCCAGTCTCCACCCTGGTGGTTCACTGGGTTAGAGAGGAAGTCCCACTTCCTGTCTGGAATGCCGTGTCCCCTCTCTGCCTGGCTGGACCCTCCTGTCAGTCAACCCTCACTTCAACAGTCGTTCCCCAGAAAAGTCTTCTCCTGCCCACGGAAAACCTTGGCCCTCCCCCAGACACCTCCATCTCCCTGTTCTACTCTCGTCCTTGTATTTGTGTCTGTTTCTCTGTCCTGTGCTTGCTTTCCGGAGGACGGACATCTTTTCTGTATTAGTCCCATTCATGTGACCACAATGCGTGGAAGGAGGTTTGCAGGGAGGGAAGATGATTTTGTTCCTGGTCTCGGAGCGCTTCGGCCTCTCATGGTGGGGAAGGCGCAGCAGCTCAGCTCAGCTCGCAGTGACAGAGGCTATCAGTAGAGACTTCTCACATCAAGTGGGCAGGAAAGGGAAAGGCCAGCAGGATCCAGGGGCTGCATAACCTTCAAAGGTTCTCCCCTTATGACCTCGTTCTGCACCCCACCTCTCAAAGGCTCCATGACCTCCCCAAATAGCAAGGAACAAGATTCAGGCTTTCACTGTCTAACTATCTAGGTTATCACTCCATCCCTAACATCTAGAAGAACCAGTGCACACATAATAATTGTAAATAAATACTGAATGAGAATGAGTAAGGACTAATCTCTGCACAGCAGCTGCATAAGACCCCTCGCCGGAGACCAGCTCTTTGCTCATCTACCTCAGCGGCTCTACCCGCATGTGCTAATTCCTTCAGGACAAGGGAAACCTACCTCATGTATTATTACATCTTAGTGTGCACTACGCATGCCCGTGCAAGGATTAAAGACAGGCGAAGAGGACAAGGAGGAAGTGTAACATGGAAGACGCAGCTCAAGACACGCGTGCCCTTGAAGGAGGCTGAAAGCCCAGAGCACTGTCGCATCTGAGAGAAAATGGTCAGCACACACCAGTGAAGCCCGACATGCAGGTGTGGACCCCGCAGGTCAGGTCTTGGTTAGAAGCCCTTGCTAGGATACTTCAAAAACCCTGTACCATCCAGACGCGGACAAGCTGCTCAGCTAGCAGGTAAACAGTTCCAGAATTCTCTGAGCTGTGTGAGTGACGCGGGCCGAACTCGGATGCATTTTAATTCGGTTACCTTGGCAGAAGTGTCCAGGGCCGGGGCGCAGCACGTTATGATCTAAGTCACCGTCTCAGTCACATCAGATTCACAGGACCTGCCGCACGGCTTCAAGCCTGCCCTGTTTATCTTGCCCATTTCATGTCAGGATAAAACCATCATAACATCACGAATGTTTGTTTGCTCTCTGACCGAAGTCTAGAAAAACCAAGTTCAAACCGCAACAGTCATTCTCCTGACCCGTGTCATCATCTCAGGACGTGGAGGCAGAGTTTCATTTCAAAACAGAAAGACTCTCCTGAATTAATAAAAGCCTGGCGTTACACGGACATGGACAGATATCTTGGAAGGAAAATACACAAATAAACAACAGATACATGCAAATCACTAGGGAAATGCAAACTAAAGCCGCAATGAGATGTTATCTCACACTGTCAGATGGTTGCTGTGAAAAGACAAAAGATGAGCGTGTTGGCCAGGATGTGCACGGAAAGGAGTCTGGTCCTCAGTGGGAGAAGGTCAGCTGGACAGCCGTTATGCAAATCTACGTGTAGACTTCTCGGACAATGATGACCACATCATCCACGAATCCTGCCTAAGAATTTACCTGAAAGACTGAAAACAATACATGTGGAAGAAATATCTGCCCTTCTACGCCCACTGAGGCAAGATCGATGGCATCCAAGCTACGGAGTCAGCCAGTGCCATCAACAGACACAGGGAGAGATGACACGCGGCGCACACACAGCGGGATGCCACTTGTTGTGATGTGGATGGAGAGTATTATATGTATACTAAGTGAAATCAACCGGGCACCACAGGCAAATGCTGCGTAATCTCACTGAAACCATCAGTGAGAATCAGAAGAAAGGACCATGGGCTGGGGAGATACTTGGAGGCTAAGGTCGTTGCTTCACAAACACAGGGAGATGAGTTCAGATTCCCCAGATCCCCTGTAAAAATATCAGGCAGAAATGGTAATGGTCTACTAGGCAGGCCCTGAAGGCAGAGCCTGGGAAACCCCAGAATAAAGCCATAAGGGGGTAGAACAATCCAGGATATTCCTCTGTGTCATTGTTGGACCTCCACAAGAACACACACTCAAGTGCCCTCTGACACGCACAGGCACAGACACACACACACACACACACACACACACACACACACACACACACACACACGAAGAAGATTGCAGATAGGGAGAACATGCTAAATTTTCTTTAGATAAGTTGCAGACTGTGCCAAATGGAGCTAATAGCAAAGTTTGAAACATTCAAAATTTCTAAAAGTAAATTCCAAATATTCTCACTACAAGAGTGTTATGTATTTACAAAGACGGATGTGCTAACAGGCTTCATTAAATTACTGCGTTCATAAATCATAACACTTCTCCATATTTCACATGTGAATATAATTATAAATTGTCAACTCACAAGAAGAATCCTGACATTTTTAAGTATAGCCAAGGAAGAAATATCTCCCCCCACCCTTTATTTTACAAATAGAAGACCCTTGAAGGCGTAGGTTTGCTGACCCACAGTATATTGAGAAAACTGAAAACCACCAACCAAAGGATAAACAACTAGCCCGCATCATCACCATGGACATATGCGCTGAGCACAGACTGACATCTGTCCTGCAAGAGAAACGCCAAACCCAAGGATAACATGCGTGTGTTAAGAGCCGGAGAACAATCGAGCATCCTGGCTGTGCACCAAGCTGGAGACCACAGTGTGACTACAAGGTCACAGTGGGGGACCGCATGTGACAGCAAAGGTCAAGGGAGCTGGACCCTGTGAGGGGCTGTGCAACTAAGACCATGATGTCATGCGAGGGGTGCTCCCAAAACTCAAAACGTGGGAAGAACGTAGCGAGCGAGGTGTGGTGGAGCACTCAGAAGCTGAGGCAGGAGTATGGCCACAAGTCAGGAGCCAGCCTGGGATAGCTGGGATACACAGCAGGTTCCAAGCCAGGCTAGGCGACGCAGCGCAACAGATTGCCAGATGAGAGAGACGTCGACTATGATCAGCACAGAACTGAAGGTGTGATGAACAGTCGCCTCGGGGAGGAGTGGAAGCCCCTGAGTCCAGCAAATCCTGGCAAGTTAATCGAGTGCAGTAAGTGAAGAGAAGTACACAGGGTCGCGTGGTCCCACTGCTTGGCCCCCAGCGTTTCCCGGGTTGCAGCTCCCAGCCACGTGGACACGGCTCCAAGGGCCTGACGTCATTAGACATCCCAGTAGCTCATGTCCCGACTCTGCCCTCTCCCAGCAGCCTTTGGAGACGCAGGCGTCAGCTGGGCCGTCTAAGGACAGACGTGCTGGCGGAGCACCACCAGCATCACATCGGCTTCAGCAGTCGACCTCTCCACGCGAGCGATGCCGCTGGCTTCTCAGTTTGTCAGTGCCGATTGTCTTTCCCGGGTGGACGCGATTCAGAGCACTGACAAAATTAATTTAGGGTGTACACAGATTGCTTGGCTCGATGATAGTCTATACAGGGACTCATGGGTGAATGAGAGAAGTAGGGAGGGAGAGGGGAAAGAGCGAGGATGACAGAGGCTGAGGGTCCAGGAGAGGACGGGCCCAGGAGACACCAATGAGGAGAAAGGAGCAGGGGGATATGCTCAGGAAGTCAGGGTGAAGGGGGTCCCGCGAGAAGAGGGAGCTCACTGATGCTGCTGCAAGACCCAGCCGCTGCCCTCGCACGGCAGAAGCCGCTGCTTGTGACCCTCAAGATGAACTTAGGGAAGTGGAGGGGTGTGGCACTACCAACTCAAGGGGGCCTTAGCCCGGCTCTTGAATTCAGAACAAGCCTAGATGTACAGACGGCCCCGGACATGTCCCAATAGAGGACCATGCGGGAGAAGGGATGAACAACCAATGGGAAGCAGCCGTCCAACCTGCCTCTGCAAGGGACACCTAGTAAACAGCTAAGTGACTGGTGGCTGTCCCCCCCCCATTCCCCAGGAGGGATGGCGACACCTGATTGGACTCCAACCCTACATAAGCCCAAACCCCCTTAAGAAATGTGAATCTGCTACAGCTCGTCTCTGCCTGCTTCTCGCCTGATCCCCCCAACGCTGGCCCGGTGGGAGATACAGCAACAGAGGGGAATACGGTTCTGTTAGAGAAAGAGTGAGTGAGGAAAGGAGAGCTAGGAGAGAGGGCGCAGCATGTTTGACCATATGCCCCCTACGTAAGGGTTGACTTTGGTGTCTTCCTCAGTTGCTCTTCACCTGATTTTAAATATTTTTTCTGAGAGAGAGAGAGAGAGAGAGAGAGAGCACGCAGTGTGTGTTCAGAGGACGACTACTCCACCATGTGCACTCCAGGGATCAAATGCAGTCGCCAAGTTCATGCACAGAGCCCTTTGCTTCTGAGCCATCCCGCCGGCTCTCCGCCTTGTTTTTAGAGATGGGTCGTTCATGAACCTGGAGCGCAGGAGTTTACTAGGCTATCCAGCCAGCAGGGATTCTGCTGTGTCCACTTCTCTGGAAGTTAGACTGCACAGGTCCCGGGTAGCCTATATCCTCCATGTTTGCCTTGAGATACAAGAGTTTTCCCTCTGTGGCCTCTGCCTCTGCTGCCAACCACTGCTGGGATCAGATTCTGACTTCCTCTGTCTTCCAAGGCGGTCTGAATATGCAAAACTCTCCAGGAATCTTCCAGATGTTCAACACATCTGCTTCTCCCCCAGACCGCAGCCCCAGCGAGCAGCAAGTTCACCAGCTTTGAGTTTTCCTGTGCCTGGAATAGTGTCTGCCCGACATGAAGACACAGCCAAGGAAGCTTCTAGTCCCCTGATTAAAGGTGCTTGTGAAGTTTTCAAGAGGAGATCTTTAATTATGTGAAGACAGTGACATTTTAAAGCAGAGAAACAGAAAAACAACATGAATTTCTAATGTGTGGAAAAGTCTCAACTGATAAATGATCAACCCATTGGGCCACATGCTCCACTGCGAAAGAGCCGTCTAGATGTTGGGTTTACAGCCCATCTAAATTCACACTGGCACGAGGAAAAGTCAGCCACTCGGGCAATTATTCATTTTTACTTCCCTCATTTCCTTCTACATTTTGACACCTTAAGGAAAGTTCTCAAAGGAGGCGCTGTGGAGGTAAGGCTTTTACTTCTAGTTGTCAAATGGAAATGGTTTGTGACCTCTCTCCAGACAGTTTTACAGCAGGGGATGTGTTTTTTCTGAGCTCGGCATACCTGCCTGTCTGGAGAGTCTCCCTGCTGCTTGTGGGAGAAGGTAAGACTCTCCTTGCAAGTTCGAGTCCCACTTGCATGACAGTTATTTCAATAAGAAGCATGGAGAGATGGCTCAGGGGTTAAGCCTTTGCCTCGAAGGTAGAAGGACGTGAGTTCAGATCCCAGATCCCACGTAAAAATACCAGGTAGAAATGTCATCTGTAGCTCTGAGAAATACAACTCTTAGTCTGGCAATGACGGTAGTGCATTTGCTGAATAGGAGGAGATCACATTCATGATTCTTGGGCAGATTTATTCTCTGTACTTTACCTGGATAAATGAGGTTATATTTTCGTTGGCTAGAAAATGCTATCCCCAGATCGGCGTCCTGTGTTGGCTTGAAATGGAATGTTCACTAGAAAGGAACTGCTTACCTGTTGACAACGGGCCCCTTGAAATCTGGGTCATATCTCCTGGGTTCACCTGCATTAAAAACAAACATCTTTTTTAGCATGCAGGCCTGCGGAGCGGAAAAGTAAATAAATATAAAATATTAGCAAAGGAAGACACACATCTTGGGTAGCCTGCTGCAAGATCAAAGCTTTCTTTGGCCTCGTGAAAGGACATGTGTGTCCTGGTCATAGTTGTCAATCCCTCGTCCTTCCTCTAGCTGGGAGCAAGACAGCAATGGCTGTACTCCACACGGGCTGCGAATGTCTCCTCCCACGGCACGGAGGACGGGCATCTAGGACGGGTCCAGGAGAGCACACTGAAGCTCTTCCCAGCTGCTGGGCCACCCTTGCATCTCCAGTGCCCAGGGTAGCCGAGGCCTTGTGACATCCGCCCATTCCAGTGGAGACGACTCCCAGCTCTGCGCTTCCTCTCGCTAATCAGTAGTTTACAAGTACCAGACCTTGCTATCCTCTACCATACTGACCGTAAGTCTACTGAACAATCAGTGCACTGTCGAGTTCTTTTAAAGGCCCACTGGTCTATCTCCTTCCATTTGGGAAGGTGCCGTGCGCATCATGGTCGCGTAACAAGGATGCTCCAGCCTCCTGTCTTTAACGAGAGGAAATTGGCGAGCAAGCTGTGTTACAGTTCTGCAAGGTCATCCCTGGCCACAGCTCTGCAGCTCTAAGCTCCGCCCCAGGACTCTTCCCCTGCAAGCATTCCAACCTCTTCCTCTAGAGATGTTTCCCTATCAGAAAACTTGGTCCTGAATGAAGGGTAGAATTTTTAACGTTGGCGAAATGACTTCTTGGTGTCGGCCACCTGACCCCGGCTGTACCGGGCAGGAGAGGTTCTGCAGAGAACTTAAAAGGTCTTTTCAGCGGAGCACACAGATCTCCAACAGTAAAGGAAGGACAGATTTGCAATGCAAATCCAGGAGCCAATCAGTCCATGAATATTCATAAAGCACTTACACTGCGGGCTCTGATGAGAAGTAAGGCAGGGTTCTCATCTTAGAGAAGAAAACTGACATATTGATGCATCCAGCAAGTATCTCTTGAGAGTCTTTCAATACCAAATGGCATGTAGTGACACTTGAACAAGGACTATTCCATGTCAAACGATTAACAAAATACTAAATTGTGTGCTATGGTTTGATGCTTTATTCCTCTAAAATCCGTGCTGGCAATCCTCAGTGAAACAGTACTAAAAAGTGGGTCCCTGGGCTGGGGAAATGGCCAAGGGATAAAGGTTTTGCCTCTGCAGCAAGAGGACCTAGGTTTGGATCAGTAGATACCATGTGGAAATGCTGGGCGGAGGGTCCGGGAAAACCAGGCAAAGCAACAGGGTGGAAAGCAATCGGGAACGATTCCCAGAGTTACCCTTGCACATCCACAGGCTCACGCACTCACATGACCTCTTGTCCACATGCCCACACACGCGCGTGCGCACACACACACACACGCACACACACACACGCACACATACACACATATACACTCGCATACACGCTCACACGCACACATACACAACACATGAACGCACACACACACTCCCATACACACATATACACGCACACGCACACATAAGGTGGGTCCTGAAGCTAGTGCTGATCTTTTTCCCTCCATTTCTTTTCTTTCTAATTAAAACTTTTGGGGTGGGGAGCAGGGCCTGCTGGGGAAGTGATTAAGCCATAAGGGTTCATCAGCAGGATCAGCCTTTAGTGGCGCCCACACAGACCCCTGCCTGGCCTGTGCCCCGCCTCTCTCTGCCATGTTAGGACGGCATGCACACCCACCTTGCAGCGTCCGCCATGGGAAGATAGGGCACAGATGCACCACGTGAAAGCACAGAGAAGCCCCTGCAGGTGCCAAGCCCACCAGCACCTTCATCTTGGAATCTTTAGTCTCTAGATTAAGTGCGGCAAATCGTGCTGCTCTAAATTACCCAGTCTAAGATGCTGCGTCCAAACAACAGCGACTAAGACGAGATAACGGCCTCAACGTTAACTGAAGTTCCGAGAAAGCAGATCTCTACTTGGTGTGGAAAGAGGCGCTAAGGGGATCCGAAGGCCAATAAATCACATTTCTGAGAGAAATAAAAAAGCACATCAATAACACAGGCGGAACAGAGTATCATTAGAGGTGTGTGTGTGAACTATGTCAGACAGTCCTGGGGAAAAAGGTCGTAATCACCGATTGGTCAACAGTCAGTAAGGGATCTCAGAGCCACCAGTCTCCAGATGGAGGCTAAGTTGATGCCTGAGACCTGAGCGAGGTCACAAGGTCATGAGGTCATGAGGTCACGAGGTCACGAGATGGGAACGAGTGGCCTGTCTACCGCAGGGATGGAAAAGACAACTCCCCAGAGTGATGGATCATGGGATGGAAGGACGGCAAAGGTGACAGGCAGCGCCGCGCCGGCCCAAGACACATGAAGGCTGAAACCAAGGGCAGCACATCACGTGCCCCAAGGAGCCCTGGACAGGACAGAACCAGTGATAGAAAGAACAATCTAGGCACAAGCAGTTTCAGGGACCACCGGGCTGGTAGATTTTATTCTGAACTTCATACCCCCCAGCTTATTTCCCACACAGGCCTTACTCCTGGCTCTCAACCACAGAGCCCACATAAAGCAGGGAACAGAGAAAGGAACAGGCCGCATGAGCTTTGTAAGACCCAGGGATGCGGTGACGTGGAACGTAAGCCGGCGATGGAGAGCCGGCAACGCTGGGCCCGGCCAGAGGCATGAGGAGAGAGGGACATGAAGGGCCATACTGCCAGCCTGACAGACTTGGAGTGCCGAGGAGATTAAGCTCTGGACGCATCTGTAGGGAAGATTCAGTTACCTGACGTGGGAGGAGCCACCCTAACTGTGGACAGTCTCCAAAAGCTTCACCCAAGGGTCTGTCCTTGCACAGTGCACCAGGTAGGATGCAGAGTGACCGCATTCCCTTGAATCGATCATGCATCTAAACACTCTGGAAGTATCCCCTGGGATCATGTCACTTCACAGAAGGGGATGCTGATGTGCCTATGTCACTCAGTTATCAACAAGTAAAAGAACGTGCAAAGTCCAGTGTCACCCACTGAAGATCTTACAGATGCACCGGAAGACGAAGGCGGATGGAAAGGAGCTGTCCACGTGAACTCACACCGCAAACATCCGTTCCTTACATTAAATATGGGCAAAACCAGCTCAAAAGCACGTCAGCTCCCTTCCAGGCTTGGAGGGGCAGGCGCCCCCAAGGGAGAAAGCGGATGGCAGGTGGGCAGGATGCAATCAGGCCCGCGCGGGGAGCTGAGGCTTTTTGACTGGAAACATTGGTTGCCTGCATCTCAGCTCAAAGCTCAGTACCACCCGCACCAAAGGACATAAGGATACGGATGCTACCAGCCCTGAGACCTAGGGCGTGGTGACTTTGCCCTGCCCGGTGCGCGACCTGCACGGTGTGCGCCCTGCACTGTGCGTGACCTGCACGGTGCGCGCCCTGCAAGGTGCGTGCCCTGCCCGGTGCGCGACCTGCCCGGTGCGCAAGAAGAACGTGGACATGCTGCCGACTTTTCTTCTCTGCTAATCAGCTTCCCTAGGAACCGGGCACAGCGGCATCTCTGGAGCAACAGACGGAGTGGACAGGAAAGGAGCCTGGGGCTCACTAGTCACACCACAGCCCTCAACACGAAGCAAAAGCTACAATCAGGCACTGCTTCTTACGCTTCCTCGCTTTATCTGGCTTTCTGATCACCAAATTGCTGTGACGATATAACCAGGGAGCAGCACGCGCTAGAGCTCAACACACGTGGCTGCGGTTAGCAGCACACTGCACTGCGGTGGCACAACCACCTCCTCACTGGGCTTGGGCTATGGAGACCAAGCAGCCTCGTCCAATCAGCAGTTCAGTTCTTGGTGCACAGCTGCGACCGAAAGCCAATGACAAGACACGATCGCCAGCCATGCCTCGAAAGGCTCAGAAGGGATGTCCGTCTCAAGAACAGCATGACCATCACCCACCAGGGTAAAAAGCAAACTCCAAACACTGACTGTTCCCTTTGGGAAGTTCTTCTTGTGGAGAACCAACTGGGAAATCAGAGAGCAGAGTTGGTGCTCTGAAACTCATAAAGCCTTCTGTGAACAGGCAGGCAGATGGCCTCCCACCCAGAATGGATCCGTGGATAGGGAGAATTGGGAAGACACAAGCACTTCCTTTAGCATTTTACTTTCCAAGAGTTCATCGTGCTGTGTCTACACCTCATCCGAGGACAGGCATCACATCCCCCAGGCAACAAAGAAGGAACCAAGGATTTTGCAGTTTCTTATAGTAGGATGTTCCTTCTCCCCAGCCAGCACCCATGGCCTTTCATAATGTGGCTTCCTCAACTTTTTCCTCTTCCGATCCCGCATTAGTGCTGCTCATGGCTCTCTTCAAAACCCAGGTGTTTTGAAGGCTCTGCTCATCCAGCTAATGTGACACCACGCCCCACCTTGTTTGGCAATCTCGGGAAGCCAGTCAGATACAAGCAGTCTCTGAGGATGGAGCCTCCCTCACAATCAGCAGCCAATAAAGGCAGAAACTAAAATCACAGCCGGACTTCAACTAATGATCAAAAGAATGGGGTCCAAGTCACATCTCTGCCCAGGGCCAGAGACAGGGCATTCCAACCCGCCTGAAAGATTAGAAGATTATTATCTAGCTGGTAAAGAACAAAGACACATCATTGTGATCTCTCTCAAGAATTCATCTACACGGACCTGTCAATCACCAGGAAAGGAAAGCATCTTTCAGGAAGTTGTGAGTTAAGAAATAGAATAAAGCCTTCCTAAATGCATAGGATGATACCATGGTCAATACCTCCTGTCCACTTCCACCCCTTCAAAATGTGTCCTATGCAATGCCCACTGTCCACTCTCACCCAACAGAGTGGTCTCTTCTTTCATGGCCTCGGTGCCCATGCTCACCCCTAAAAGGGCCTCATGCTGTCCTGTAATGCTCCGCCTGTCTCCAGCTCCGTGTCCTGTAATGCTCCGCCTGTCTCCAGCTCCGTGTCCTGAAATACACTCTGCCTGTCTCCAGCTCCGTGTCCTGTAATACGCTCCGCCTGTCTCCAGCTCCGTGTCCTGAAATACACTCTGCCTGTCTCCAGCTCCGTGTCCTATAATACGCTCCGCCTGTCTCCAGTTCTGTGTCCTGTAATACGCTCTGTCTGTCTCCATCTTCGTGTCCTGTAACGCTCTGCCTGTCTCCAGCTCTGTGTCCTGTAATACGCTCCACCTGTCTCCAGCTCTGTGTCCTGTAATGCTCTGCCTGTCTCCAGCTCTGTGTTCTATGGTGAGTATAATTACCTGTCACCAAACACCATCTCTAGAACCTGCAAGAGGCAAGATCTTTGGAGAATTACATTTTATTCTCTAAACTTCCATTTTTGTCATCTACGAAATGACAATAAAGAAAAAGAAAGAGCTGGGAAACAATTTCGGAAACCTTCTAACTTTGAAATCACTTTATATACACACATTCACCACATATGCTCCTAACCAGGATTAATCAGGATAGAATCATTGCGACCCAACTCTGAACTCACACGTTGGCTATAAGTGACAGGGATGATTCTAGAAGGGGCTTGTGTAGGTGCAACATTTGGGAACAACTATATAGAAAGGGATTTTAATCCCCCTTAGGGCAAAGGGGATGCAACTTTCAGCGGCACTAAGAGCTGTCTTTAGAGACAGACATGAGAAATTGTGCATGTGAGCAGGAGCCAAACTTAGAAAGCCGCTCCCTTCTTTCGCCCCACCCCCGCTCCGCCGGTCGGGACGCGTAGGCGAGATCCAGCCGGGCCTCAACGCGCGCTCTAGGACCCCAGGTCAGCCCACGGGGACCCGGCTCCGACTCCCGCCATCCAGCCGGAGCCGCGCGGGGCCGAGGGAACGAGGAGGACCTCCCCCTGCGCCCGGACCCCGCCCAGCTGCCTCGGGTTAAATAGCTCCACGCCGACGCGCCCATCCTCCCTTTTCGCCCCAACCCGCTCCGCCAGTCGGGACACGCACGCGGTCCACCCGGGCCTCACCCCGCTCCCTAGGTAAGTCCCGTTCAGGCCCCGCCCACCAGTACCCCAGGCCAAATAATTCAGTTTAGTGAAATTGAGAGATCTTAAGAGTTAAAATGACAATGCCAAAGTCAAAGTGCAAATCCATGAGAAGCAACACTCAAGTAAACAAATCTCCCACTGAAGAAATTAATCCCATAATGTTAGACTCCAACAAGAACAAACCCGCGGAAAAAGGCCAAGAAAGCCTGACCCAGGATAACGACTTTCAAAATATGATCATTACCATGTTCAATACTATGAAAGAGGAAATCCGGGAGGAATTACATAATCGAATCAATCGCTTTGAAGAGGAACACAACAGACATCTGGAGGAGTTGAGAAAACAGTGCAAGAAACAAAAAGTGGCATAGAACAGTTAAAACAAACTCAAGCAGAGTTTAAAACTGAGCTAAAAGACAAGTTATCTTCAACCCAGAACGCCACAGAGAGTCTTATCAACAGAACTAAGGAAGCAGAAAACAGAATTTCAGACCTTGAAGATAAAGTGGGAGTACTAACCAGCTCAATGGAAGAGGTTGTTAAAGCCAAAAAGATACTTGAGAGAAATATCCAAGAGATATGGGACACCCTGAAGAAGCCTAACATGCGTATTCATGGAATACAGGAGCAAGAATCTCAAAATACCACCCCTGAGGAAATTTTTCAAACGATCATCAAGGAAAACTTTCCTCATCTAAAAAAGAGAGGCCCATTCATATACAAGAGGCATTCCGCACCCCAAACAGATACGACCAAAATAGAAGCACACCGCAGCAAATAATAGTTAAAACACTCCACATTCAAGATAAAGAACTGGTGCTGAGAGCTTCAAGGGAGAAAAAACAAGTCACTTTTAAAGGCAAACCTATTAAAATAACAAATGACTTCACAGTCGAAACAGTAAAAGCAAGAAGAGCTTGGAGAGACATACTTCAAGTATTGAATGAGCAAAAATGTCAACCCAGGCTGATTTACCCTGCAAAACTATCAGTCATGATCGAGGGAGAAAGAAAAATTTTCCAGCACAAAGACAACTTTAAGGGATACATGGCCACCAAACCAGGCCTTCAAAAACTGCTAGAAATGATACTCAAGCGTGAAGAAAAAAACAGGCATATCCAGGAGAACAGAAGGCAAATATAACACCATTAAAAGCGAAGCAATATACTTATAAAAGCTACTAAACATAATAAATGTCTGGAATTAACAATAGTTTCTCCATTATAACACTAAATATTAATGGACTTAATTCACCGATCAAGAGACACAGATTACAAACTTGGATTAAAAATCACAATCCATCAATCTGTTGCCTGCAGGAAACCCATCTCACCACAAAAGATAGGCACGCTCTAAAAATAAAAGGCTGGTCAACAATTCTACAAGCAAATGGAAGCAGAAAACAGGCAGGGGTAGCCATTATGCTATCAGACAAAGTGGATTTCAAACCAAAAAAATTATAAGAGACACGGATGGATACTACATTTTAGTCAGAGGTACAATTCACCAGGAAGATTTCACAATACTGAACATATATGCACCCAATACGGGCCCCTCCACATTCATTAAGAAAACCCTACAGCGTCTAAAGCAAGAAATCAACCCCCAAACGATAATTCTTGGGGACTTCAACACCGCCCTCTCTACATGGGATAGATCAACAGGTCAAAAGCTTAACAGAGACACTTTGGAACTTAATCAAACCCTGAAAGAAATGGACCTCACAGATCTCTATCGAACTTTTCACCCACGCACCAAAGAATACACATTTTTCTCAGCAGCACACGGAACTTTCTCCAAAATAGATCACATATTGGGCCACAAAATGAATCTACACATGTACAAGAAAGTTGAAATTCTAACCTGTGCCCTATCAGACCACCACGGCCTAAAGCTGGACATCCACAACACATCAAACAAGAGAAAATACACTAACTCCTGGAAACTTAACACTATGATGCTGAATGAGAACTGGATTCAGGAAGAAATTAAAAAGGAAATTCAAGATTTCCTGAAAGTGAATGATAACGAAAATACAACTTACCAAAATATCTGGGACACAATGAAAGCTGTTCTAACAGGTAAGTTCATAGCTCTTAATGCCCACGTCAAAAAAATGGAAACATCAGAAATAAACAACTTAACAATGCAGCTTAAAGCTTTAGAGAAACTAGAGCAATCTGATCCCAAAAGCAGTAGAAGAGAAGAGATTAGCAAAATAAGGGGAGAAATATCTGAAATCGAGACTAAGAAAACGATAGAAAAAAGTCAACCAATCAAAAGCTGGTTCTTTGAAAAAAATCAACAAGATTGATACACCCCTAGCTAAACTAACCAAAAGCAAGAGAGAGAAAACCCAAATTAACAAAATTAGAAATGAACATGGAGTTATCACTACTGATACCCAAGAAATCCAGAGAATTATAACATCATATTTCAAAAACTTATACTCTGTGAAGTTTGACAACACAAAAGAGATGGATGAATTTCTAAGTAAACACAACTTACCTAAATTGAATCAGGAAGTTGTGAATTACTTAAATAGTCCTATAACATATAAGGAAATTGAGGAAGTAATCTCGAATCTTCCCACCAAAAAATGTCCTGGACCAGATGGATTCAGCACAGAGTTCTACAAGACATTTAAGGAGTTAATAACACCAATACTCCTTAAACTGTTCCATCAAATAGCAAAAGAAGGAACACTACCAAATTCAAAAAAGAAAAAAAAAAAAAGAAAAAAAAAAAAAAAGAAAAAAAAAAAAAAAAAAAAAAAAAAAAAAAAAAAAACGTCTATGAGCTAATATCGTTTTAATCCCAAAACCTAATAAAGATTCACTTAAAAAGAAAAAAACTATAGGCCGATCTCCCTGATGAACACAGATGCAAAGATCTCAACAAAGTCTTAGCAAATCGGATTCAAAAACATATTAAAAAATCATTCATGGGGACCAAGTAGGCTTCATCCCCGGCACACAAGGTTGGTTCAACATACGCAAATCAATAAATGTAATTCATCATGTAAACCAGTCCAAAGTCCAAGACCACAGATACTCTCGATAGATGCAGAAAAAGCTTTTGACAAGACCAACAGCCTTTTATGATCAAAACGCTAGAGACAGTAGGAATGGAAGGAACCTTTATCATATAATAAAAGCTGTATACAACAAGCCCACAGCAAGGATTATGCTCAATGGGGAACAATTGGAAGCATTCCCACTTCGATCAGGAACAACAAGGCTGTCCACTCTCACCACTTCTATTCAATATTGTACTTGAAGTCTTAGCCGAAGCCATAAGACAAGAAAGGGACATAAGAGGGATTCAAATTGGCAAGGAAGAAGTCAAGCTATCTCTATTTGCAGATGACATGATCTTATACCTGAGTGATCCCAAAAACTCCACCAGGAAGCTCCTGGAACTAATTGAGAAGTTCAGCAGGGTGGCAGGATACAAAATAAATGTGCAAAAATCAGAGGCCTTCCTATATGCCCAGAATGAAAGAAGTGAAAAAGCCTTGAGAGAAACCATGCCATTTACTATAACCCCTAAAAAAATGAAATACCTTGGTATAAACCTAACTAAGGAGGTAAAAGACCTTTACAATGAAAACTTTAAAACCCTAAAGAAAGAAATTGCAGAAGACACCAGAAGGTGGAAAGACCTCCCTTGTTCCTGGATTGGCAGAATCAACATTGTAAAAATGACCATCCTACCAAAGGCAATATACAGATTCAATGCTATACCAATCAAAATCCCAAAGCAATTCTTCAAAGAAGTTGACCAAACAATCTCAAAGTTCATATGGAGGCACAAAAGACCCAGGATAGCAAAAACAATCCTGAGTAACAAAAACACAGCTGGAGGTATTACCATACCAAACCTAAGTCTATACTACAAATCCATAGTTATAAAGACAGCCTGGTACTGGCTCCAAAATAGACACACAGATCAATGGATAAGGATTGAAGACCCAGATATAAGCCCACAAAGTTACAGCCATTTGGTCTTTGACAAAGGGGCCCAAAGAATCCAATGGAAAAAGAACAGCATCTTCAACAAATGGTGCTGGCAAAACTGGATCTCCACATGCAGAAGATTAAAGCTGGACCCGTACTTGTCACCATGTACAAGACTTAATTCCAAATGGATCAAGGACCTTGATATCAGGCCAGAGACTTTAAAAACCATAGTTGAAAGGATAGGGAACTCCCTCGAGCTGATTGGGCTAGGCCAACACTTCCTAAACAGACATCCAATGGCACAGTCACTGCTACCAACTCTCAACAGTTGGGATCTTGTGAAATTAAAGAGCTTCTGTTCAGATAAAGAGATTGTCACACGAGCTCAAAGGCAACCCACAGAATGGGAGAAAATCTTCACTAACCACATATCTGACAGAGCTCTACTGTCCAGAGTGCACAAAGAACTTAGAAAATTAAACTCCAAGGAAAACACTGGCCCAATTAAAAAATGGGCCCTGGAACTTCAAAGAAACTTTACCAGGGATGAAATTAAAATGTCTAACAATTATCTTAAAAAATGCTCCACTTCCTTCGCCATCAGGGAAATGCAAATCAAAACTTCCCTGAGATATCATCTCACCCCGGTCAGGATGGCAAAAATCCACAATACAAACAACGACAAATGCTGGAGAGGATGTGGAGAGAGGGGAACTCTCCTACATTGTTGGTGGGAATGCAGGCTCATACAGCCACTCTGGCGAGCCGTCTGGAGATTCTTAAAGAAATTAAAGATTGAAATGCCATATGACCCTGCTATCCCACTTTTGGGAATAACCCCCCAAGCAGCAGAGGTTCGCCTCGATAGCACAAGCTCGACCATGTTCATAGCAGCACTGTTTACAATAGCAAAGTCATGGAATCAACCTAAATGTCCAACAGTTGACGAGTGGATAAGGAAACTGTGGTACATCTATACAATGGAGTACTACTCAGCCATCAAAAATGATGAATTACTGGAATTTGCTGGGAAATGGATGTCATTAGAAAGAATTATATTAAGTGAAGTATCCCAAACCCAGAAAATTAAGCGCCGTATGTACTCCCTAATAGGTGGCTCCTAGTACCAAACTCACCCACCCACATTGGGACACTCAAAAGTAAACCTATGTAACACAGTAATTGCAAGGATTATGAACAAGAGAGATGGGTTAGGAGGGCCACACCAGAAACAAGGAGAGAGGAGACCATGTTACAGCAGAGAAAATAGGCCTCCATCAAGGTCTGCAAGTAAGTAATGAGAAACCTGGTTAAGTTCACAGACGTTCTTTCCTGATCTCACCAGAAGGGGAGGGCATATAGTCTAGCAGATAAAAAGTAATCATTTTGCAAATGGGTGATGGACCCCTCCCTCAGTGAGGTTTCCTACTCTTATTACATCTACCCTTGAATGTGCTATTACAACAAGACTCCAGTTTAACAGCTTTTTGTCTCTGGCCAGGGGGGACATACAGTGCCCAGCAGAATGGAGTGAAGGGAATTGCAGGAGCAGCAAAACTGCAAAAGAAAATCAACAAACCACAATTCAGAACTTCAGAGACTCTATATCAATCACATAGAACTAGGACAGCCTAATCTCTCCCCATCCTGGAGCTCAGGGACATTTGCGGAAGAGGGGGCGGTAAGATTGTAAGAGCAAAAGGATGGGAGGAGCAACGATTTGCAAGATTCTCAACAATAGTTGGGGCCAAAGCAATCATAATGGAACTTTGCATGCCCTGCGCAATGTCCAGCGCACTGTTGCCCTCATAAAGTCTAGCATCTGTTAAGGGCACCGAGACCCCTGGAGGCAAGG
Organism: Typhlomys cinereus; assembly: GCA_023101885.1. NCBI lineage: Eukaryota > Metazoa > Chordata > Mammalia > Rodentia > Platacanthomyidae > Typhlomys > Typhlomys cinereus. Next base: position 81,125 of record JALPQD010000789.1, read on the forward strand.
GATTGACAGCCATAGTAGTGATCTTATGCTTAAGGGGAACAAGAGAAAGGGCTTATGGAAATGCCACTGGGTCCTTATATGTCATCGGAGAGGAGGACCAGTGGAGAGTTAGGTGCACACAATAAAGGACTCTCTGGGAATTGGGGGGGAGGCACTGGGGGAAGGGGAGGGGAAGAGGGGGGAGGGGGAACTGGTAAAAAATTTTAAAATGTATAATTAAATTTTTAATAAAAAAAAGAAAAAAAAGAATCTACAATTTTTCAGGTTAAGCAAAATCACTTAAAATTAGTTTTGTTGAACAGTACATAGGTTTTTGTTCTCTTGCTTCATATGACTCTTCCTTGAGTTGGAATGGAAGCAACTCTCAAGAAAAGAGAGATGGGGGAGAACCTTTGTTCCATACAATAATGTTTAGGAAAAAAACTTCTGCAGGAAGCATGGTACTCAGAACTAACCTAGAAGGCATTTCACAGAATTTAAAAAGATATTTCAGAATGCATCTCCACATAAACATTAAACTGGACTGCTTTTAAAATGTGAAATGAAATTGATATACATGCATGTGCTTGCTTTGGACAATATTAAACCATATAAATTTAGGAAAAATGAATACTTAGACTTCAAAGGTTTCCCATAATCCTTATAAACCAACACATATTATGAAAATGTCATGAACCAAATCTAGACATGTAGCATAATCAGGGTTCCTTTGAACTGAATATATCCTAGAAAATTGGTAAATTGGCAACTTTTATCTCTCCTGCCACATTTCTTACCATCCCTTAATAATCCTAGAGCCTTGTATCATGAAAACTATTCTTATGAAAATTCTATATCAGTCAGGATATATTTGCTTTACTTCTCTCAGGAATGTTTGGGGATTTAGCCATGGCACAAGTGGAATCTATTAATCCTGAAATTTCACACAATATCTGGAACACTTGTTTGTGGTAGTTGTGTATACATGGACATCTGTATGCATGTGAAATAATGAAGGGGTATGCAGAAGTTCCCCAAACTCCAACAGATAGTCATATATCTATTTCACCTCTGTGTTAAAGGCTTCCTGAAACCCTAACAGGTAGTGATGTATTGAATTGTTACGTTTATTTATTCACCAGCTAAAGGCCAATATGAACCAAGAGAACTATGTTTGATCAAATCACCACTTTTTTAAAATTTATTTTTCTGCTCATACAAACGTAATAGGAACCCCTGTCCCCTCCCTCCCTCCACCCCTCCCTGGACCTCCCTGTTCCCTTCCCCCTTTGCCCTTCCTTCCCTCCCACCCTCCCTTTCTACCAGTGCCCCCTCCCCCATCTCTGAAGCATCCTTTAAAGTAAATCACCACTTTTCTTAAAAAAAAAAAACAAAACAAAACAAAAAAAAAAACAAAGGGATAGATGAACCACACATCACTACTGTTTTCCTTAACTTTCTTTTTCTATTCTTTGCAATTTTCCAACATGTATGAAGCGAATTTACATTGTTTTCACCCCATATTACTCGATCTAATCCCTGTCTTTCTCCCATTAAATACCTTCTTCTCCCCAAACGGCCTGTTCTTTATCTTCATGCTTGTCTGAGTGTCCCTGAGTCTCACAAGATGGTCCACATTGGCGTGTGCTTGGATGCTTGCTGGAGCCAGGAAGACCCGTCAGCAGCTGCAGCGGTGAAGGAAGCAGCACCTCATCCCACAGCCAGAACTAATCATCAGCAGTCATCATGAAGGTTGATGCTGTGCAGGCTTTGTGGGCATCAGCACAGCTGCAGTGGGGACCTTCCAAGGGGAAGGTAGATCACAGGGTTGAAGGTGGAAAAGGGAATGAAGATGAGAAGGGTTGAAGGGAGGAAGGATTGGGTGTAAACTGTACAGAGAAGATGGGGAAAGAATAACCAAAGGTAAGTATGTATCTTACAGGCATGTAGAAGCTGACTATATAAAGTATACTTTAAAATGCATTTAAAAAGATGATGATGGAGACATTCTATATATAAGAAAAGAAAAGAGCTAAAACTGCTTGAGATGCACCTCCCAGAAACCACAGGTATCAACCTAATCTTTTAATACTTTCTTTGGGTATAACCTCATGAACCATTGGTCAAGGAGGTCCCCGAGGCTCCAAAAACACTACAGGCATTGGTTGCCCATAAAACCTGGAACAAGAGGTAGGATCCTTTTGCTGAAGACAGCGCACACGTTCATCATAGGAAACAGGGAAAGCAAAAGGAGATGATCTGGAAGAATCTTTTATGTTGACTGGCTTTGAAGAATGAGAATGTGCTCAGCAGGCTATGGTAGCGGTGGGGAAAGTTATTATGCTTTCTTTAAAACCTTCTAGAAACCTATGTTCAGTAATCATGCAGTGACTGGGCAGAGACACTCCTAAGGGAATCAGTGAGCAGCAAACCTAGAAGGTTTTTACTCAGCCTGGGATCACTCTAGGAAGACCCCTCTACTCTGGTGACAGTAATAGGTGGCAGCATCATCGGTCAACAGGATGGATGGTGAGGGTGAAAGCTGTCTCAGACCCACTGCCGCTGAACCTGGAGGGACCCCAGATTCTCTATTGGATGCTCCATAGATCAGGAGTCTGGGCGCTGTCCTGGTTTCTGTTGATACCAATGCACGTAACTAATGCCAAGTATGGCACTGATAATGTCTGTCCCTTCAGGAGATGGAGCCCTTCTGCTCCCTAGCCAAG
>JALPQD010000789.1:83839-213839 GCA_023101885.1 Typhlomys cinereus
CTGCGCCCGGCTCTCCCGTGGGCGCTGGTGTCTGATCCCAGTGTTTGCGTGGCAGGCACTTTACCCATTGAGCCATCTCCTCAGCCCCTCCTTTGGAATCCTGGCATGGACCCCGCAGATGACTTGGAATGGGGTTATTGGTTGGAATTAGGGCTATTGGTTTATCACTCACACGGCAAGGTGGAGACCATGCGATCCTCCCCAGGTATTTTCCTATGTACGAACACAGGTCTCACAGTGACACCTGGGGAAATGTATGTGAGACACACCCATCTTGAGCACGAGGTTCCAGGCCCCTCCACGCTGCCCAGTGGGACTGCCAGGAATCTTGCTGTCTCAACCGTCAGGCATTGAGACCACACATTGGCTGGTCAGTCCTCCCCTAACCTGTGATCAGGGTCCCAGAAAGTAACTGTTTTTGAAATGTTGAATAACAATACAGGACACGTAATGTTTATATGTCTCAAAATTAAAGGGTTGGGGAATCTTGGGGGTCAGTGGTGTTTGTTTTCTATTGGGAAGGAAGGCATATTGATTTTTGCTTTGCTTTGCTTTGCTTTTTTGTTGTTTGTTTGTTTGTTTTTCTTTCTTTTCTTGTAACAGGGTCTCATTCTATAGTCCTGGCTAGGGTGGAACTTGGTGGCTTAGAACTGGTTAGTGTAGAACTCATGGTGACCCCCCGACTCAGACTCAGCTCTCTGCCCCGCCTGGCTAAAAGCGTTCCCCTAATGCTTGGGGGAAGGAGGAGGAAAGAGACTAGGACTATCTTCCAGCCAGTGGTTAGAGCAGGAGCCTTGCTCGGGAGACATCCTTCCTCCTCCACCTCCTCAGAGACACTGCGAAGCAAAGGCAGACAACTCAGAAGTGCCATTATGATAGAGTTATTTCAGCTCTGGCAATCACCTCTCATTCTGGGGGAGAAAGAACACTGCCTGCTCCAGGACACAGTGAAGATAAGCCCTATGGGAACGTCACCGCAGAGATGCACAGGGCTCTCCAGGAGGCAGATTTCCCACTGCCCTTGCCAGCAGCCTGGTATGTATGGTGGTGCCTGTTAGAGAGTGTGGGGAGGAAGAGGATGGTAGCGTGGGGAGCTGGCCAGTGCGTTGATCGTCACTTGAGTTGACATGAACATGAAGAGGGTGGACATTATGGGATGGAAGGAGAACTAATTAGAGAAGGAGATGGTAAGGCCCAACCCTCATGGCTTCTGACAGCCAAGCACCCAGAGTCCAGTGGAAAGAACCAGGGCAAGTCGGGGGAGAGTGGTTGGTCACAGGGTTAAGTGGCTGGTGAACATCAGGGCTAGGAGCTGAATCCAAATAACTTGGCTCCAGGACTTGGCCTGGGATAATCCAGTCTCCCCAAGGGCTGTGGTGGGAGCCAGACGGAGCTGTTGCAACCTGCCAAGTTCAAGTCTGTCTTGGAGGGAGGGCTGATGGGATGCGTCATGGTGAGAGACTAGTGTCCGTCTGGCAACTGAAGGCTTTCCGATGTGGGCGCAGTTGTGAGAAACGAGAACTCGAACTAAGTCTCAAGCAAGCAAGCCTGCGAGAAGTTGTCTAGTTAATAAGGAGGCCCAGCCCGCGGTGGGCGTGGCTAGTCCCAGAGCAGGTGGAAAAGACGGAGGGAGCTGGGTAAGGAAACTGGCATCCTTGGGTGTATTTGGCCACACAAACTTGATCTGACAGTTAAGGATTGTCCCTCTCAGCGGTCCTGTGGATGTATGGATACGGTGTGGCCAGTTCCCTTGGCCACTGCCGCTGGTGTAGACTCTCTGGCCAAGCTGGACAAGGAATTGTAAGGAGGAATCAGGAATTATAAGCCAAAAATAAAACCCCATTGCTTCTCTATGGGTTTGGCTGTGAATTTATCGGCCACAAAGCAGGCTAACTGTGGCAGACTGGCTTGAGAAATCACAGTTCCCCGACCCTGAAGGATGTCAAGATCCTGGGCGGGGTTGGGGGGGTTGAAGGAGGGGCAAAGACCTTTTCCCCTGCACCCAAAGGCTCCCCGGAAACTTGCTGTCTCCTACCCTGTCATTCCCCTTTCCATGGCTTCTGCTTTAGCATCACCAATTACGGTCAGGCCCTCCTGGCTTCTTAAGGGTCCATTTGTTTCTAGTCTCTCTACACCTCCATCCTGCTCACCTCCTTCATGGTCATCTTGTAAGAGATGGGAGGGAGAATGGCGGTCTGGAGAGGTTTCTGAAAAGCTCCCTTTCCCATCCGTCCTCCCTCCAAGAAAGACTTGACCTTGGCAAGATTCACAGCCCTGCGCTGCTTCTACCTCTCCCAGGCCAGGAGCACCAGGCCCTTAATTAACACTTAGAACCAGCACCCACCCCAGGAGCGGGGAGGATTCCAAGGATTGAGAGACCTGGTCTTCCACTGTGAGCCGAGCCGGAGCAGAGCAGGGGAGCAAAGTGGGGGGGAGGGGAGAGGGAAGTGGAGGGGGTGAAGAGGAGGTGGGGAAGGGGGAGGAGGAAGAGGCTACCGCCTCAAAGGAAGCTCCTTTTCCCATGGAAATGCAGGGTAGTTGATGCCCATTAGCATCCCCATGCATAATAAGAGTCCGCCTCATTGTCATGCAAATGAATTCAGATGACAGCACTCAGTCCTGGACAACCCTGCCCCGGCACCGGGAAGTTTCTCACACTGCGGCAGCCAATGGGAGCTAGCCTCTGAGCCATCTTTCATTAATTATTTCTGTGCCCTTCACTCCTGAGAGGCCTGTTCTCAGCCAAGGCCCCTTCTCTTCCCAGCTGCGACTGGCAACTTTTCATTCTGGAAGGGTTGGGCTCCTCCCGGTCCACCCAAGAAAATATGTCTGAAGATAAATTAAAGAAGAAGACGAGGAAAAAAAAAAAGATGCAAAACTGAACATTCCCGATTCAGATGGGCGCTGACAATATGAAGTTGCACTAAACCTAGAGAAGCCGCCTGCTGGCCCGGGATCCGAGGCTGCTAGGCAGCTTTTGACTCTCTTGTAGTCGGGCGACCAGGACCTGCTAGGACAGATTCCTTGCGCTTCACTACAGGAAGGCGTCAGCTCACCAACCTCCCACTGTCTTCTGCAGCAGGTTTACCTCAGTCCCCAGGCCTCCGTCCCCAACTGACGCTATTTTTTGTCCCAAGAAGGCTTTCCCACAACTCTAACCTTTTGCACAGGCAACACCAGACACAACCCAAAGGGTGAACGCGCGGGGGGGGGGGGGAATCCAGCCGCAGCTCTGAGTCTCTTTGGACCTCTCATTTCTTGACTGTCCAGATGTCTGGTCCCCAATCCTCCCCGGCAGCCTGGATCCAGGAGCTGGGCCTCTTTCTGACTGCCAGCTCTCTCCCTTTGCCTCCCTTCACCTCACAGTTCCAGGGCCAAAGAACAAGTTCAAATCCTGCCTGTCTTTTATCCAGCTGGATGAAGTCATGTAGCCTCGGTTTGCCTGGCCGTAGAAGGAGACCAGTGGTCCCGTGTCCTCTGCTGACAGGGATAAAGTCATGCTCAACATAGAAGCTGTGTGCATGCTAAATAAATATCAGCTAGCGCCATGAGTTAATTTTCCCAAATGTTACCTTTTCTTGGCTTTTCCACCTAATGAATGCTTCCCTTTCAATTCGGTCGAGTTCAATTCCTCTATGTACGGCCTACAGCCCTATCTACCCTAGGGTCTTTCACTGTCCAAAATGCTTTGCAACCACGAAAAGAATAATGTCAAGCAGCATTGCTAATAAGCCAGAGCCTAACAGGTCCCAAACATTCAATTTGTCTCAGAGGGGTCCCCACATTTCCACCCACCCATCTGAGCAGATGGGGGTCAGGAAAGACAGGGATTGGAGGGGGCAGAGCTACTGATCAGCTTTAACTTACATGCTATGTCCACAACAGACAGGCTTTGTAGCCAGACACAAATTATATGCAAATCACATGCAAATCTGAATGTAAATACACTGGCCCTGGGAGAAAATCCTTGAGGAGACATTCCCATTCCCTCCTCTTCTACTTCCCAAGCCGTATTTCATTCTGTGATTGGTCAGTTGGGAAATCCTTGCAAGGATTCAGAGCCTGGCATAGTTCTCAGGACTTCATTTCACCTGCTTGTCAAAGGTCAGAGGCTGGGCAGATTCAGGAAAAGAAAGTGACTGACTACAGCTAAGTCCTTCCAGGAAACACAGGGTCTTATCCACTGAGAGCCCTGGCTAGAGAAAAGCGTAAACGTGGACGTGGCCGCAGAGGGTCATATTTGGCAACTAACTGCAAATTTTCCCATTTGAGCCCGATTGGGGTAGAGGAATTTCCCCTTCTCTATGCTTGGACTTCCAGACTTTGTTCAGACCTTTCCTTTCTCTAAACAATTCCAAAAGACACTTGTAAGAACTCGGTTGGGAGAGAAGACCAAAACCAGGAAAGAAAAAAAGAGAAAGTCTGGTGACGGAATTCACTCACCCACTCCACAAAATCTGTTCGGTGTGGGGTTTAGTCTGAGACAGAGGCTCCCACTGTAGCCCAGGCTGCTCTGGACTCAATACGTGGCTCAGATGGGCTTTCAGTTCATGGTGACCTTCCCGCCTCAGCCTCCTGAGCGCTGGCCTGACAGCCATGAGTCCCCACACCCCATACAACGCACAGAGTCTCCCTGGGTCCAAATGAGTGTCCGGCAGGGTCCAGAGATGCCTCAGGGGATTCCATGGAAGCTTCTCAGAAAACAGTTCAGAGACCACACCTCTCAGTACCTCCCATCAGCGCAGTGGCTGGAGGAAAAATCCTGTAACTAGACTGCTGTTGTAATTCATGGTCTCCAACCTTAGCCGGGAACTCAAAATACGCAGAAGCTGCACGTGGTTTTCTGGTCCACTCATACCCCATTTTAATAAATGGCAAGATCACACGCCAACTTTTCTCCACCTTCTCATTTTTCCTCTGCTCCCTCACGCTGGGGTGAAGACCACTTCTTAGACCTTATAGGGGAACACAAGGGCCAGCCCCATGAATTCTGGACTCCGCCTGCTCTTCCCTGGCTGAATTCTCCTCATCCTTCCATGGTATCCCACTTATCAACGACCAGTCAGTCTGGACTCTTCCCAGGACCCACTTCAAATTCCACTTCCCTTCTTGAACCTTCTCTCCAGCATTCAAGTGATAGTTGGACTGGTAAGCCAAGTCTATTCCTTCTATCAGTGATAGGATAGCATTTGCTATAAAACAGATACACCTAAGTGTTTGCAAACATCATGTTATGAAAAGCTGATCAACCTCCTGGGATCGGAGATATGTATCTAATACCCTCTTTAATCCAGGATCAGCCCTGTCCAGCGTTCTCTATGACGATGGCAAAGCTTTATGTCTCTGCTCCCCACCATGGAAGTTTCCAGAGCTCAGTGTGACAATAGAACCCTTGGAATGAGGCTGTTGGGGCTTTGAAGGGGGTGAGGGGGGAGGGGGGGGGGGGGAGACGGGGTGGCGGGGGGGGGGAGTGGGGGGGGGAGTGGGGGGGGGGGGGGGGGGGGGGGGGGGTGGTGGGGGTGGGGATTTATTTATTTAATGTATTTATTTATTATGTTTTCCGCTCATACAAAGTTGATAAGTACCTATTCCCCTTCCCTCCCTCCGTCCCTCACCTGGACACCCCCCCATTCCCCTACTCCTTCTTCCCAGTGGCCCCCCATTCCGGGGGAGCATCCTTTAGGTGTCTGTCAAATTCCCTCTGGGTCCTCCTCATCCGATGAGGGTGTAAAGACGCATAGCATTGCCCACACAAGAGCTCGATTGGAATTCATTTCATTCTAATGAAGGTCACAGATAGCAGCTACTGTATCAGGTAATGCCGCTCTAAATGTCTAACAAGCATTGAAAGGACTGCACCCTGTGAGACAGCTCAGCAGGGAAGGTGCCTGCCTGCAAACCTGGCTACCTGACTTCAATCTCCAGAAGCCCACGTGGTGGAAGGAGAAAACTTCTCTCTCTTCTGAATCCCATCCCTGTTCCATGACATGCATGGCGCTCTCGCTCTCTCTCTCTCTCTCTCTCTCTCTCTCTCTCCTTTTCTCTCAAATAAATAAATTAAATACTTTTTAAAGAAGAATCAGAGGGACTGGTATTATCCAGTGTAATTGAGATTTGAGGGTATCAGTCAATATAATTGTGCATTCATTTGTTCTCAGATCTTCACTAAAACAAGTTCATCTAAGGCCCATTAAAGTGAAAAATTTACACCTTGCCAAGAAATCTTGTCCATTGTGCTACGCCATGCGTCTCTGCTACCTGCACACAAGAGAATAGAAAATCGAGGTTCTCAGGCTGAGTGGGAGAAGCAAGCATAGGAAGGAAGGAAGAAAGGGCTTATTTTGGCTCACAGCCGAAGAGCCTGGTCTATCATGGTGGGAAAAATCACAGAGGCAGGAGCTTGAAGCAGCTGGCTGCATCGCATCCGCAGTCAGGAAGCAGAGAGTGACGTATGCTCATGCTCAACGCCCTTCTTGAACAATCCAGGATCCCAACCCAGGGAATGAGGTCATCCTCAGTGGGCCTCAGTGCACCTAATCCACCCCACAGGCACGTGCAGAGCCCTGTCTCCCAGGAGACTCAAGGAGGAGACTCATGAAACTGACCATTGATATTAACCATCACAGTATCATATAGAGCGAGAACAAGAGCGGGGTGGTAAGTGAGATAGGATCTCGATAATGGAGGAGGCATTCCAGCGTGTGTAGAGGAGGGCATGGGAAGAGATCTCAGTTGTGGATCTCACTAACGGTACCTCCAGTGGTCAGGGCCTAGACATCTTGCTGTGGGAGGGACCCTCAGGCCTTTTGGTGTTCCAGCTCTCTACTCTGCACCTATTTCTTAAAACTATGCCTAGCCCGACAATCCAATAAATGAACCGTTCCTGTTTCTATGTAATACCTTTGTTTTTATTCCTTCAAGAAGAACTTCAAGCTTACAAGAATAACATAGGAAAGAGCATGTTGATCGATTCTGTGATGGCTGGTTGTCATAGTTGGGCCCGGGTGTCAACTTGACAATTGAGGGTTTGAGCTCTGGGCATATCTGTAAAGAATTTTAGTGGTTGAGTTAGGCCCAGAGCAGACCTTCAGGAGATTGTTTAGCTGATGGGGAAGGCCTAACCCATGATGAGTAGGATTAGGCCCTGGAATAAAGTACAGGCAGCTGGTTGAGAGAGTCAGCATCCTTTTGTACACTTGGCTAGACATGCGGCTCTGGCAAGTAAAGAATCATCCCTCTGTCAGCCATTATGTAGAGATGGTGTGGCCAGTTCCCTCGGCCTTGGTGTTGGTGCGTGCTCTCCTGTCAAGCTGGACTGAGAACTGTAACCAGATAATCATAAGAGAGAATAAACCCTTTGTTCCCTTAAGCCGTTTGATGGTCATTTATCAGCAACCGTGCAGGCAAACTGCAACACCGGCCTAACACCAAGGAGGTAGATCTCCATGGTCCCCTAGAGAGAGGGACCTTCCACACACAGGTTACCTCTGGGTATGCCTGTGAGGGGTTGTTTCGATTGCATGAATGAGGTGCTAAGACCCAGCCCACTGTGGATAGAGTTGTACTTTGGCTGTGAGGTCCAATACTGTCAAATCATCTACATATTTGGGGGCCTGCACGAATTGACTCATTGTTCTTTGCTGGGGATGTGAATGTCATGTAACCAGCTGCTTCAGGCTCCTGCTGCTCTAACATCCCCATCATGATGACAAGCATGACGTCTGCCATAGACATTGACGACCTACAATGGTGAGCCAGCTAAACTTTCTCCTCTGAAGTAGAGTTTGTGATTGTCTTTGTCACAGCAAGTGAAAAAGAAGATAAGGGGCTGGAGAGATGGCTCAGGGGTTAAGACTCTGGGTCGAAAGCAGAAGGTCCTGAGTTTGGATCCCAGGTCCCACATAAAAACCACCAGGCAGAAACAGTGGTGGCCTACCCTTCCGGCCACAGCGGGTGGAATCTGGGAAATCCCAGAGTATATCACGAAGGAGGTAGAAGCAATCCAGGATGATTCCTGAAGTCACCCTTGGACCCCCACAGAAGCTACGAATGCATCGGGAACATACAAACACAAGGAAGGAGGAGGAAGAAGGAGAGGGAAGGAAGGAAGGAAGGAAGGAAGGAAGGAGGAAGGAAGGAAGAAGGAGGAAGGAAGGAAGGAAGGAAGGAAGGAAGGAAGGAAGGGAAAGAAAGAAAGAAAGAGAGAGAGAGAGAGAGAGAGAGAGAAAGAAAGAAAGAAAGAAAGAAAGAAAGAAAGAAAGAAAGAAAGAAAGAAAGAAAGAAAGAAAATAAAAGATCCCTTTTATCAACCGATGTTTGTTGTTGTTATTACAATGAAATTTCACAAGGCAGAGTACCTTATTAAGATAATTATTTTGGCTCACATTTCTGGAGTTTCAAATCAAGATTGAGTGGTCCCTTGGTCAACCTCTAGTGACAGTTGACAGTCTCGAGCTGGCGCACAGCCAATGATAGAAAGTTCTGGTATGTACTTATGTAATGGTCTGCATGGCTTTCTCCTTTTAATAAACTTACCATGATTCAGTCGTGAGATTCCACCCGAATGAGGCCCCATCCCCTTAAACACCATGACCACACTTCTTTTCTTTCTTTAAACAAGTCTTAGCTATTACTTTTTCAATGTTTCAGTGTTTCATAAATTGAACGTAGTGAATTAACGATACTTTACACCTTAATCCTCAATCCCATCCCTCCCTTCTCTGCTTATTATAACTCTACTTTTTTCCCTGCCAGTTTGCCTCCTATTTTGATGTCTTTTTGCATGTGTGATACACTGTCTTTCATCTGGGTTGACTTTGGTGGTCTGTGCCTGAGTCCTTGTGGGCACATGAAACACGTATTGGTGGGACCACTACCGAGGAAAACGTCTTCCATCCCCCCATCAGCATTAACCTTCATCAGTATCAGGAAGGGGCGGGGCCTCTTGAGATCTTTCCCTTTCCATGGTAAAATGTTCATAGAGTGAATCCTCATGCAGGTCTTGTGGAAATATACGTAGCTACCTACAGTGAATTCATGCACACAACGACCCTGTCACATCCAAAACATAGTGTCTGGTAATACTCCTGCCTAACTTTAGGTTCTTAAAAATCTTCCTATTCCCTCTTCCATGTTGTTCCCTGAGGCTTGGGGTGTGTGTGTGTGTGTGTGTGTGTGTGTGTGTGTGTGTGTGTGTGCGTGTGTGTGTGTATGTGATTGGGGGTGAGGGGAGAACAGGGAAGGAGAGTGGTTAGATGTCCTGTTTAGGACCAAGCAGTCCACGGTCCCTTATTTTCTGCACTTTTATTGATTGTGATTTTCTGTAATAAATGCCTAACCTCACAGAAGGAAACTTCAAGGTTGAGTGCTGAGAACTGCAGTAATTTCCAACCTCCTAAGACCTCAAAACAGGGACACAATCTTAACACATGATCTTAAACGACACTCAAAGTATATCTAAGCCATAGTTGCCCACAAACTGTTCCGTCGCATGTTGTATACATGCAGAAGGTAAACTTTTCTTCTTGATTTTTTTCTATAATTTCACGTTTTACGGTCCCTATGTATTTTGTAATCCCAGTGCCTCTGTGTATCCATGCCTTGAGGTCTATGGCTTCATCGTAAGACCTGGCGTATTATCCTGGCAATGCGGAGGGGCAGGGAGTTGACTTTGGTCTGGTCCACTCTGCAGGTCAAAGTGCAGGTGCTTGATGGATTCTCCCTCAGCACTGTCTTAATGCTGAGCTAAGCCGTCCTCTGCAGCGTGAGCTGCCTTTGGTGACAACTGTCTCCCTGCTGTGGGTAGAATTGGGGAGGCTGGTGAACTTTCCCTCGAGGGCAGAGTTCCTGACGGTCACTGGGTTTGGACACCACAGTCTTTGTCCGTCGATTTCCCCAGTGTTACTGTCGTGGTTTGAAATGTGTCCCCCACAGTCTCATGTGTTAGGGAAGGGTCATGGCACCTTGGAGAGGTGGAGCCTTGCTGGAAGAAGGGGGTCACAGGGGGTGGGTCTTGAGGTGGATGAGTCCCACCCTACCTTCAGGAGGAATCTGCCTTTGTAGCAAGCAGTAGTCTTGCAGCTCTCAGCCTTGAGGATGGGAGTGACTTAGCCTGACTCCAGCTTTGGCCAGCCACCCATGCTGTCTCCACCATGAACGACTGTATCTCCTCTCTGGAATTGTAACCTGAATAGATCTCTCTCCCTCAAGTTGTTTGACTTTGAATGCTTTCTTACAGCAACAGAAAAAAAAAAAAACTAACCAGTACAGTTACTGATTCCATGTCTGGGTTACCCCTTAGGGTGCGTCTGTCCCGTGCACTGTAGAATGTTGGGGAGCATCTCTGACCTCTACCTACTGGATGCCCATAAGGTACACCCCTTCTGCACTCATGACCATCAAAAATGATTCTAGACATTGCTAAGTGTTCCTTGAGAGGGCCAGATCAACTATCAAAAATGATTCTAGACATTGCTAAGTGTTCCCTGACAGGGCCAGGTCACCCACAGTTGAGAACCATTGTCCAACAGTCTTTTTTTCTTCTTTTCCTGCGTGTATGTGTGTAGAATGGGTGGGCACAAACACACACATGTGCACAAATGTGGAAACCCGAAGTTGACATCGTTATCTTATCTGACCGAGCTCCGCCTTCATTGTGAAGGCAGGTTTCCTAACTGAGCCTGGAGCGCACCAGTCAGCCAGGGTAGCAGCCAGTTTGCCCTGGAGACCGCCTGTCTCCTTCTCCCAAGTGCTGGGTCACAGGCAGACGCCGCACCTGCTCGACCTGTGTGTGACTTCTGGACATCTGAGATCTGGTCTTGTGGGGCAAGTGCTTATCCACTGAGTCATCTCCTGGGCTCCTGCTCTTTCTCTCTTTCTCTCTCTTTCTTTCCCTCCCTCCCTCCCTTCCTTCCTTCCTTTCTTCCTTCCTCCCTCCCTCCCTCCCTCCCTCCCTACCTCTTTCCCTCCCTCCCTCCCTTCCTTCCTTCCTTTCTTCCTCCCTCCCTCCCTACCTACCTACCTCTTTCCTTCCCTCCCTTCCTCTCTTTCTCTCCCTCCCTCCTTCTCTTTCTCTCCCTTCCTCTCTTTTTCTCCCTCCCTCTCTCCTTCCCTTTCCCTCCCTCCCTCCCTGTCTCCCTCCCTCCCTCTCTCCCTCCCTCTCTTCTTTCCTTCCTTCTTCCTTCTCTCTCTCTCTCTTTCTCTTCTGGCAGCACTGAGGATTGAACCTAGAGTCTCTCTAGTGCTCTAATGCTGAACCACAGCCCTAATTCCCGCTCTACAGTTAAGTTCTTTCTAGTATATTCTCCCTAAGGCTTTCTTAAGTCAGCCAATATGTCTCCCCTAAGTTTTGCTTACTGTAACACCAGGAGACTTTAAGAATAGGCTTAGGGACCAGGGAGACGACTCAGGGGTTAAAGTCTTTGCCTCACAAGCAAAAGGAAATGAGTTCAGATCCCCAGATCCCATGTAAAAATGACAAGTAGAAATGGTAGAAGCCTTCAGTTCCGACCCTGGAAGGTGGAGCCTGGGAAACCCCAGAGCAAAGCAATAAGGAGGTAGAGCAATCCAGGGTGATTCCTGACGTCACCCTTGGGTCTCCACAGTTACACACATTCAAGTGCCCTCTTTTGCACACCCCCGTACATACATGCATGCACCCACACACACACACATGTGCATACATATACTCTCACAATGGGATTGCAAATTTTTATTAAAATCCTGATCATACATTATTAAATAGTAATAGTACTAATTAGTAATAGCACTCTTCATAGTATTACTATTAATTGATAATAGTTATCTCTTGCTTAACCTTTGCTTTGTACTATAACCCCTGCTTCACACTATGGTGGTTCATATTCACTATGAAACTGACACTTAAGAGATAGGTCTCTAGTCCACCTGAGAGGGGTTCTGGACATGCCTGTGAGAATTGTCTTCCTATTGCATAATATTATATGTATTATCATACATATATTATATATGTATACTATATGCATATTTCAATATGTATATATATAAAAGTTGACATATAGAGACCCATTCTTTGTGGGTAGATCGTTCCTAGGCAGGCATTGGTTTTACAGGAACAACCGGAAAAGAAACAGAGACACATGGTAACAGATCCAACAATTCAAGTTTTTGTCCTGGGCAGGAATGTCAGCTTTTCCCTTCATTAAAAACTCTGTGTTCTCAGGCAGGTGACAGAACGCCTCTAAGCCTATAGATTTCACTCGTGGGTGTATCCTCAGCAGATCCCGATAAACTGTGAGGATAGGACCTCTCTTATATTGACTGATCACCCCCAACACATCATCATTTATATGTTGAAATCCTAAATCATCATCCCCCAGAATGGAATTGCATTGGAAATTTCAACTTTAAAAACCGTAATTAAAGAAACAAGAAATTATATGGATGGTATAATTTGACTGGTGTCCTTAAAGAAGAGATATAGATGGACACACACACACACACATACACACACCCCTGACAATTTGGAGCACAAAGAAAGTAACTGCTAGAACTCATTGGAGATCTTAGGGGATAGATATCTGATGGAAGAGTTCAGCAATAAGACAGGTAGTGAAAAAGCATACACTTGGTCTAGTCTTGTGTTTACAGAGTTGGGATGGTTTTGATAGTATTCCTAGAAACGTTTTTTCCCCCCAATATGAAAATATCCTATACAGTCTGAGGATATAGTATAAAACAATGGTCAGATTTCTAAGAAAGTAGAAACAGTAAGTAATAAATTTTTCCTTTATATCTGAGTAGACACTTCATTCATTGTCTAAAAATCACTTCCATCTATGTGCAGCATAGAAACACGAGGATCAAGAGCCAAGTGTAACAAGATCAACACAAGATCAACAGGACAAGATTTAACCAGGGCAACAGTCTACCATGTTGAATGTGGCAGTAACATTCCTCCATGTTGAATGTGGCAGTAACATTCCTCCATGTTGAATGTGGCAGTAGCATTCCTCCATGTTGAATGTGGCATTTTTCCCCTTTCTCTTTCAGCCCTTCTTTTCCTCCTTATTCTCTTTCTCCTTCAGTCATCTCCCTTCTCTACATTTCATGTTATCTCTTCAGGTTATTTATTTTCTCTAACTCTTTCCCTTGTTTCTTTTCCTTGCTCTCTCCTCCTCTGTAAGGATTAATCTCGACTGTGCAGTTGATTGGATGGAAAGACACCTCAGACACTGGTAAGGCACACTTCTGGTGTGTTCATGAGTAGACTGGCATGAGGTACAGCAACTAAGTGTGCATGAAAGACCTGGGTGGTACTAGGTTGGCTGGGGAGAGGAATGGAAAGTGACTGACTGTGTGCAAAGTGTATCCGGTGAACTATTATAAAGTGCAACTAACACAAGGGAGAGACCTAGAAATACAAATCTTATTAAACTGAATGTCTGGGTATCAAAGGAACCATAATTTAGCTGTAAGGTGGGAAAGCATTAGAACAGATACAATAACTTAAATTCAGAGAGTCTCCATGAACAGTATGATGGGATGAAAGTCTGCAGAGAACCT
This sequence comes from Typhlomys cinereus, assembly GCA_023101885.1. Lineage (NCBI taxonomy): Eukaryota > Metazoa > Chordata > Mammalia > Rodentia > Platacanthomyidae > Typhlomys > Typhlomys cinereus. The sequence goes on from JALPQD010000789.1 coordinate 97,382, forward strand.
CTGGTAGGGCAGAGACCTGTAGCAGTGTAGGAGTGTAGGGTGGGGAGCAAAAGAATGCCAGGCAAAAGATGGTCCTCTGTCAAGGCCATTAAGGTGATTTAAGGGATTTAAGATATACGACAGCCACATTCCACCGAGGGTAGAATTTTACGTAGTGGAATGACCATGGCTACAGATGACAGGATTTCAGAGTGTTGGGGCCAGACGGAATCAAAGGGGAAGGACGATGCTGATGCCACTGGCAAATTCTCTCTCTCTCAATCTCTCTCTGTCTCTCAATCTCTCTCTCTCTCTGTCTCTCTGTCTCTCTCTCTCTCGGCCCCCCTATCCCTTTGAGGTAACCTGTTTCAGTTCACAACAACCTTCTCCCACATATTCTGTAGCATCATGACCTGCATCCTTTGAAACCGTGAGCCAGGCTACATCTCTCCTCCCTTAAGTTCTTCTCCTTAGATATTTTGTCATAGCAACGGGAAACACGGATAACCCGCCCCACCGTCAGAATCCAAGCATGGAAAGAGAATTACAGAAAGGTGGCTGCCCTTGCTACTTTGGGGGCTTCACTTGGTGGGAGATGAATTCGAACCTTTCCACTCAGGATGTTCTAACTTAAGAGTATTTCCACGACTTCGCTAGGCTTTAATGAGTTTTTCCCGTCTCCTTGTCTGGAGGGATGAGAACCAGGGAAGGACATCTGAGTCCTGGGACCAGTCTCAAAAGTCCCCAAGGCTGGTCAGCTCTCTCCCCTCTCGTCCCCACTCACTGCTCCCCCATGGATCACAGGCAGAGAGGGACGCCGACAAGGACTCGCATCTCTTGGTTCCCTCTGGCTCCAGGAGAATGCAGAGACCCAGCGAAGACCCTACACAAAGCGAGAGAAAGGAGCGATGGAACGCGGCCCGTTTCTTTCCTCCTGGTTGCCAGGTTCTCACTGAGCTGGGCTTGGCTCTCCATGATCCCGTCCCCGCTTGCTTTGAGGACCCGGGCCTGCTGACTGCTGTGCGTTTCCCTAAAGACTCTCTTGTGCCATCCACAAAGACAGATGGTTGGACCCACTGGCTGCCTTCCATACGACTTCATTTGCAAAGTGCGGGAGAATAGGGCTGGCTGGGCATCCCATCAGGACCCCCGATGAATGCAGGGATGGGCGGGGAAGGCGAACAGGACAGAACAAGGGAAGACAGCCTCGAAGGCAGCTCTTCCATCACAGGAAGCCCGCTTTTCATTTTTCGCAGCCTGCACAATACATCTCAGCACGCCTGCCAATCGTGCCAGCAGGGGAGTGGAGGGGTAGTTGGTGGGGAAGAGGAACGCAAAGCCTTCATTCAAGCCGCCTGACCTTCGCCCGCCATCCCCCGTCTGCACGGGGACCCGGCTTCTCTGCCTTCACGAGTTACTCCCCCCCCCAAGTGTCAGGGCGGCCAGGAGCGAGGCATGCTTTCTCGTGGTTTCCCTAATCCTCCCGTGTCAAATGACACACGCATCACTCCCTCGCCCTCCGCAGCGTTTGGCAGGTCCTTCCACCAACATCTGTTGCCCAAGGTTGGCCCCATATGAGCTTCGCCTTCAACAAGTGACAGATCCAGTAGGTAAAACACTCCTCTCTTCCTCTCTCTTCTGCCAGCTCCCAGCTTGGAGTCCCAGGATCCCTCACGTAAGCCTCACACAAGCACCAATCAGGCCCAGAGAGATGGAGGTGGGGCCAGGGGTGGGAGGGAAGGAGTGTGTTTCCAGAGACATCTCCCTCCCTACCTACCCCTTAATACAACGATGCCCCCGACCTCCACGGCATTCAGTAATTTGTCTTGGAGAGCCGCCACATGGACAGCAAAACTCAGGAAGGATTAGAATGTAACATATGGTGCATAATAGCATCCCGGTCCTCGCGGAGGCCAAAGGATGACAGAGGGGGAGGAGACGCAGAAAGTGGGAGGACACGTGGAACAAGAGCGTGTACCCCCCACACTCACACACACACTGGATTTTAGTTCATCAGGACTTGAAAGGAAATGGACATCTCCCCACTGTGTATGTGGAGGTCCAATCTGATCCAGGCTTTGAGTCCCCAGCTCTGGGAAGACTGTGGGTAAGAGATGTGGATTGTTGCCAAGTCAACCACAAAGTCGGATTAGAGGCAGTTTCCAAACAACAGACGCAACTCCACAGCTCAAGTTCCTGTGCCGCCCTTGGAGAACACGGGTGGACATGACCAGGAGAGGGAGGACTGAGAAAGAAGGACTTTTCTAGGAAGAGTTGGAAAAAAGAGATCCCAAAGACTGGTCAGATGGTTTTCAAGTATCTAGAATCAGTGCTGAGCTTTGGGACAAGGACAATCTCTTTGCTGCCACTCAAGAGACAGGTGTTAAACAATAATTAGGGTCTCTGTGGGGCACGATGAGTCACTCCTATGATCCCAGCACTTGGGAGGTACGGGCAGTTTAAGGTCATTCTCAGCCACACGAGTTTAAGTCAGCCGCAGCTATAGAGAATCTGAATCCACGGCCACCACCAAGAGCAAAAGACTAGATAGAATAGGAGACAGGGATGTGATTAGAATTCTGGGTTCTGGTGTCTGACTTGAAACCTTATTACTCAGGTTCAAGCCCAGACTCTATTGCTTGATGCGTGGGCGACCCAGAGGAGATCATTTGATCTCTGTGGCTATTATTTTATTCTCAGCTACCAACAGTAGCATTTGCCTTAAAAGGCTACGAGGATGAAATATCCTCATATATTATTGCCAGAACAATGTCTACAGGAGTGAGACTCCTACTGTTGTTAGCTGCTGTTTTAATATTAATTTAGAAGAATAACCACGGCAAGCCAAGACTGGAAATTCTCGGTGTTCAGGCTTCTCAGTCTGAAGTCCCTCTTGACTAATAGTCACAGGCAAATGAAAACCGTGTTATACAAATGCATGCAAATTTCATATTTCTCAGTCCTGGACACTAACGTCAACTTGTGCAACCTGCCTGATGCAGACGAGACAAACTCAGCAATAGAAATAGCTGTTTTCGGGGCTGGACAGATGGCTCAGGGGTACAGCTTTGGCCTCACACACAAAAGGACCTGAGTTCAGATCCCATGTTCAAGTACCAGGTGGAAATGGTGGCAGCCAATAATTCTGGCCCTAGAAGGTAGAACCTGGGGAACCCCAGAGCAAGCAGTAAGGAGGTAGAGCAATTCAGGATGATTTCCAATGTCACCCTTGGAGCTCTATAGACATACACACTCAGGTGCCCTCTTGGACACACACACACAAATGATAATAATAATGATAATTGCTTTGAGAGGAAAGAGGTTTCCACCAGGGTGGGTGTTGCAGTCTGCCTGCATAGTTGCTGATAAATGACCAGAACACAGCTTAAGGGAACAAGGAGTTTACTTTCTTACGATAGTCCGGTTACAGTTCATAGTCCAGCTTGACGGGAGAGCACACACCAACACCAGGGCCGAGGGAACTGGCCACCATAACAGCTGAGAGATGGACAATCCTTACTTGCCAGACCAGCATGTCTGGCCAAGTATACAGAAGGATGCCCACTCTCTCAACCAGCTCTCTGTGATTTATCCAGGGCCTAATCCCACCCACCATGGGCTGGGTCTTCCCCAGCAGCTAGACAATCTCCTTCAGGTTTGCTCTGGGCTTAACTCAACCATCAACTCTCTACACCTGTGCCCAGAGCTCAAACCCTCAAGAGTCAAGTTGACACCTGTGCTTAACTATGACAGTGGGTTAACATTTGCTAGAGGCCTGTGTGTTCTAACTTGCTCTGCAATGATCACTTTTTCAGTGCCTGGTTTTCAACCACAATGAAACTCCCCCCTCTTCTGATTCTCCTTCCAAATCAGATCCTTAGTATTCCTACAAAGGAGCACTAAGGAGTTCCCCGGTCTTTCCATTCCAATTCCACGTGATCAGATTTCTAGGCTAGTTGCTCTCAGCCTCACGGGTCCCCCATTCCCCAGTTGTCTGGTCTCAGTCGTCTCATAGGCCATGGGGAAGAAAATATGCGGTCACCATTCATTCTGGGATGAGGTCTCTTTACATATGATCCTATCCAGCTTTGGAAAGAATAGTCGGGGACTCTGGTGAGAGATGAGCTGTTTTTTCTGTCACTAACCAATGTTCCTCTCATCCCTGTGCATAAAAATAACTCTGAGGGCAGCTGAACACCCATCCCAGAAGTAGGGTGCATGCACTCCCCAATTCAGTACAGTAGCCACCAAGTCTGTGATGCTATAGCTTAACAGCGATGTCCATGACATAATTAGCGGGTAGAATACGTGTGAGTAGAAATTTTTTATGAGAGAAAAAAATGAAGTTTAATTAAATGAGTGAAATAGTTTCTTAGATCTATTTACACATCTCCCATTTCACTGCATTCAATGGTCAATCCCCCACTCGGTCGCTGGTGAGGAAATGGTGATTTCCTGCAGTGCTCTCTTTAAATGGATGCTGAGGTCATAAGCCAGCTTGACATTGTGGTTGATTAGTCATGCCTGTCACAGGTGTGAGGCAACTGAGCCAGTGATTAGCAATGTCTACCATAAGCCGTAGCTTTGAATGTGTGCCATGGATCTTAGGAACGAAAAGATCTCATTCGAATGTCCCACCGCTTCAAGGAATCTTGGACGAGTTCTTTGAAGGTCTTGTGGCTTCTTATGATCATAGACTACAGAAGGGAGAGGAGAAAGAAAAATGTAAGCTGTCGGTCTAAATACTCCAGTGAGGTAGGTGTCAGAGGTCAGCCTTTATGGGACCTGTTAGAGCAGGTGTGGAAATCCCCTGATCAAACGCCCAGATTGAGTCGTAGACAGTGAAGAAATGTTGATTTCTACAGGGGTGACAGATTTCACATTTTGCACCCCTAAAATAATTTATCGACTAGATTGACCTTCCAGCCACCTGCCTGCCCTTGGCGTTCTTGCATCAGAACTGGGTTCCGAAATCCTCCCATTGAATGCCAAGCCCAAGGACCTGACCTGGAAGCAGGTGAGCTCAGAGGAGGTGACTTCCAAGACGTGCTTGTGGGGTGTGTCTGGGCAGCGATAGCAGCAGCACTGTGAACTGGTTTATATGATCATGATAGGCCAATCAACACTGTGTGTGCTGGATAGCTGTCTCTCTGTCCCTGTCTCTATCTCGAAATATGGTATTTATTTATCAGACAGAGAGAGAGAGAGAGGTACGCATTTGTATGCAATGATGCATGCATAAGTGGAAGTCAGAAGACAACTTTCCGAAGTCAGTTCTCTCCTTCCACTAGGTGGGCTTTTGGGGAGCAGACTCAGGAAGCCAGGTTTGCAAGCAGGTGCCTTATTCTCTGACTTATCTTGTCCCACCCCCTCTTTCATATTCCTAGAATCTTCTTCTCTCAGACATGCCAAAGAAAAAGAGCAGAATCCAATCCACCCCTATAGACTCGCATGTGCTACACACACACACACACACACACACACACACACACACACACACACACAATCCAAGGGAGAAGGGAGAAATGGCAGGAACATGAACAAACCCCAAATTTGAAACTAAAGTTAGGTATCACTGGCTTCACTTAAAAATAATTGCAGATTTTTTCCCCCAAGTCTACACTTTAAAATTGACTTTTGCTGTCTCCGTAAAAGGACAGATAGCGTGGGAAGCATCTGATTCTTTATTCTGCTTGCTTAGAGGGCACCTGCAATGCCCGACGCTGCAGAAGCCACGCCATGACTGTGAAGCTGTGTCCCAGAGGATGAGGAGCCAGGAAGCGTAGGGAGAGAGAAGGAAGCAGCAATGTGGGGATTGTGGAATACCACGTAGCCCCAAACTTCCAGTGCTCACTTCCTCGGAAGTCAAGTAAATCACTTTGATTTGCTAGGCACTGTTTTTCAACATAAGTACTTACAACGATGATATGATTTCTTTTAAGCATTGGGCCTTATAGCACCTTCCATTGAGTCTTAAAAGATTTTAATTAAATTAGACCAAAAATGTCCAGGAGTCATAGAGAGGTGTCTCTGATCAGCAAGCGAAGGTAAAAATGTGGGCGTGAACAGACACACAGAGAGACCCGATGACCCGTCCGACTGATGGAGAACGTATCTCAACAGATTTCTTGACTTCAAAGCATAGATGAAGTTTAACCGGACGAAGGAAATGTGTCTTAGTTTTTAGATTTATTGTAATAAAGCAGGGGGAGATTTCTCCCTCCAGGTAAGTTTAACCAAGACCTTCACTGACTGCATCCCGGCGCTCAGCCCTAACAAGCCAGTGATGTGCTTCTCAGACACTCTGAATGAACTGTGCTGTGCTGGGAGACTCACCATGAATCTGCGCTGGAGACAACCTAGGCCTCTGTCGAGCTTTGCTAATCACAGCGTTTCCCCCTCCCCGCACCCTCCAAGGGGGCGTCAACATCTTGGAGATTGAGTCAGAGGAGGGCCCATCGGCACAAGCAGCCTCCACCCACCTCCAGGCTCCCCAGTAAACAAAGACTTGCTGAGTCAGCTGTGGGCACCAGGATCCTCCCATCTAGAAGACACGCCTCTTGCCCGTCGGTGGGCAATTTGCAAGAACCACACAGCCAATAGACGTCGGTGCTCTATTGCTCGTGGACAGGGGCTCTGTCCTTTCCAACAGAGCCTAGTGACATCAGGAGGGACTCAGCATGGTCTAGAAGGACCTATTTGTCTCAGACAGTCACGTGGTTATGCATATGTCTATAGAAGGCCAATAACGGAATCTCCCCATGGACTTATCCAGTGTTGCAATTCACCTGCATGGTTGCTGATAAAAATCACCATCAAAATAGCTTAAGGGAACAAGGAGTTGATTCTCTCTTAGGATTCCTGGTTACAATCCCTTGAGCCCACTGTAACACCAGGGCTGAGGACACTGGCCACACCATATCCACATAAGGACTGAGAGAGGGACGATCCTTACTCGCCAGACCAGCATGTCTGCTCAAGTGTACACAAGGATGCCGACTTTCTCAACCAGCTCTCTGTATTTTATTCACCTGTCTAGCACCTAGTTCCACCCACCATGGACTGGGCCTGACCCTTCAGCTAGACAGTCTCCTGAAGGTTCGCACGGAGCTTAACTCAACTACTAATTATCTACAAATGTGCCCAGAGCTTGAATCTTCAACCATCAAGTTGACACCTGTCAATACCGTCTATGGTCTGTGCCACCTCTTCTTTCCCAATGAACTCTAGAAGCAGCTAGTCGGGAGGAGTGGTGGGAAAGACTCCCAAGCCTGGAACTGTGTGGGTTGGTGCTTTCCTGTGCAGGTTCCCACTTGATCCCCTCATCATGCACTGGTTGATGTTCTCATTGCAGCGATAAAATACGTAACTAAAGCAATGGAAGGGAGAAGGCCTTACTCTGGCTCACGGTTTGAAGGATGCGGGCCATCACGGTGAGAAAGTCAGGGTGGGACGAGCTGGCAGAAGCAGAGAGAGATGCATGCTGGTACACAACTCACTTTTCCCTTGGCGTTCAGACTGGGACCCCACCCCATGGGTTACAGTCACCCACATTGAGGACGGGTCTTTCTCCGTCAACTAACCTAGCATAAACTCCTTCCCTGACAGGCCCAGAGGTGTGTAGGTGTCAGAATCCAGATCCTGTCAAGGTAACACCCGGTACTGATCATCACCTAAGAATTCTGCAGGCTGAGGATAAGGTCCTTGTTCTACAGTTAGGTTTCAGGAGAACAGGTGACTTTCTGGGGTCCACAGCGGGGTAGGAAGGGCAGAGATCCTGAGTGTGGCCACGCCCCTCTCCTCTCTGTAGCTCCTGTCTTCCTTGCAATTGTGCTGTCCTGATACTCAGATCTGGCAGGTGGATGGAAGTGCTGCCCAGTACCTACCTCCCAGCTGGTCCCTGGAGTATCCCTGCATTCCTGTCACTGTGACTAGTCCAAAGACTCCCAGATGGCCCAGTCGGCGGGCAGAAGGAACCCGATTTTTTTGCCTCTTGGAAGAGACACTTGCTGTGCTTTTTTTGGATCACACAATTATCCTGACCTTGAGTGGATTTGTGGTAAGTGTGAGCTCACCCACTCTGAGCTCTCTCAAGGTGTCGCTTCCTGAAGAGTCCATGATATACCAGTGGAGGAGGTCTCGGAAGCAACTGGGCCCAAACAGTACTACTAGCCAGTCAGGACCAGCACTGCCAGCATCCAGGGGAAACACCTCCCAATGAATGGAGAAAGTTCGACTGTGGAGCAAGATGCACTCTGAGCTCTTCCATTGTGTCCCTTTCCATCAGCACGGCCTTGGACAAAACCCAACCTAGAAAGCACACGTTGCATTGAATCTAGTCTAGCTTCAGGTTGGCCTCGAATTTGTGGGCAACTTCCATGGTTGCTTTGTCTTTCCTTCCAGGTGGAGAAGAATGACACTTGTGCTCTTCCTTCTGGAATGTTCTTAAGCCAGACACTCGAGTCTTGGTGGATGGGGATGGCATGGAAGAGTCCAGCAAGCCACTGGAACACTTTCGCTGGGAAAGTTGAAAGAAAGAAAATGTCGTTAGGTGGTTTACAATAGGACAGAGCAGAAAGGCTGCTGGGAAAATCTTTGGGAGGTCTCGCTACCCAGAAGTTGGTGCCAATTCCTCACTGAGCTAAGGTCCCAGCTTCCCCCAACCCTTTGTTTATGAAGAAATATGGATATGAATCTAAAAATGCAGATAGAAGGAGTTCTCCCATGCAGATAAGCTAAATTCCTCAGTTCAGACAGGAGATCTATCTGGCCTAGCATAACAGACCAATCGGGTTCACAGAAACTAAAGCTCACCAACGAGGGAAAAACCTCTTTTCCCAGGCTTGCCTGCATATACAAATACCCCGACCCTGCCGGCCATTTGGGGTCTCTTGCCCCTCATGGACTTTATGTTCTGGAGTTCCCTTCTTTCTCTCCTCTAATCCACTCTGCCTTAATCCTCTCCTCGTATTCTGGTTTCAATCTTCATCTCCTGAATACAAGAACATGGACGCAAACACCCTGTAATAAAGTGATGTAAAGCTGTAAGGTGTTCTCTGATACCTCAGGTGCCTCCTGGGCTGTGCTTCGAGACAGAGCCAAGATGACCAAGTTTTACTAAGAAATTATCAAAGAAAGGTAGGTAGGTGGCTTAGACATGGATTAGTGGGCTGGAAAGCTGCTAGATCGATGAAAAGCCATGAAAGTTCAAGATAGAGGATCTTGTGCCCCATTTCTCAGTTCTCTTTCCCATATTGTATTGTTATATTATATTATATATTATAAAGCGTCTTCATAGTATGTGACTGTTGATACATATTCATTGGCAGAGGAATGCACTAATGCAATGCAAACCACGTGCAAAGCAACAGGTAAATGGAATCCACTTTATGAAGTTAATAAGTGAGATAGTTTGATATCAAAAATATAGGGCAACAGCTCTAGGGAGGCTCTGGACGAGAGACTCCTAAAAAAGTGCTCTGACCAAAGAAGACATGGCTGTGGAAGAATGATCCCAGGCAGGGAACAGAAAGAGAGAGAGAGAGAGAGAGAGAGAGAGAGAGAGAGAGAGAGAGAGCCTGAAGTGGGCACTGCTACTGCTGTCTCTAGCCCATTCAAAACGAGTTTTCCTTTATGGCCCACCCACCCAATGGAACTCGATACTGATTGATTGCTCAGTCCGCTGAACGACAGGGAGGCCCCAAAAGCTCCGCCTGGACATTTGCCACGCCATTCAGAATGGCTTCTTCAAAAAGAGCGAAGGACAGACGGAAGCCAGAGCCGGGCAGGCTGGCCCGCAGCTCCCTAGTGCCACTCGAGAGAGGATCTCAGGCTCCCGTCTCCCCTGCACGCTCGCTTGCCGAGCATGTCGCATGCTCACACGAGGGCACGCGTGCCTGGCACGATTAGAACGCATCTGCAGACGTACTGGAAGTGAGAGAAGCTCAGGGGCGCACAGAAGCATGCTTTCTGCCTGAAGCATTCCTGGGGAGCTGCAGGAGGGGCTGACCGTCATGAATTCTCCAGGCCACCGAAGGTCACGGGCTGTTTCTGATTGGAGCCCCGCTCTGTTTGGTTTCAGTGGCTCCGCAGACCTCCCGACAGGACGGGGGGCATGGAAATAAGTTAGGGGTGACCCTTCTGGTGACCCAGAGCCTCGCCAGCCCACTCCTGATTGCAACCTTCTGGCTTCAGTAACAGCCTGTAATTCAGGCCTTCTGGCTTCCTGGAGGGCCACAGCTGCAGCAAACATGGGTGAGGTCGGCTGCCCCGAACCCTCCGTCCACGGCAAGCCCGGCCGAGGTGGGCAGAGAAGGAGGTGGTGGGAGGAACCGAGGGAAGCTGCAGGGGCTGGGGGTGGGGGGCAGACGGAGACTTTGCTGATCATGCGCAAAGGCCTCCCTTGGCCTGGATTCCCCTTCACGTGCCCACTCATCCCACCACCTGAGAGGCTCTGTTAGTCTGCTCGTGCAAACCTCATGCCGGCACTCGCCCTTCTGGTCCTCCAAGACCCCCTTTCCTGTCCCTGCTCCTAGTGTTAGATTGCGAAAGTCTTTCTCACAACTTCTCAGTGACAAAAAAAACATATGACGGCGCTAACTGGCGCTTATGTAGACACACGGCACATGCACAGTTTGGACGCACGCCTTTCTACATGTCATAGTCAGGGCACCATGTTATGGACACATCCACAAGAGACACGGGGCATTGTGTGTGTGTGTGTGTGTGTGTGTGTGTGTGTACACAAGCTAGAGCTTGAGCGTGTGCCTGTGGAGGCCCAAGGGTGACATCAGGAAGCACGCTGGATTGCTCTACCTCCGTATTGCTTTGCTCTGGGGTTTTCCAGGCTCCGCCTTCCAGATTACAGGTCCCCACCATATCCGCCCAGCATTTTTATGTGGGATCAGAAAATCTAAGTTAAAGCTTTTGAGACAAAAGCTTTAACTCTTTAGTCAGCAAATCCTCAAGTGTCCTCTTGTACATACCTACACACATGTACACACACACACACGCCAAAAGATAATGACAGCAATCAAGTGAGTTACTCAGTGTTGACCTCTAGCTACACACACACACACACACACACACACACACACACACACCTAAAGACAGTCCAAACTGAAGGTAAAAAAGCAAGGCTCCGGATTCCAAACACATTGTGTACATTCTAGAATTTCTGGAGATTCTTCAAAACCGTCTGCAACTTTGTGGGGGACCTCTTCCAGCCAGCAGGCCAGGTCTGCTGGGGACCTTCCGAGACTCAGACAGTGACCCCGGCCCTGCTTCTCCAGCTCCAACTCAAACCCGTGCTCTACAAAGACTCTCCTCTTCAACTCCAAAGTCCTTCGGGGCTGAAGGAGCTGGGAGACAAACAGTGTAAAAGATGAAAGGACAGGGAGGAAGTAGCGTGATAAGCGGAGCTTTACGGGGCCATAAACCCCACCTGACTCTCCCTCCAAGCATCCAGCTCTGCCTGCGGCCTCTCTGCGCCAGAGGCAGGGGACCAGCCCCTCACCGGCTCACCACCCCCTGGTCCAGCACAGGCGTCCAGGTGACGTGGGCACCTCTGTGTTGCAGAAGGGGCGTGGTCTCTCTGTTCAGCATCCAGTGATTGGCCAGCGCCCGGTCCCCAAGCTCTGCAAAAGGTATGTCCTTCTTCGGCCAGCCGGACACCTGCGCTGCCTGCTCTGGCTCTGGTTGCTTCCAGCCCAGCCAGACACTCAGGAGGGCGTCAAAGTCACCCGACCGCAGTGGGGGGGGGCGACGTCCCCAGTGACCAAGGCTGCAGGGGATGAAATCCTTTGCGTGGCTGAGCAGTGAGTCTCCTTTAAGAACGGAGGTGTCCATCTTGTTGTCCTAGGAAGTATGTTAAGATGTTTTTTTTTTTTTTAGCTCAAGCTTGGAGGGCTGAACCCCTGAACACAAACTAGGGGACAGTTCCCTTAGTTCCCCGGCCCAGTCACGTGAACACCCTTCCCTCATGTTCATTCACCACAGTAGCTGGAGCCAAGATTGTCGCTCCGCGGGCAGAGTGTTTGTTCCGTGTGCAGTGCACTCTGGGTTCGAAGGAACCGGTGGGGGCTCACCTGGAATTCCAGCAAGGTAGGAGGCAGGAGAATCAGAAATTCAGGGTAAGTCTCCATGACACCGAGGCCAGTCTAGGCTATGTAAGCCAGGAAGGAAAGAAGAAAGGAAGGAAGGAAGGAAGGAAGGAAGGAAGGAAGGAAGGAAGGAAGGAAGGAAGGAAGGAAGGAAGGAAGGAAGGAAGGAAGGAAGGAAGGAAGGAAGGAAGGAAGGAAGGAAGGAAGGAAGGAAGGAAGGAAGGAAGGAAGGAAGGAAGGAAGGAAGGAAGGAAGGAGAGAAAGGGAGAAGGAAGGAGAGAAAGGGAGAAGGAGGGAGAGAAAGGGAGAAGGAGGGAGAGAAGAAAGAAGGAAGAGAAGGGAAAGGAAAGATGAAAAGGAAAAGGAAAGGAAAGGAGAAGAGGGGAGGGGAAGGGAGAGGAGGGGGCAACCAGGCCAGCAGAATCCCTGAGCTGCCGGGTTTTCTGCGAGTTAGAGAGACAGGCCTGAGTTGCCTGGCAGAGAAGTAGCTCACTGACCAGAGAGACGACCAGGGCTGACTCCTCTCCACCCCGCGGCCCTGCGGCAGCCGCACAGGTTTTGATGTTCACACCAAGGCCGCAGAGGCCCCGGTCCAGTTTCTCCCGCAGGACACTGACTGTTTGGATTTGAGTTAAACTTGACTTTGGCCAACATTACAAATCCTTTCCAAAGCAGAGAGGCCTTCATGCTCTGACACCACGCAGCTCTCTGGCACCCACACCTTGGTGAAGACATCTCTGAAGGGTAAGGGTTGGCCATGACGAGGAGACAGGGAGAGTTCAGGACCCCGGCAAAGCAAGTAGGCAGCAAGCTTACAAGCCACCAGACCTGTGGCCGGCCGGCTTTTCCTGTTCTGTTTGGAAACATGGCGGGTGGCTCAATATCCACGTTTAGAAACCAAGACAGGTCACCTACTGTTCTACTGCGGGGCAAGGACCTGTGCCCCTGGACAGTGCTACTGGGAGACCAGCTGCTGCCTCCACATCCCGTCACAGCCCCTGTCCCATGGAAAGTAGCTTCGCTAGCAACCCCCCTTGTCTGATTCAAAGCAACATGGGAGGCAAAGGAAGCTGCAATATAATTAGTGAAACGAAGGGAGCAGAGGTGTGTCACCCATTCATGATTGGCTGGTGCCCTCAAACATACCCAGCGAGGATAGCAGACCCAGCTTGGGGGTGCTGCAGATTTCTGTCAGGAACCGCTAGACTCTGGCAAAGTTCTTTTGAAACATTCGCCAGAACCACATTCAGGAATTCTAATGTCACCTGTTCTGTTCTGTCCTGGCTTCCAGTTTGACCTTTTCCTGACGATCCTGTCTTCAGTAAAGCAGGATGCAGGATGTACTAACAATGCTGGTTGGCGTGTGTGCGAGTGTGTGTGTGTGTGTGTGTGTGTGTGTGTGTGTGTGTGTGACAGAGAAAGAGAGAGACAGAGAGAGAGAGAGAGGAGAGAAAGAGAGAGATTCGCGTGTGCATAGATCAGTATCTTTCTAGACCTTAGTCTTTGAGACTAAGGCCACTTACTGAAGCTGGGTCTCACCCCTCACCAGTGTTGGCATCACAGGAACAGGTGCCAACACTGTCTGGCTTCTTATATGCCTTCTGGGGACCTGAACCTAGGTGCTCACTCCTGGGCAGCAAGCCATCTCCCCTCCCCAGGATCCTCTTTCCAATCGTCCTGCTCCTAATCAACTTGAGCCAGGGTCTCCTGCAGCCCAGATTGGCCTCACACTCATTATGCAGCAGTTCAAGTGACTTTGAACTTCTAATCCTCCTGCCTCTGCCTCCTGATTACCAGGATTACAGGATGCACTGCCACGCTTACTTTATTTGGTGCCAGGAATGGAACCCAGGGTCTTATGCATGCTAGGTAAACCCTCTACCAACTAATCTACACACCCAAGTCTCTAACCGCAGGCTGGAGTAGTGGCCAGAGGGGTCTCAGGAGCAGCCCTGAACCCAGAAAGCAGGTTGAATGTGTTGACATAATTAGCATTCTCCTCCACCCTGAGAAGCTGGGCTCCACCCACTAAGCATTCTCATTGGCTAGACTCAGGAAATGAGCCACAAACAGGAAAAGGAAGAGAAGAGAAAATAAACCAAGAAAAAAACCTTTAGGACAGACCCTAAAGCCTTTATGAGTGGAGTTGACATCTTCTACCTGTTTCTTAAAAGACATTGAATATTATATAAAACTCTCCCAAGTTTGGAAATGATGGACGGGAAAGTGGAAGTGTCCCGGATGTTGCCACCGGAAGACAACACAGCCCATATTTTCACTATGAACAAACTCCTTGCCCCTTGTACCCTACCTAGACTCCTCCCCCTTCCTCACTCCCTAAGGTCCATGGTACATGTGCCACCAGTTAAAATGTCCTGCCATCTTCCCCATCATTGGTCTGCAATCTGGCCATGTGTGAGCGCTTCCAAATATTACCAGATGTTTCCCCAAATACCAATACAACTGAGTTGCTCATTCCACTTCCTCAAGGCCATACACACACACACACACACACACACACACACACACACACACACATACCATGTGATCGTTACAGGTGTCAAACTTGACAACTGAAGGCTCGTAGTCTGGGCACAGTTGTTAGGAACTAACAGTTGAGTGAAGCCCTAAGCAAGCTTGCAGGAGACTGTCTAGCAGATGAGAGAAGATCCAGTGCATGGTGGGTAGGACTTTCCCCTGGCAGGTGGATAAGCTGGAGGGAGCCGATACAGGAGCTGGCATTCCTCTGGTACACTCAGACAGACATCCTGTCTGGCAAGTGGGGTTTGCCCCTCTTTCAGCAGTCCTGTGGAGATGGTGTGGCCATTAGCCTCTGACATTGGTGTGGGCTTCTCTCCTGAGAAGCTGAATTAAAAACTGAAACGACACTCATAAATGAGAATAAAACCCCGTGTTCCCTTTTAAGCTGTTGAATCATGAATATATCAGTAACATGCTGAGTAATTGTAACATAAATATATATATACATATATATAAACACCTATACTATACACCTATATATTATTGCACATTTGACAACATGTCTTATACATAGTATATATGATTTTTTTGCTTCCAGAGAACCATTCCTTGCTGAGGGTCTTGTTGTATCCGAGACCTTGAGTGACATTTCTGCAAACAATTGCATAATGAGTGGGATCCCCCCATCTCCTCAAACACCTCCTTGTCCACCCTTTGCGTGGGCAACTCTTCTTTTGAAACACCATGTGATCTTCCTCTGTGGTTGTTGCACGTGTTGGAATGAACCTGGAGACCCCTCAGCGGGCTCCGGCTCTCTTCTGCAATCTCCCCCCTTACGTCTACAGGCGACTCCTCTTCCATCCTCACACAACCAACACCCCAGGTATTTGTAGTGACCAAAAGGTTCTCCAGACAAGCTAGGCTCTTTCCACCCTCGCTACCTTTGTGGGGGATTTTTTTTTTTCCTAAGTCTACAATGATCCCTCTTCCCTTTGGCCGATGGGGAAAGTGTGAACCATTCTAATCAACCCACCGACTGAGCTGGCTGATTGAATCTCACCACCCTACAAAGGATAGAAGCGCAGCGTGTAGCCCACGCAGTTGAGCCTCCGCAGCCAGGCATACCTGCGTGCCCACCTATGTGTGGGTGCCACATGGCGCAAACGCATAAGCACCAAAAAATGGAAAAATAAATATCCTTGAAGTATGATGGAAGAACAGAAGACAAAGGCCCTGAGTCCTGAGAACCACTTCCCTGATTTGGACTCCGGAAGGCTGGCCAGGGGAATGACATTGAGCAAAGTCCTTGAGGGCCATGCGTGGGCAGGCTTTGCCACTGTGGTAGGCCTTCCTGTGTCTTACACAGAGGCACCAGGGGCAAAGGAAAATAAGAAGGGAGGAGAAGCGACAGGAACCGCGTCACCCCCTGTCTGCGTTGCCATCTGCTGGGCCCTGGAAACCAGCAGTGTATTTGGTTACTGTGTTTACACAGCCGGTAGGACACACACTGTTCAGTCAGGCTCCCTAGAGCGCTTGGAATGGTCCCTGATTCCCTGGATTCCAGAGCCCCCCCCATCCCTCCTACCAGCCCGCATGGGAGGGGGCGGAGCTACACCATGCCCTAGGATCCAAAAAAATCCAACCCCTTGGGTTGTCCGAAGTAAAGGGAGCTTTAGGCCCTCTCCAGTGTAGTCCAAGTGTTGTCTAACTCGAGTGCTAAGCATGGGGGTCAATTGGGGAAAAGGAACTTGGGAAAGCATTGCCCGATCCAGGATCACTCAGGTAATATTGGTTACTATTACCAATAACTGCAACTGCAAAGCTGTTCGTTAACGGGAAGTTGGTACCTGCTGACCAGGTAGTTTCCATGTGTTGGTTTATTTCCATGTGCTGGAAACTTATTTTTTGATCCATTACTGAAGTAAAAAGGCAGAGAATCAGAAAGCATTTATCATTTCCACCAGCTGCAAAAGTTCATCAGTGACCAAATTCAGGTCATTATAACACTCGGGATGTGAGGGCTGGAAGACCAGGAGTTCAAGGCCAGATCCCATGGGAAATAATGGGTGACTGAAGCAGTCTCTCTGCCTCTAGTTCCAGAAGGAAGAGCTGGGGAATCCCAGAACAAGCTGGTTAGCCAGCCCGATTGGCAAACTCTGGACCTGATAAGAGACAACATCAAAAGAATAAGGTGGAGGAATCATTGTGGAAAAGTCCTGACCTCAACCTCAGGCTTTCACGTACATGAATACTCATGTGCACGTCCACCAATTGCGCACACACACACACACACACACACACACACACACACACACACACACACGGGAGTGACGCATGCTGTTGAGCTGAGATAACTTCTGGTCTTTATCTTCAGCGGGCTATTCTTTCTTGGATGAAGCACAGCCGGGCATGGCAGAAGGTTGTACAAGGACGAGAGACAGAACAGACACTGGTTCGTCCATCCCTGGCCCCTCCCAGTGTGATTTGCATGTAGGATCTTGGGCCGAATGCTTCAGCAATGCCGGGACAGGGTTCTCACTGCGGCGCCCTGGACCTGTGTCAGATGAGAGGAGGACACAAGACAGCCCAGGAGGTGAGAGGTCCCGTCTGAAGTCACTCAATGAATCAGCACGGAGCTCCAAAGACAGAGGGATCCCCGCCTCTTCCTTGCCTTCCAGTGGCAAGCAGGGGGCGGGGGGGGGGGGCTAGCCTTCTTCATACCCACTTTCAGGCAAGTATGCCACTAGCAAATAAGGACCCACAGTTAGAAGAAGGTTCCAGATCGCCTTACCCCTTCCCACCACCTGTCACGTCAAAACTTCAAACCTAGAGACTCATCTAGCTGGGATCTAAATGGACCAGAACTCGGCCTGGCCTACTTGCCCTGTTTGAAGAAGACTCCTATGCAAATGCTTCTGCCCTCCAGGGCTGACCAGGACAGTGGGTGGGTCAGTCTGGGCCAAGTTAAACAGGGATTGGGAACTGATGGTGTTATTGACAAACTGGGTGTGTTGAATGGACCCAGCTGGGCTTGGGAAGGGGCTCCCAGCTCAAGGCTGCAGAGCCAGCAGAAAGGAGAAAAGGGAAAAGGGAAGGAGAGGGAGAGGGCGAGGAAAGAGAGAAGAGGAAGAGAGAGAGAGGAAAGAGAGAGAGAATCTGTTGTGTGGGGCAGGTTGAGAATGTTTAGTTTCTAACAATCACATATTCTAATCCTATTAACTATGTACCAGCCTCAAAACTCAGCTTCCGTAGCCACCCTGGACGCCCCCCAGTTGCGTACTCAGTGTGACTTGCTCCATTCCAGCTTGAAAAGCCATTGCTCCATTTCTGGCAGGGGTCCCATTAGCGGGGTTTTTTTTTCTTCAAGGATTTGGGCTGTAATTCAGCTACCTGCAGCTGTTCCCCCGGCTACCACCCACGTAAAGGAATTTCTGATATTAAAACGGGTGACAAACTTCCTCCCCCCTTCTTTCCCCCAACACATTAGTTTGATTGACATTCGCAGCCCAAGCGACCGAGTTTACCCTTACTCACTAGCTACTACTCTGTGTTTGCTTGAAAGATCTGTTTCGATCTGTTTCATTCCACCCACCAAGGCTGCCTGAGCCCTGGATCTTCTCACTCTGAAGGATGCCCACTGATAGAGAGGAAGGAGCCGGCCCTTGGAGAGATGAGGACATTCTGTTCATCCAATTGAATTCTCTTCCCACCATGGTAAGAAATCTAACTGTCCCCACAGTGTGACAGTTATGGAGTAGGACAGGGAGAGGCGAGGGTCAAACAAAGCTGCGCAGAAGTCGTAAGCCAAGGAAAGGATCCCAGAGCTAACATGCAGACCACCAGCTTCTCTCTGGCTGTGAGGTGCTGTTGGGAGGCTCATGAGAACCAGGTGGATTTGTCCAACCCAGACCTCACTCAGCCAGGACCTACAGGGCTGGGGGGCATAGGACTGAGCTCCCCGGTTTCCGCTTCTTGTGTATTTGTCGAGCTTGGGGGTGGGAGGAGGTTTGGGGGATGCAAACAGCCCAGCTGGCCTTGAAGCCAAGCACCACATCTTCTTCTGGCACAAATCCCACATCTGAGCTCTTCAAATACATGCTTCCTTTCAAAGGAGGATGTTCCAGAAGGCAGCATAACACCGCCTTTAGCATGCACCTACCACCCATAAGGGGGGGACACTCAAAAAGACGCTTTCAAACACTGGTCATGCAGGGGTCCCTGGATCCTGAGTTCTAGGTTTCCCCTGGATTGGCAGATGTCCCACAGGAGAATAATAGGAGGGCCCCACCAGTCCTATCAACCCCGAGGCCAAGTCCCCTTGCTTCTGGGCAGTAGCTGGTAATGTGATCCTTCGAGGCAGTGCCAACAGCCCCCCCTCTCCCTACCCACCCCTGTTGGGAATACAGCCAATCTTGGGGCTCTTCAGGGAAGAAAATTCCTTTCCTTGACCTCTGCAGGTGATCGGATCCAGGTCCCCGCAGCTTGAAATTTGATTTGATCTTTGATCTCTGCTTGCACAGCTGCACTGGTTATTAACGACTATAAAGGGTCTCAATTCCCTTAGTGCTCACCTGCCCGCCATCGCGAGGGCAGGGGGCCAGGTTCAACTGAGCAGCGGCCGAATATGACGTCTCTGGGTATTTTTTTCTTTGTGGGGGCATCCCCTTGGTTCCAGTTCTGAGTCCCTGTTCTCCTTGTTCCTAGGCAGAGACTTAACCCGAAACCCCAAGAGGGTGGACATTTCCAAGTTCTTTTAAACGAGAGCATGTGGTTCTGCCATGGGGATTAAAAGGTTACATGTTGGGAGCCAAATATTTAACTAAATTCCCAAAAGAACACCACAGGCGTCTAGAGAAGCTCATGCAGGAGAAAAGTCTTCATCTTTCCACCACAGAGCTCGTTCCAGGGAAGGGAGGTGTAACTACAGTTGCAGGTTTAATACAGCCCGCCAGATGTGCTTGCGTCTCTCGTCATAAAAATGAACATATTCTGCATTCATTGCAGCTGTGTATATTTCCAGAAGACCAGGATGGGACTTGTGCAGCATAGATCATGTACCACTGACCAGATCACTGAGGAAAGCATCTCCCCTCCCCCATCAGAGTTGGTCCTTCAAAGTCTTTTAGAAAGATGTGGGGCCTCTTGAAATCTTTCTCCTTCCATGGTGAAATGTCAAGAGGAGGACGAATCTGCTGAGTTTTCCCCCTTGGTTTTAATCTGAAAATAAACTCAGAATGCCAGGATCTCACACTTTGCTTTTAAAATGAATAACCACATTACAGTCAACAGCTTACAAGGAGAAAGGAAATGTTAAGGATGCGGACCGGTTACATGTCTCTGTGATTGTGAGATACCACTGAGATTCAGCCAATGAAGAGGGAGATTTATTCAGCTTATGGTTCCAAAGGGGACAAACCATCCTTCATGGCAGGAAAGGCATGGCTGGCTGGCAGAAGCTGGAGGTGGTCTAAGTGGCGTCCATCATGAAAGCTGAGAGCTGCAAAATGCCAGTTGCAAGAAAAGACATCTCCAAGAAGTAGGGGAGACTAATCCACCTCAAGACCCACCCCCTGTGTTGCAGTTCACCTGCATGGTTGCTGATAAATGACCACCACACAGCTTAAGGGAGCAAGGAGTTTACTTTCTTATGACAGTCTGGTTACAGTTCTCAGTCCAGCTTGACAGGAGAGTACGCACCAACACCAAGACTGAGGGAACTGGCCACACCGTCACTACATAACAGCTGAGACATGGACGATCCTTACTTGCCAGACCAGCATGTCTGGCCAAGTGAACAGAAGGATGCCGACTCTCTCAACCAGCTCTCGGTGATTTATTCCAGAGCTAGTCCCACATACCATGGCTGGGCCTTCCTAATCAGCTTAGACAATCTCTTGCAGGTTTGCTCTGGGCTTAACTTAACCAACCACTCTCTACAAATGTGCCCAGAGTTCAAGCCCTCCACTGTCAAGTTGACACCTGTGCCTGTCACACCCTATGACTGCCTTCCTCCAGCAAGGCTCCACTCCTAAAGGTGCCATGACTTTCCCAAGCAAGTTTCAAACCGTGAGAGTGTGCCTCTTAAAAATCACACCCAAATGGGTATCATATTTAACATTTTGGAATACCGATGTTTACCCACCTTTGGCCCTGGATTCCAGGAGAAATGTCTATGCAATTGTTCTGTCTAGACTGTCTAGAGGTGTCAGACCCGTGTCTTGTGACCTGACTGGTTGTGGCTACAGCATCAACATCAATATCATCATCACTGTGTTCATCATGATCGCCATCATCCATCTCACCATTGTCATTGTTTGTCTTCATCCCCTTCATCATCACCACCATCATCATCATGAACATTATCATCGTTGTCTTTATCAACATTATCATCACCCTCATCCTCATTGCTATTATAGTTATCATGATTGACATCATCTGCATCACCAACATCCTAATTATGATCACCGATCATCACCACCACCCTTAGTGTAGTTTACCTGCATGTCGCCAACAGATAAATCCACGAGCAAATGGCTTGTGAAGCAAGGGATTTGATTCTGCCTTATGACTGTCTAGTTACGGTTCTTAGTCCAGCTGGGCAGGAGAGCCCACGCCAACTCCAGGAGCTGAAGGAACTGACCACACTGTGCTCACAGAACTGCAGAGGAGGGGCAACCCTCTCTTGCCAGACAGCGTGCCTGGCTAAGTCTGCCAGGGAATGCCAACTCCGTGTACCAGCTAAAGACGCATAGCAGTGGGCTCACGTTCATGGGATTCACTGGTCTTCCAAGCTCAGGTTGGGAGCTGAGCATCTCAGCGGTCCCAGTCTGGTTGTGAAGAATGTCGGGCGTTACTAGCCGGCTTCTTCCCCCATCTTCCCCCATCTTGTCCACACGCCCGGTGAACAGTCACCATGGGTGGGGTCTTCCCCATCAATTAGAAAATCTCGGACTTAACTGCTAATTCTTCACTATTATGCCCAGAGCTCGAGCCTTCAGTTATCAAGTTGACACCTTTATGGATTCATCATTGCCATCATAATCATTCCCATTGCCATCGTCACCATCCTCATCCTCATCGCCCTTTTTACTTGTCCCTAGGTGCCAGCACCAGAATGCTATCACAGTGGTTTGGAAGCTACACCGATTGCTTCAAAGCAAGGGAGTCATTGCCAGGAGCTTGAGACCCTGCTCAGTCTCTCCATTAAGGATTTCATTTTCCACATATCCGCTGTTCTGTCTCTCTCTTTCTCTTTCTCTCTCTCCTGAATTAGAAGCCTAAAAGGTTGGCTGTTTTCCCATTTAGATGTCTCCCAGGACCATCTTTTAGGAAGCAAAATTGGGTAGGTATGTTGGCTCATGCACTAGGGAGACTGAGGCAGGAGGAGCAGCTCTGAGTTCAAAGCCAACTGGGCAATCTGGGCCACATCATAAGATCAGACCAACCTGAGATATAGTGTGAGACCTTGTCTCAAAACACCAGATGGGAAGAGAAGGGAGGGACTTGCCATTCAAAAGCATTTTCTAATTAAGTTTTGGGTCTAAACATTTCACACTTGCAAGCAAATTGAAACAATGGTACCAGGACCCAAGCAAGTGACACGCACCTATAATCCCAGCGTTCAGGAGGCAGAAGTAGGTGGATCACCCCACGTTTGATGTCAGTCTAGTCTACATGGAGAATTCCAGACCATTGAAGGCTGTATACCAACCAATCCCAAAGCCAACCAACTAGAACAGTTCAAGGTACTCCTAGAGTCAGTAAACTTCACAAGTGCAAATATTTTTCTTTTACTGATCTGTAGAGAGAGGGAATTGGAGTAATTGAAGAGAAATTGCAACCTGGATGCTTCAGCTCTTAGCAGAAGACAGGATGTGCCTGACCACTGTCTGCTGTCTAGTCCACCTAGAAATCCCATAGCTGGTAAGCTGGCTCAGCAGGTGTTTGCTGCCAAACCTGAGGAAATGAATGTCATAGGAAAGGAGGAAAACAACTTCTGAAAGTCATCCACTCACGGTGCACACGCATGCACTCTAAACAGGAAGCGAGGTGACAACTGTCCTTCAGTTTGGCCATTGCCTGGCTGTGTCACAGTTATGGCACCGAAAGCTTTAGAAACTTCTTCGCCGCAACCAGTTGGCTTCATGAAATTGTGGAGAGATATCAGAGGGGCTGGATCAGGTGTGGTGGCCGATTCACTGTGATCTGTCCAACGTGAATTGAACTACATAAACTCTAGCTCCTTCTCAGTACTTTCTGGTGAGAGGCCCAAGACATGGCTCCTCCTCTGAGTGTCTGAAGCCCAACTTGGAGCTCCTCATCGACCAAGCCTTCCCATCCTCTCCTGAAGCCGAGGAAAGAACCCAGGACTCACTCTTGACCTTTCTGTGTCTGCCTTGTATACCCTGTATCTATTCCAAAATCCTGCCAGCTCAGCCTTTGGTCCTGTGTTAGTTACAGTTATTCCTTCTGCTGCCGTGAGACAACACTCGGACGCAAGCAACTTAAATGGAGAAAAGGGAGATTTATTTGGCTCATGGTTCCAGAGAGGAAATGCAGTCTGTTATGGCAGGACAGGCAGCCGCTAGAGGCAGCTTAAGTCATGTTCATCATGCAGGCTGCGAGATCACATGGCCGACTGCTAGAGCAGACTATGAATGGAAGCAGGTGGGGCTAACCAACCTCAAGACATCACGCCTAACTCCAAACAAGGCTCCACCTCCCGCCTTCCAAAGGTGACGTTGCTTTTCCAAGCTTTAACACCAAGTACGAATGCGAACGTGGGGGACAACGACTTTCAATCCATGACATCCTGGTTAATTAACACTGCCTTGCCTTTCCCACAGCACTTGACACTCCAGTGATCTCTCCAGAACCACCCACCCACTCAGAGTCACCCTGTTCCAGCTCTACTAAGCTTCACACCGTATTTGTGACACGTTCTGAACACCTTTCCTGGACCCAGTTTTTTCCTCTGAATACCCTCCTGCCTCACCCACTCCATCTCATGCCTTTAAACCTACCAGGCCAGACAGATCCTCAATTGCTGCAGTTCCTGGTACCTGGGCTGTGTGTGGTTCATGTGTGTGTATACGTGTGCCTGTGTGTGTGTGTGTGTGTGTGTGTGTGTGTGTGTGCAGTTGAGACAGGTTCTCACGTAGCTCAGACTGGTCTTGAATGCCCTACATAGCCCAAAAGTGACACTGAACTCCAAATCCTTCTGCCTCTACCTCCCCAGTGTGAGGGTTACAGGAGTGTGCTCCCACGCTCAAGCATGGGTTTGGTCTCAATGCCACCTTCACCACCGCAGCCAGCCCGGGCCACAATCACTGCCCCCTGAGGCTTCTCTTCACCCTCCTGCCTTGGGTCACATTGCAAAAGCCCTATACACATGTTTTATGTCTGTCTTCCTAGCCCTCGAGGAAGAGGTGTCTGGACAGATGAATCCCCAATGTTTAGGCACTAGTGATTCCCCCAAACACTGAGCAAATATTGGGGTGGTGGATGTGAAAAGTTCCTGGAAAGAACTTGTACCTTCAAGACTGACTGCTGAGAAATCCTCAATGGAGCAGACGGGTCAGAACGTTGTAAGTTCAGAGTCAGATTATCTTGGGCTATGTTTTGTCTCCTAAATAGCCATTTATTGATTACCTCTATGTGTGATCTAATATCTTTGTGACTGTTAGGTAAGTCCTTCACAATGTACAGCCAGATCTCTAGCTTCCACCAGCTAAAAGCCTAAAAGTGTCATCGATAGCATCTAGTAGTGGACATTTCTGCTCTTTGCTGTAGACTGTCCAGCTGATCTTCCCACCAGTGTATCTGAAAAGTGCCTTGACTTTGCTCGGTGATTATAAAACTCAAGAAACTGTTATCATGGATGAACATGTAGAGTTTGGGACAACTTGAATCTAGGTTCTCCAGGGGGCCAAAACCACTCATATTTGGTTCCAGAATAAACTACCTGCCTTCCCTTTAAGGTGAGCGTTGTGATTTCACAGGGTAAAGTTAGAAAAGTGTTTGTCATGCGAGCATGACAATCCAAGTTGCAGCCCTAGCACCTGCATAAAAACTGGGTGTGGCAGCACACATCTAGGACACCAGAGCTGGGGTCCCAGACAAGAGGATCCAGAGGCTCATTAGCTAGCCCAGCCTAATCAGTGAATTCCAGGTTCAGTGGGAGACTGTCTCAGCCCCCAACACACACACACACACACACACACACACACACACACACAAAGTACAGAAAGAAATCCATGCACATATATGCACATATATGCACACATACACAAAATCTATGGGATTTAGAGACATCATTAGTCATTAGCATGCAAACTCACAGGGGCAGACTCTTCTCCAACTGTATTCCCAAAGCTGATGACAACCTAGCACATACAACAAGTGCTGAATATTAAGCTCGCTCACTAATAACTGAAAGGACCACCCACAACTGGGTATCTCTGACGATAATCGCAAACTTCTCAAGGGTCACTGACTTTAACACAGTTCTTTACTTCTCTGTAACTGAGGAGGGTCTTTGTACTTAGTAAACGTCCAGTATAAGCACCGCGCTTGAGCAACTGGGGAGATGGCTCTGGGGCCTTTGCCTCACAGGTAGAAAGATCTGAGTTCGGACCCCCAGATCTTACATGATATGGCAGCAGCCTGCACTTCCGGTCCTGGAAGGCGGAGCCCAGGAAACCCCAGAACAAAACAGTAAAGAAGTAGAACAATCTAAGATGACTCCAGATGTCACCCTTGGGCTTCCACAAGAACATACATTCAAGTGTCCTCTTGTATGCATAACCCCCCACATGTACGCCCACACACTTGCAAGCAGAGTCCTACAGACACACATACGCATATGCTCTCCCCCCTCCAAAAAAAATGGAGGTTAAATTGAATGTCATTAGACTAGCCCAGTTTCTGGGATCCCAAGTCCTGCTTAGTAAAAGCTATTCTGGAAAAGGACAAAGGCCCAGAAGACATTGTCAGGGACACAAGTTTCCAGCTTGGAAGGAGGGACACAAAAGATCCAATGCGCTCATTTGCATTTCGTTTTGCATAAATATGCAAGGCCAGTGGCTGAGCCCAAGTCTCCAAAGATGTCAAATGCCAACTGGCTATGTTTTCAAATGGGATATTCAGGATCTTACAAACAGAAGATCTCCCACTCAAAAGAAGCTGCTTGCTTCTGTCCTGGTGCTGGTGAGACCTCCCCTGATTTTGGCTGAGCTAGACTGTCCCTGTCCAGAACCTTCCAAGCCACTGGCTGCTTCCCTAGAGTCGCTCTCTGCAGGAACCTTGGCAAGTCCTGCTAAGGTGTGGTGTCCTGCCTCCTATTGACAGAGCTTAAGATGAACCTCCCTTTTCACACACAGGCCCAGCAGATACCGGAGAGCCAAGTTGGGGGACAACGACGTTTTCCTGGCAAAGGCTGTGTGTGTTAAAGTTTGGAGAACAGAAAATGGCTCTTAAAAAAAAAAACAGCAAAACAAAACAAAACAAAAGGCTCTCATCTTTACCGAAGCCAACACCAAATGCTGGGAAGCCTCAAAGAGACCATGGGATCAACCCCCTCCAGTTAATCCAGTTGCCCTGATTTGCATAGGATTTGCATAAACAGTGTGTCGTATTCAAGCAGCTCTCACTTCAAGGGCCAAGTTGAGGATTTGTCCCACCCACAGCAGTTTTGTTCAGCCTCCGCTGTGTAGAAGCTCTGGGGGCACCTAAAGTAGCTCTTTATATATTAGCAGAGGTGTGGATACAGAAGCCGGAGGAGCCTGGGAGGGAGGTGGGGCGGGGCGCTGCTTTATTTTTCTCTCCCAGGAGGGGACTATGGGAAAGAAAAACTTTCAGGTCACTCCCAGTTCTGGAATTCTCTTTTAGTCTCCACAGGGATTCCGGCACCCAGGGACTAGCGTCACCAAATACTGGCACACGAAGTGTATCAGTAGCCTGATCTGGCTTGTGCTGATATTTGCCAAACGCTTTTCTACGGTCACATGGGAAAAAGGGGGAGAGGAGGAAGAGGAGACATTGACCAGAAAGGCAAGGGCAAAAGAGAGAGGCGTGTCTCCCCACAGCTGGTCACTGTCTCGTGCCCACTGTGATCCGGCCCTGTGTGAATCCACGGACGACCATCTCCACATTGGCACTTGGCATCCGCTTCTGATGGGAGAAAGAACACACACAATTCAACACTGGTGAGAGTCGCTATCAGTCCAGAGTCAGGCTCTAGACAGGGCCTTTCCAAACAGGCCTGCCAAACCACGGCTAGGAGTTGGACATGCCCTGTGAATCTGCTATGGGGGTACTGGGCTGAGGGGGGTGGGGAACCAAGAACCAGTGCTTCTGTTTGAGTGAGTAGTGAGTGAGCGAGAAAGTAAATGAAAGGGAGATTATATATATTTATAGAGAGAGAGAGAAAGAGAAAAAAAAGTTTTGCTTTTCAAACTCAAAGAGCATGTGGCTTCTTATTGAGACAAAGGAAAGAGACCAAGTGAGACTTTGGGGTACAAGAAAGCACAGATTCCCGCATCTAGTTAGTTTGCAGCTCTCCAAGTGGTCAGATTTCCTGGGAGGCGGGAATCCTGGCCAGTAATTACTTTGAGGAGCCCATAGCAGGTCCCAGAACTCAGATGGCCTTTTAATGTAACCAAGCAGCCTATAGGTGGGTTCCAGCCCCTAACAGCGATTAGCTCAGCCCAACCTCTTTTAAACCCACACTGAAGTAGTCTGATCTTAGCTCTGACATGCGGCTCCTGCAAGATCATGGAGCCCCCAGGCCTAACGCAGGGACAGTGATCTGAAGAGTTTATCCTCCCGAGGAGGCAAGGGAGACTGAATCCACCGACTGTCCCCATTTCCTGGTCCCTCTTTGCAGAGTGCATTTGGTTACTTCCCACGTTTGCAAGGAAAAACAATACAAGCTTCCAGAAGCCCTGCCCCATGAGGAGGCTGGCGGATGGGGAGGAAAAGGAAACGCCAAGCTCCAAGACCTTCCAGCCTCCTGCACTGTCGCCTCCTCTGTCTTTATCAAAGCATGGGAATCATCAATCAATCAATCAATCAATCAATCAATCAATCATCTCTTGTGCCTAGGCAGTACCACGAAGTTAGGAGGAGATGGGGAAACTGGAAGACCACCCTGAAATACAAGTGAACCCACAGTGCTCAACTTTAGGGCTGATCGCATACCTTTGAAAGCCAGGTACTGATAAACATGTCAACATGCATGAAAGAGAGAGAGAATCTGCATAACATATGTTTGCACACAGAAACAGAAAGACAGACAGAGAGACAGAGAAAGAGAGAGAGAGAGAGAGAGAGAGGAGAGAGAGAGCCATTGGTTGTCTTCTATCAAGAACGTCGGTCACAACCGCGACCCTGGAGACCCCGTTGACGTGAGCTCCCATGGAAGCTTCTTCACCTTTCGTGTTTCCCGCACCCCCAAAGCACAAGCTTGAAGCCAGCATAGGAACTCTCCAGGGAATGGTGGGGGTGGGGGGGCCCGGCGTTCCTTTCTTCAGGAAGACATCGAGGGGCCATCCGGTGACTCCTGAAGATCAACACTGTTCCTTTGAGATCCCGATTCTGCCCAGAGTTGAAAGCCCTCCGCCATCTCCCAGCTCAAGCAAAGCAGGGAACTCAGAGACGCTCCCGTTGGCCTTGCTTTTCCACACTGTCTCTCTCGGGATCACACACAGCACCTTAAGCCTTGGGCGGACCTCAGGGTTAGGTGTAAAGTTTGCCGGGAAGTCTTCCCCGCTGTGCAGCCACAAACAGATTCACAAAGGCCCGATGGGAAGGCAGGCAGCTCGAGCTCCTCACCCCATCTCTCATCTACCTCATCTAAGCTACTGGAGCTCTGGGGAGCTCAAGCGGTCCTAGGATGCTAGGGCAGAGTGTGGCAGGAAGGGCGGCCATCCAGGTGCACTGGGCAGAAGTGAGTGGTATGCTTCTGAGGAGTCCGGTGCTAGTCAAGGAGCTATCTTAAAATTTACACTTTAAGGGAGAGTATGATGAGGCTGTGGGGGGGGGGTGTCTTAGGTGGTAGAGCGCTTGTCTAGCGTGCATGGAGACCTGAGTTCAATCCCCAGCACTGCACAAATGAAGTGTGCTAGAAACACACCTACCAAGCCTTCAAGAGGGGAAAGCAGGAGGTCATCCTTGGCTGCCCGAGACCCTATCTAAAAATATAATAAAATAGTGGTGGGAAAAAAGACAATGCAGAAGACATTAGGTACTTTTAGTGACACATCATGCCCAGGAAATCTTATTTTATTATTTAAATGAAGTTCAAAATGATAAAAGGGACCTCTGGAAACACGCATCAGACCTATACACTGGCCAAGGCCACCTTCCGGCCCTGCGGTTCTGTCTGCAGTTGAAGGCCATCTCTTCTCTTGCGCAGAGATCAACCTGCCCGTTAGCTGCAGCTTTCCATTAACTGCAGATTCCACTGCTGTCATGACTCGGACGCAATCTGAACAATTCAGGGGAACATGGAGCACATTCACACCCCTGATTTTAGCACGAGCCCTAGAAACCCAAGGGACCAGCCGCGCTATGTCCACAGCAAGAGCAGAGAGGCAAGGACCGAAGCTTCCCGTCCGACAATGTGCCAGGCTCATCACACGATATCCACCTCAGCTGGCTGCCAGCTCTTCCGGTCTGCCAAAGTGAAAATTAGTTCTCTGCTCCGCCTTATCCATCTGGTGTGTGGATAGTCCCCACCTACTACGGGCTGGATCTTCCCATACCAGTTATCTGATTAGAGCATTTCCTACGGACCTGCTTTAACTCGCCAATCCTCCACAGGTGTGCCTAAAGGTTCCATTCTCAATTGTTCGGTTGGCAAGTGTAACTACATAGCATCCTGTGCAAACCAACCCAAATAAGACAAGACAGGCAGAGTCTCCTTGACTGCAGCTTGACTTCCCGTAGGCGAACCCCCCTCCCCGTCCTCTCCCCCGCTCCTTCTCCCCCCTGTGCTAACGGATGGCTGTTGCTTCTGCCACATTCTGCATCTTAAACCCTGTGGACAAGCGTCTTTAGCTCCCCGAGACAACCCAAGGCCTGGCGACCACCCGGGGAGGAAATGTTTATTGAAAACGCACGGGACCCTTCTGCCCTGTCCCCACCGCTCCCCCAACCTCGTCCCACTGCTGTTTCCGTGGAGCACATCTGGCCAAAGAAAACAGTTCTCCCAGGCCAGTTCTCCGGCAAGCAAGCAGCTGTGTGCAAAGTTGGCCAGCTGGGTCAGAAAGCCCCGGCCTTCCCCGGCCTGCTCGCCCGTGAGCTCTCCTGAAGGACGAGAGACAAAGCTGCCCTTTTCATCAGGCCCTTGCATGAAGCCTGACCCTATTCCCTGGAAAAACTGCACTTCTCTCTCCGG
Organism: Typhlomys cinereus; assembly: GCA_023101885.1. Taxonomy (NCBI): domain Eukaryota; kingdom Metazoa; phylum Chordata; class Mammalia; order Rodentia; family Platacanthomyidae; genus Typhlomys; species Typhlomys cinereus. The sequence goes on from JALPQD010000789.1 coordinate 127,343, forward strand.
CCCTCCGGCCTTACCCTCACTGGCCTCCGGTGGGTTAGACTGAGAAGAGCCACAGCACGTTTAGGAGCCAAAGGGATAGTCACGAACTCTCAATGCTCTTGTTGTCCAAGAGTCTTTGCGTTTGAAGTTTAGCGATAGATGAAGGTCTAAGATCCAGGCATAATGGGAAGAACCAAGAGAAGAGAGAAGTAAAGGAGAGGTCTCAGCCTCTCTTATTAGAGAATGTGTTATCAGTGGATATTTCCAATGCGTTTGCCCATGTACATGTGATAGTGCCTTGGGTTTTGATTATCCCCACTCTGTGTATGAGATCTACATTGAGGCTCCAAAGAGATTGGCTTACACCGTCTCCCTCAGGTGGTAAATGGCGGAGCAAAAAAGTAAGGACTGAGGCGTTAGCCCCTAACTTTGATGCTTCTGAGGGCTACTTGGCGACGCCACCTCTGGCTGGAAGGATTAATAGCAGAGTAATAGTAAGTAGAGCAGTGATAGTGTTGGTGGAGGTAGCGGCGGTGTTAGAGATGGTGATGATACTGTGGCGATGGCGGTGGAGCATGTTGTGAATGGTGATAATGATGGTGATGGTAGTGGTGTAACGGCAGTTTTCTGTTGCTGCTAACAGCAGTGATAGGAATCATGAGATACAGTTGAGGAACCAGCTAAATGGATCTTCCCATCTCTAAAATCCTCCCTCGCTTCCCGGAACTCCTTGTCCTCTGATTTGACTTTGAAAAAAAGAACAAGAATTGCCCAAAGCTCCGAACCTCTGTTTGCTGGTAGCTATCAACATCTGTAAGGGGATAGGAGAAGCCTTTTATTTCTTAAGTTTTTGAAAAGAGATTAAGGAAATAGCTTCCCTCGCTCAAACCAAACACCGAAGTCCCGGAGGCATTGAGACTGGAAGCTGCCCCTCCAGGTGGGGAGATGGGGGCTGATGACCAAGTCTGCGTCTCTTTGGAGTGTTCTCTCCCCCCTAACGCTCCTCCAGTCTTCCCACAGTGATCTTCCCACAGTGACTCATGGTCCTTCAGAACTCTGCGCCAAGTGCGGCCAGTCATCTCCCGCCCTCAGTTCCTCTTAATCCATGTAAGAGATGGGGGGGGGGGAGACAGAGAGAGACAGAGAGAAGCAAAGAAAAGGCAGGAAAAGCTCAGTTTATTCCTAGGCCCGGTCACCTATGTCAGTTCCCTGGTTAGCCCAGAGTGCTGGAAAATTCAGAGGATACCATCCAGTCCCCACACTCTCTGAAATTACTGACTTGCTGCTGTGCGAGAGGGATTATAACTTCTGTTCATCTGATTGACTTCGTCTGATCTCAGTAGTCCACCCAAAGAGGGTGGGGGTCCCCATGCAGCTGTAACCCCATTTCCCCAGATGCCCAGCAATGCCAGAACCACCCCTGAAGGTAGTAGGCACGCCTGTTTATCTCTGGCCTAAGACTCCTATCGCCCAGCCTACACCACTTTCATTTCTCACAGTGCTAGAGAGTTGATCCTGGGCCCACACACGTGCCCGGAAAGTACTGACCTCCCAGCCCTCTTCTGAGACAGGGTCTCGCTCAGTTGACTGAGCTGGCCTTGAGCTTATTCTGTAGCCCAGGCTGGCCTTCAACTAGAGATCCTCTGCTGGCCAGCAAACCAGGTCCAAGCTACTACACTCTGTAACGAAATCACTGATGCTTCTGAGACAACCAATATCCATCGCTGCGGATGGGTGTCGGCGAGAGCGAAATTGCAAAGCTCGGGCCATCTCCCACCATGCGTCTTGCTCCTTGGCAAGGCTAATGCTAGAAGAAGAGCAAGCTTAAAGCTCAGAGGAGAACAGCTCAGGTTCCCCAGAGCGGCCAACCGGGTTACTTGCATGACGGTCACACTGAATTTGTGTCTGCTGCTCTCAAGACCGGGTCTAGCTTAGAGCTCACCACACAGTTGAGAATGTCACGGATCCCTTGGCCCCGCTGCCTCTACCTCCCCAGGGACGCAATGTGCAGCACTCCGGGTTGATGCAGCGCTAGACACAGAGTCCAGGCTTCGCGCATGCCAGGCGGGCACTTTACCAGCTGAGTGACAGCCCCACCCCACCCCCTCTCTCTGAAACACGTAACCCTCAGCCTCCAGAGGACCTGGGCAGGGTCCTTTTCTTTCTATAGGTCGCAGGTTCCTGGTGGCCCATGGGAAATCTGGCAATGTGAACAACCAGGCCTGTGAAGCTATCAGCCATCGAGCCACCCCCCCCCCCGTGGCAATGTTGTCCTGAGGAGAGGGGGTCAGTGCAAGACCCGGGACCCCTGGGCTTTCTGAGCTCCCCACACACACACTCCAGGTTCCTATTTTATGTTCCAAGGCTGCATTTCTGTAGACTTCATATGGCCAATCCTCTGGGGACACTTCTAGAAACACTTGGAGAAGGCATAAGACACAGGGTGGGAACGATGGAAAGTGAACACAGACACACCGTCTGACCTTCCCCCTCCCACCCCAACCCCAGCATTGGCCCCTCAAAGAACAAATTCATGCCTGGTAGACATAAACAACAAATAATTCTTTTCTCTTACTAGCTCCCATTCTATTTCTATTCCAGGATCTCGGGGCTGGAGTCGGCTGATATTTCCTTTCAAGGCTGTACTAAAAATTTCAGCCTCCCCTCCTCATTCCAAGCCCAGGATAACCATCTCGGGCCGGCAGTACCCTCCTGTCACTCACAAGCGGGCTCTGGGAGGCTGGCTACTCCCTCGCGCACTCTGGGGTGGCCTTGAAGTCTCTGGAGACCCATGAGGTGTCTCTCCTCTCTCTCCCACGACCTGCTGGAGGACAACAAACTTTCTTTTTCTAGAACATCTCTGACAACCCTCCTGATTCCCCCAGCAGGATTATCCTTCCCCCACCCAAGCAGTGCTAATCTTTCTATAGAAGTCAATGTTTCCTTGCTACCATTCTTTAGGGGGGCATTCTTTAAAAAATAAATTCTGTTCAGTGTGTACGGTATATATGGTGTGTGTGTGTGTGTGTGTGTGTGTGTGTGTGTGTGTGTGTATGGATATGTGCACTTCAAGATCTGAAGTTGATGTAGTGTCTTCGCAATTACTCTCTACTTTATGATTAAGACAGAGTCTCTCAATTGAACCCAGAGCTCGCCAATCAGCGAAGCTAACTAGTCAGCTTGCGGTGGGATCCCAACCCCAGCCCCCCATTCTGGCAGGGCAAGAATCTTATCCCCAAGCCACCTCCCCAGCCCCTTAGCAGGTGTTCTTTGAATCCTCTGAAAAGTTGGGGTGGAGATTCCACAGCCTGGTACCGGGAGGGCTCAGTGAGACTGACTTTATTAACAAGATCGCGGTCATTGCCTGACCCCAGATGGAAAGGACAAGATGATTTCCTCCTGCCAGAACCCTTGCTTGGTTATCTGGGAGTGTGGAGTGGGGTTAAGTCATCCTGGCAGTCCTTCCGGATGGGGCCTTACTCAAAATGAGGCCCTCCACCAGCTTCTCGTCCCCCGGGGGGGCTGTCTCCTCCCAGGCTGTGATAAAGGCTTCCTGGCGGATGACTCAAGAGGTCCAGAGCAGTTCGGGCGGTAGTAATGAGGCCCTCAGCTCATCTGCTCTCACCCTGGAGCTGCCGACAGGCCCCATGGGGCGGGCCAAACAGCCTCCCAAGACAAACGGCTCATCTAGGGCTCTCACACCCCCTGGGCTGAAGTCCTTCTAGGGTGCAGCCTGCCTCTAATGCTCCCAGGGGGTATCCTGGGGCTGCCCTTCTGGCAGGGACAATGAGCAGACCACAGTAAATGATAGCAGTCCACTGTGCTGTGTGTGCCCACCATTAGCACGCAGCTGGCATCCAACTCCACTCCGACAGTTACAGGTCTGAGTAGGTGATTTGGCAATGACTCACTTTCAAAGCCGTGAGGCAAGCCCGGACTCTGCAGCAGAGAAGGCTTTCAACGAGACGAGGACACACACGCACTTTAGGCATAGAGACACACACCACACATACACACATACCACACACACACCACACACCATACACACACACCACACACACCAACCCAGACACAACACACCACACACACACACACACACACACCACACACCAGACACACACACCACACACAAACAAAACACACCACACACACGACACACCAAACACACACACACCATACACACACCACACACCACACAACACACACACCACACACACAACACGCACACACACAACCACACACCCAACACACACACCACACACACACACACACCACACACACACACACACCACACACCACACACCACACACACACCAACACACACACCACACACACCACACACAACACACACACCAACACACAAACACACACCAACACACACACACAAACAACACACACCAACCACACACACCCACCAACACACACACACCACACCAGACACACACACCACACACCAACACACACACACACACAACCACCAACACACACACCACACACCACAACCACACAACATACCACACACCAAACACACTACACACACACACAAACCCACACCAACACACAACACAACACACACACACACCCACAAAAAATATGCAACACCATCATTACACCCAGCACACACATACACATCACACAAACACACACCACACACACACACCACACACACCACACACACTACACACACACCACACACACTACACACACACCACACACACCACACACCACAAAAATATACACATACACCATTCATGTACACACACCACACACACACCACACACACACACACACATACACACACCATATAAATATATATACATGCATGTCACACATATACACCCTTTACGCATATATGCACCCCACATACATATACACACACCACATAAATATATACAGAAAGAATTCATATATACACACAACACATATACATACACTACATACCACACACTCACGCACCACACACACAAACACACACACACTTTATGCACATACACACACATCACATACATATACATGCACACCACATAACTATATACACACACCACTCACATATACACATACAACACATACACTCCATTGCATACACAAACTACACGTCACACACACACACATGCACCACACACATGCACCACACACATGCACCACACACATGCACTGCACACATGCACTGCACACACATGCACCGCACACATGCACCGCACACACAGGCACCACACACAGGCACCACACACATGCACCACACACATGCACCACACACATGACACACACAGATGCACACACATGCACCACACCCCGCAGCACACCATGCCCCAAGCACACATGCACTGCACACATGCACCGCACACACAGGCACCACACACACGCACCACACACACATGCACTGCACACACATGCACCGCACACACGCACCGCACACAGGCACCACACATATCTCTCTTCTCTCTGAAAGTCTGGCTCATTCACCAGCCTGGGAAGGGATAGGAAATGAAGCTTCTCCATCGTCCACCTCAGCTCCTGAGCACCGCCAAGATTCCAGAGGGGGCTCTGCACGGGAAGATGTCTGGGGGTGAAAGCCTTTGCCTCGCAAGCAAAAAGATCTGAACTCAGATCCACATAAAAACGTCAGGCAAATAGGGAAGTGGCATGTAATTCCAGCCCTGGAAGGCAGAGCCGGAGAAACCCCAAAGGAAAGCAATAAGGAGATAGAGCAATCTAAGATGGTTCCTGATGCCACCCTTGGGCCTCGACTGGCACACACATTCAAACGCCCTCTTGTACACACACACATACACTCACATACATGCACACGCATACACAGATACACAGACACGACATACGTACATGCATGTACAAATACACAGACACACACACATGCATACGCTTGCATACACAGACACCCACAGATGCATATACACAAACACGCACGCACGCACACATGACAGACTAGCTTAGTGCAGGTCTTCTCCAAGATTGCTAGAAGAAGCATGACTTTGGAAGTCCTGAACAGGATGGGCAGGGTAGGGGTGCAAAGGAAGGGATCACGGCCCCCTCATCTGCACAGCAGACCCGTGAGGTTTGGGGCGCTGTGCAGCTTGGGCTGTGTCCATCTTGGGCTCAGTGCACAAGATGTAAAGACGCCAAGTCTTCACGTGGCAGCAGTCCACGAAGCTGGACTCAGGGGGCCTCAGTAATGACCATGAATCACGTCCACGACTGCACGGAACTCTGTAGGTCCCCAAATCCTCATCCAACTTCACGCCAGACCTGGGAACTCAGCACACTGCCCCTTTCTCTGTTCAGGGAGGAGGAGACCTGGCTTGGTAAGAAGGGGGCAGCAAACCTGGGCCCCTGGCTGTGGAGCCCCTTCTCCTCCCTTGTGGACAGAAACTTGATGCACCTGGGGGACAAAGATCGTCCTGCATACTGTGGGGGTGGGCGTCTCACGGCCGTTGGAGATATCGACAAAAGCACAGTGTGCAGGCTATGACTGGTTCCAAACATATCTTGTAGATTGCTTTACCTCAGCCCCTTGCAAATTTAACTATTTACTTTGTATAGTTAGTCCACTGTGTGAAAGAAATGATCTCAATACTTAAGAAAAAGTAAGAAAATTCATGAGCCACCTATGTGTGCATATGTGCGATACACATATGTACATATATAGTCCTGAAATTGTTCTATCTTTATGCATATATATCAAGATATCCTATTTCATACATTGTATGCCCAGTCCACACCTTCTATGTACTTAGGACATAAAAAAGTAATGGAATATCTTTTATGATATATATCATACATATACATCTATGAAAATGAATATGAACATAGTAGAGACATATTTTAATGGTCATCTAGCGTTCCATCATAAATTGTTCTATTGCTTTTCATTGTTGTTCCTTTTATTTCCTTGTTGTGATTGATTAGTGTTGTTCTTGTTCGATGGAGATGGCGGAAGGAAGGTGATGGGAGGAGCTAGTAGACGAACGAGCTATCTCTCAAAGATGAGAAGAGGAAGGGTAGAAAGAACGAAAGAAGGGAGAAAAGAATGAAAGACAGTCAGGGTCACTCGAATTTTTATTGTCTTCTTCTTGTTCTCTTGGTTGGATTAGTTATTGGAGGGGCTTTGGGGTGAAGTTTTGAAGATGAGGAAGAGCAGTATGATGATAGTTTTTTCTTTTTTCTTTCTTTCTTTTTTCTTTTTCTTTTCTTTCTTTTTCTTTCTTCTTCTTTTTATTCTTCTTTCTCTTTCTTCTTTCTCTCTTTCTTTCTTCTTTCTTTTTCTTTCTTTCTTTCTTTCTTTTCTTTCTTTTTCTTTCTTTCTTTTTTCTTCTTCTGTTCTACCTTTCTTCTGTACTTTCTGTCTTTTTTCTCTTTCTTCCTTGTTTCTTGATGGCTGTGGAGGTTGAGAATGAACCAGGACCTCAATCGAATAAGGTGAGTGACCCAGTCCTCTTCATCACTTTTTCTTTTGAGACAAGGTTCATTCTTCTGCTCAGGCCCGGCTTCAACTGGAATCCTCCTGCCTCGGTCTCTGGAGCAGCTATGATGATAAGACTGAGCCCCCAGGTCTAGCATTTGTTTACTTTCCGATTTAATGTGTGTGTGTGTGTGTGTGTGTGTGTGTGTGTCCACGCACGTGCGTGTGGAGGTCAGAGGACAACTGTCAGGCACCACTTCTCTTCTTTCACTTCGTGGGTTTCAGGGACGGAGCTCCAGTGGTCCGACTTGCACAGAAGGCGCCTTCGCCCACTGAGGTCCGTATTCTACTTTCTGCCCTGTGGGTCATCGCAAAGACCGCTGCAGTGACACTTTTGCACTGCCTGCACCTGGCCACCTGCTTATTAAGACAAATTCCTAGAAGCAGAAGCGTCGGGTGACAACGCCCCTTGGGTCTCTTCCCTGTATTGCCGAAGGGCGTGTCTTTCCCACCTCGCCAGCGGCCATGTGCAGAAGTCAAGGGCTCAGCCAATGAGCATGCCGGGAGAATGGTCTAGTGTCAGAGAGCAGGCCACGTGCAGGGGTGGTAGTGACGGCGGGGGGGGGTCTCCTATGGCGTGAAGCAAAGATCAGACTTTGATTTCCAGGGATCGCAGCTTGGCAGGGACAGCAGGAAAGACAGAGCAGGTGGGGGAAATGGCGCGGGGCGGGGGGGGGGGGGGGGGAGCTAGGACAGGGAAGAGGAAAGTCAGCTGAAATAGGGACCGAAGAAGGAGAATAAGAAACAGAACCCCAAGAACAACTAAAACAGAAACAAAGATTTGGGGGCACAGCAGCTAGCGTGCTAGGGTTGTTGACAGAGCAGGAAGGAATTCTTAGAAAAGTCCAGCTCATTCCCCACAGCTGGCTGTCCCCATCCAGAGCTGTCTGTCAGATCGGCTGCTCAGGAGAGGAATCTGAGATGCAGTCACAGCCCCACGGCGGCAGCTCTAGGAGAAGGGAAGACCAACATAGGAGAAGGAGCTTAAGCTCCATGGACGACACCAATGTTTACAGAACAGAAGCAGGGCTGGGGAGATGCTTAGGGGTGAAAGCCTTTGCTTTGAAAGCAAAAGGGCCTGAGTTCAAATCCCCAGAATCTACGTAAAAATGCTGGGGGGAAATGGCAACAGCCTGAAATTCCAGCCTTGGAAGGAAGAGCCTGGGAGATCCCAGTGCGAAGCAATGAGAACAACTCAGGATGATTCCTGATATCACTCTTGGGCCTCCACAGGCACACACATTCAAATGTCCTCTTACACACACACACACACACACACACCACACACACACACACACACACACAGAATCACAGGAGTCAAAAGAATTAAGAAGGATGACTGAGATAGAGCCAAAGGAAAGAGAAAGAAACAGACAAAGAACCTCCCATGCGGTGGAAGCGTGGCGCACGTGATGCACAGATGACCTTGTAAAGCCCAGAGGAGGAACCACGGGATGGCCACACGGCACATCCCTTTGAAACGACAGAGTGGACATCCTCCAGTGTTGCGTCAGTGCGTGGGACCTGGGTCCGAGCCACGGCTCAGCCCCAACACGGGAAGAGTTTCCTGGGTCCAGAACAGTGACAAGAGTGGGCGTCTTACCACACCCACGGGACTGCTTTCCGGCCGACTCATGACCTGACTTGCTTAAACCTGGCGATAGGGAGATCTTTCCATGAGTGCTGGAAAGGAATGTCCTGCGACAGAAAAGAAGACATGACCTCTGCTCTGTGGCAGACAGTGGGACCATGGGAGCCCATTTGTATGTGTTTGCATGTGTGTGTGTGTATGTGTGTGTGTGTGTGTGTGTGTGTGTGTGTGTGTGTGTGTGTACACAAGAGGGCATCTGAGTGTGTGTGCCTGTGGAGGCCCAAGGATGCCTCAAGAATCATCCTGGATTGTTCAACTTCTTTATTGCCTTACTGAGGGATTTCTCAGGTTGTCTTTCAGGACCAGAATTGCAGGCTACCATTTCCACCTGGCATCTTTACTTGGGATCTGGGGATCTGAACTCAGGTCCTTCTGCTTGCTAGGCAAAGGCCTTAAGCTCTAAGCTATCTCTGCAGCCCCAATTTCTGCCTCTTAACTCAATACAGAAGATAAAGTTTGGGACCCTTTCCCAAGAAAATTCACACCAGAGTTAAAGAGCGTTCTCCCGGGGAAGGCAAGCCTGCCGCTCACAGCATCCATGCTGCGGCTTTCTCCGAAAGCAGTTAGTCATTGGTGCCACATCTCACTTCCACTTCGGAGGTTGGGAGCAGCCCTTCCTTGAATCCCTCTGCTCTGCTCTTCTTGTTCCAGGATGCAATCCAGAGCGCGCACGCGATGCACATACACACGCACACGCAAGCACAAACACACATGTACATATATACATACACTCACACACATGAATGCACGTACACATACACACATGCACATACCCCAGGCAGAACCAAAGTGTCCATTTATGACAAATGAACTGTTCCCTTTAGCCTCTTTCTCACTCTGTGTTGCCATGGAGACATCAGCCAGCCACATCAGGAAATGTGATAATATACAGAAAGGACAAGTCTGGTGGACACAGATACTTGGAGAACCAAGGTGCCAACAAGATCCTTCCATCTGCTGAGGGTAGATGAGGAACCTGGAACTAAGCGGCAGAGATGACCGCAGCTCACATCTGTCTCCTAAGACTTATCAACCGACCCATGGTCACCACATCAACCAAAGCCCTTTGATTGTCAAATCTTAATAATCTCATCTACCTTAAGAACCCAGATGGCCTGTGAGATAGACAGCTAGATATATATCCAAGACGCAGTGAAGCTCATAGAATGTTCCAGAAACTAGCTGGCCAGCACTTCTCCTTTAATCCACTTTGGCAATAGGACAACAGGGCCAAAGTACTATTGAAAGACTTTTTTCTCCCTACTCCCTCTCTTTGGGACAAATAGTGACCACATCCTCCAAATTTAGAGGCAGAAGAGCCCACTATTTAAAAGGGTGGAGACAAGATGTTGGACCGAGAGAAGGAAAAAGAAAGCGAGTCAACTTGCATTGTGATTTATTCTTCCTTATTAGTCCTCTGGGCAGCAAGAAGCCAATAGTCAAATATGAACTGCAGTTACGCCATAGTCCAATGGGTCTAGTGGACATGATTTGCCCCCAAACGACTGTCATCAAACACACATATGGGAGGATGGGAAGAAATTTCCAGTAACGCCTACTTCTTCCTAATGCAAATGTGTTCCTCCTTACCACTTTGAATCAGTCATTTGAATTGTTCAAATTCTATGTGTTTACCACAAGTGTTATAATTCCTGATAAGCTTGCAAAAGCCTGAGGTCAAGTTCAGTCCACTGATCTCAGTTGCTGCTCTGCTGTTTCAGTAACTGTGAAGGTCACGGCTTGGATACATGCAACCAACTGCCCAAAATATAGTAAAGCTTATTGCTGACAGGAAGTACCCAAGACACGCTGGTTGACTGAATACTGAGATCGTTTCAAAGCATTGCTGTAGTGGAAATTATAGCAGAATCCCAAACATCTTTTCTGCTTTTTCTTTTTCATTACACAGGTGCCATGGAGCAAAGTGGAGATTGACTTTGTCACATGTGATGCTGAACCAACCAAAGGCTGGATGCCTCTTCTCCTGCCTCAAGCATTGGTCAGGAAAATGAAGTCTAGACCAATCAACACACGGCATTTTCTCATTCTGCTTCTGCAGGAAGGTTTGCTAGAGCTTTTGAGAATGTGTACTTCTTGTCAGAGAGAGCGAACAAAACCAACCTCCTGGTCTATGGTTGGATAATAGCAAACCTGGTATGTAGAGACCATGTTGTTTCTGGCCTAGAGACAAAGGACACACTACAAAGAGACAAAATGAACCAGCTCCTCAATGATGGGAATATCCATCAGATCAAACCATCCTTGAATTCTACTTAATCGTTTTCTTCCACTACAGTCAACTAACAAAGCCCCTCTGCTGTTCAAGTCGGTGTGAGGTGAGCAGCCTTTTGATAAGCTGATTTTTTTAAAAAAATAAGATTGCATTTTACTTAAAAGATTCCCAACAATATATTAAGGTGTCATTGGTTTGACAATTTTTCTCATAATGATCAACTCTGGAGACTACGCAGTCCATCTAACCATCTTCCCAGCTCCTGGGAGTCTGTGGAAGGGCAAAGTCTGATGTGTGATATGCGTTGGTGGTTCTAGGATCCAGTGTCCAGGAAGGAATGACTCCCCATTGCTGGAGTCACAGACCAATGCGGACTCAGGGACATACTTTGACGTCACCCAGCAGCCTGTGCCTTGGGACCCCAGCAGCAGCAGTGGGCAGGAAAGTCCAGTCCCATGAGCTGTAGAACCACCCCGAGAATCAGCATGGATTGGGTGCAGCCTACCTCGGCCTCCTCCAGCGGAACTGGGGTTTTCTCAAGATTTTATAAGATTCTAGTTTGAAAGGGAAGGTTCTGCACCGTAAGAAACAACTGGCCTTGGCTACTGAGAACCTACAGTAGGTGATAGAGATGGAGGCTTTATGAGGAAAGGGATGAGGTCACTCTTAAAGACTCGCAAGGTGCAGGTGGGGCCAGATGAGATGTGGAGAACACTTATGATTCTTCTTTTTTTTTTTTTTAACCTGCATTAGATCCAAAGCATAGCAGGTGAATATACTAGTTCAGCAAGACTGTCAGAAAAGGAAGGAAAGAGAAGGAAGGGAGGAAGGGAGGGAGGGAAGGAAGAAGGGAGGAAGGGAGGGAGGGAAGAGAGAGGACCAACATTGTTGGCCACACAGCTTGCTTTGTTATCTAAGCATTACCTAAGCCCTTGACCCCCATTTCACCACAAAACACCAGCTCAGCTCTTGAACCTAGTGAAGCCACTGCACTGACGTGCTCGGATGCAGTGACACCCTAAACCCCCCGCCACACCTTGAGGACTGGCCTGGGCCCGAGGGCCGCATCGGATGCTGGAGGTGTGAAGGATCCGGGGCGCTGAGGGCACATGTAGGCCGAGGGCAAGAAGAAGCCACAGAGCTAGGGGAGATGTGCTGCTGAAGACCCAGCAGGCATCTCGGGGTGCTGATGACGGGCACAGGATGCCAGGATGCACAGGATGGGGAGTGGCGCACACGTGAAAACACGGGACCTTTCGGGTCAGGTGCGGAAGGCTGAATTCTAAGCCAGCCGTTCACTGAGAAAGCTCCATTTTCGTACCCGTGAAACAAGTACTACCTTTCGCGAAGGTCGCTGTGAGAATTCATTGGATAAACTCACCCTGGCCCAAGAAAACACCTGATACGTGGAAATGCTACTGAGTGACCACTTAGGATTCAGGAGGTCAACAGGCCCCGTGGCCCGGTGGACGCAAGCTGGGCACGGCAGGGTCAGACTGTACAAGGGGCCGGGACGCTGGACAGAAAAATCGGTCTCAGGCTGTTGAGACAGTTCAAAGGGTAAGGACACCTGCTCACAAGCTGGTGACCTGAGTTCAATCTCAGAACCCAGAGTAGTGGAAGGAGAGAATTGGTTCTCTGACCTCCACCTGTGCACCATGGAATGCATATGTGCTCTCTCTGTCGCTCTCTCTCTCTCTCTCTTTTTTAAAAAAGAAAAAAAGATTGGTCTCAAGTGACCACTGGTAACATTGAAGTCATTTAGGGAAAGGGGGACTGTGGCTACTGCACAGTCAGTTATTACACATTTGAAAATCTGACAAGCAGAGAAGTTGTTTCAACAGATATTTTGGGAACTGTGCTTTGTCCGAGGCTGCGGGCGGTCCTGCCCCCGGGCCATCTGTTATCTGCTCCCCCCTGGGGTAAGAAGAGGCCTGGGCCCAGCCTCCAGTGGGCCTCGGATGGGCAGACCTGCTCTTGGAGAGTACAGCAATTGTTCCTGGCCCTGAGCTCCGCCCCCCTGAGCTCTGCCCCCCTGGTGGTGAGAGGCAGCCAGTACCCGGTCAGTGGAGAATGCCCCAGTGTGAGGTATGGGGGGAGGGGGAAACCTGAGAATCCTAGGTCTTGCTTCTCTTAGGCATACGCCTGACTCTCTTCACAAAACAGAGACTTCTCCCAGAGTGACCCCTCCAGGGACCAGATACACAGTCAGTCGCCTGGGCTCAGAGGGCAGGCACTTCACGTTCCCACAAAGTCACACGTGAGCACACACATCGGGTGTGCAGATGCATGGGTGGATCTTGCAGTGTAAGTCTACATGCTTCTCTGTACAGAACCTGTCGATTATATATGATTGTAGGCACTCTGAACGTCAGTCTCTGGGGGATTCATCTTGATATATTAATTGATGTGGGAGGACCTAGTAAACTGTGGGTGGGGCCATTCCCTGCAGAGGGAATCCTGGATTGTGTAAGAGAGCGGAAGCTGAGGGGTAGCGACCACCTGTGCATGATTCACTGCTGTCTGCTCTTTGACTCGCGCATGTGAAGGTCTCTCAGGCAGCTGCCGCTGTGAATCCACCACCAGGACCTGACAGTGTGACCAATAAACCCACCCACTCTCCCTTAGGATGCTTTTATCTGGGTGTTTCCTCACAGCAATAGACAAGGAAAGGCAGACGCGTCACTGTCTGAGATGCCGGTCAGGCATCAGAGCTGACTTGAACGACACCATCTGGGGGAAACGCACCTTAACAGACAGACGTGCTCAGCTCTGGGCTTAGACGCTCTTTCTTCATCGGCAGTGGGGAATCGGTCCTGTGAGGGTCAGGATAACTGGCTAGGTCACTCCCTAGCAGGGGCTCTGCTCTGAGACCAGGACCACAGGGAGGAGAGAGAAGGTTCCTAAAGCCATTTGCCGGCTTCCAGAGCTCAGGACAACATCTGGTTTCCAACCCTCCCAGAGACCGACCACCAGTCCTTGTTGTGAATTTGGACATTTGTGCGAATTTTTTTTTTCTTGGAGTTCTAAAGTGAAAAGTTGTACTTAGAGCAAAGTGTGAAGCAAATAGGTGAATTGCTAGATTTTAAGACCCAAATTAATAATTACGATCAATGATGGATAACAGTGGAGAGAACAACGGAAGGTTCCAGAGAAGATGTTTTTCATTCCAGAACTGCATCGTTCTTGGATCCCCAGCACACCAGGGGGTGCAAGGGACTTTATATGCTCTCATTCCACCACATGCCACATGATACAGATAATTCGCCCAAGCCAGCTGACCCCCCTGCAGCCCTGATTCACACCATTCTGCTTGCTCGGATGTTGCAAACCAGACTGTTCAAATGCAGGAGGCTTTTTCTTTGGTTCTGTTTGTGTGGTCCTGTCTGCTAAGCGTCTGAAGAATGTACTTGAGATTCCTTAGTGCCCTGTCCGGTCTTCTCTTCAGAACAATATCCAACAGGAATACCACGGGGCGGGATAAAGCTAATTTCTGAAGCGTAACTGAGAGGTGCCAGTCCAGTGTGGAAAGTGTTGATTTCCGGCACACGTCCGTGGGACAAGCTGACCTACGTTTTATCTGGAAGAATCTTTACCTGCGGCCCCCTGCCTTTTACAAACAAGCAGGCTGTTGGGTCCCAGAACACAAATCATAGGCTAGGTGTGGCCCTCAACCTCAGACCAGAAGAGAACTGGCCACATAACCAAACCTGAGCTGGAGCAAGCAGGTTCTGCCCTTGGGCATTTGAGGACCAGCAAATAGAAAGATGTTAGCAGCTGGCCCGTAGAGGAAGGAGGTAGGAAGCGGAGGCAGGCCAGCGCAGCAAAGGAGCACACAACGTGTGCACATAGCAGTAGGGAAGAAGAACCCCAAGAGCCGGAGTAGCACCCCAGACTGCTGAGCAGAACAGGGTGGGAAGAACCGAGCTGCCGAGAGATGAGGGGTAGGAAGGAACCAACCCAGACGACTTTTCAGGGTTTCCCTATGTGAAAAAATCAAGGGCAAATGAAACACTCTTGAGACTTACTAACACAGATTCTACTGGCCGTTATAATTTCACAAGCAGCTAACTTAAAAAAATTGTGTGTGTGTGTGTGTGCACGCGCGTGTGCGTGTGTGTGTGTGTGTGTGTGTGTGTGTGTTTGGGTGCATGTGCATGAAAGGACGCATGCATATGCAAGTGTTTATTGGATGCCTATACATATACGCATGTATGCTTGCGTTGCGTGCATGTACGTACATGTATATGCATAGAAGATACATGCATATGTATGCGTTTGGGTTCATATACATGCACACATATGTATATGTGTTGATACGTGTCCATGCAAGTCTAAGCATGCATGTGTGTGTGTATCAGAGATAAATTCTACATGTCATCTCTCAGTACTGTGTACCTTGTTTTATAAGACAGGGTCTTTTCACTGGAATTGTGTGCACCAATTTGGCAACCAGTCAGTGAGTCTCCAACTTCTGCCTCTGTCCCTTAACCTAATATGCATACACACACTCATTTCTTTAGTTTGCTTGCTTGCTTTTTACTTGTGTCACAGTTACATACAGGCGTCAACCTGACAGTTAAGGGTGCGAGCTCTGGGCACACTTGTAAAGAATCAGTGGTTGATTTAGACCCAAAGCAAGACTGCAGGAGGGGAAGGTCTAGTTCACGGAGAAGGTCCAGCCCATGGTGGCTGGGGCTGGTCCCCAGGGAGGGGAATAAGATGGAGGAAGCCGGTTAGGAAAGTTGCTATTCCTTGGTATTCTTGGCGGGACATGTTGGCCTGGCAAGTAAGAATTGTCCCTCTCCCAGCCGTTCTGTGGATACATGGACATGGTATGACCAGTTCCCTTGGCCCTTGATGTCGGTGTGGACTATCCTGCTGAGCTGGATTAAGAACTGTTACAGGACAGTCTTAAAAGAAAATAAAGCCCCTTTGTTCTCTTACAAGCCGCTTGGTCGTGAGTTTTTCAGCAATGCGCAGGGTACCACTTGAACTCAGGACTTCATGTTTGAGTGGCAAGTCTTTAGTGACTGAGCCATCTCCCTGGACCAGACAGTTCTAACTTGGATGTGACAACTGTGAGCATTTCAGTGTTGTGTCATTATTCCAAGTTTTGGAATAATGCTGCCTAATTCAAATTATAACCTCCGGAGCCATTTCATCTTCTGTCACTTCAGAACCCAGCATAATAACGTACTTCCAATTGAGAAGCCTCTAGGGGTTTACAACAACCTTTCAAAAACCCAAAAGGGTTTTGGCAGCTTGAAAAATGTATTTATCTCCAAAACTTTGGAAAGGATGTTGAAGGTCAGGCCCATCATAGACATTTTAGCTCAAGGTTACCATCAAAATTGTCCCTCTAGTAGAAGCATGGGAAGAATGTGTGGTAGGATTTTCACACCAAGGAACATTCCATCCAACTGAAACCAAATAATCGGGATTATGTGCATTAAGCAAGATGAAAAGATGGAATATGCAGGTGAATGGATGAAACTGACAAATATATTAAGTGAGGTATCTCAGACACAGAAAGACAAATGTCACATGTTCTCTCTTATATGCATATGCTAGCATTTAATTCCTCACCCCCCCCCAAAAAGTCAGTCCTAATGCTAAGAAGCCTGACACAAAGCCCTGTGTACCAGGCTGTGCTGTTTACACTAAAGCTGAAAAGAAAAAAATGAATGGATAATATACATACATACATATATATATATATGTGCACAAATGACATGCATAAGAGGCCACCTTAAAATGTGTGTGTCTGTGGAGGCCCAAGGGTGACATCAGGAGTCACCCTTAATTGCTCTACCTCCTTATTGCTTTTCTCTAGGGTTTTCCAGGCTCTGCTTTTCAGGGCTGGAATTCCAAACTGCGGCCATATCCTCTGATAGTTGCATGTGAGATCTGAACTCAGATCCTTCTGCTTGCAAGGCAAGGGCTTTTATCTCTGAGGCATCTTACCAGCCCTTGATTTCATTTTTTATATATTTATCGTGTGTGTGTGTGTGTGTGTGTGTGTGTGTGTGTGTGTGTGTGTGAGAGAGAGAGAGAGACTGTAAAGTCTAGTGCTCGAGAGAGGGCTCGATTGGTTAAGTGACACCCACTTAGCACACTGGAGAGACTGGGTTGCATCTTGTTCTCCTAGTCTAAGTGTGGGTGTCTCAGCACTATCTATGCTGCGGCTCCACTTCTCCCCAAGTCTCTAAGCCTCTGAATGTATCCAGGGTGTATGGAAAGATTTGTTTGCACAAACTTGGTACCACTGTATGCATGGGAGAAAGAAGAGGTGCTGCCTACCTTCCAGACTGATGAGTGACCCCAGTATTCTAAAGACATCCCCAACGTGTGGGCCCAGAAATGATCCCAGCATCTGAACCCACTATGCGTTTCTAGTGTGATCCCAGCATATCAGAGACCCTCCAATGTGTGATCCGGGGGGTGACCCCAGCACCTGAGAGGCCCGACACTTGGGTCCAGTCAAAAGCTTCGCTCGTTTCCCTTCTTCTAGGTGTCTGGATGGTGTCTCCCAAGGTCCCCCAGATATGGCCAGTCCTGGGGGTGGGTGAGAGACCACGCAAACCACAGATCTTACAGATTAGGATGGGAGGGATAGAGCATCCGTAAGCCACGGCTACTTCCAGTAAAGTAAGAGATTAGCAGAACCAACACAAGCTTTTCCAGGATAAGACAGAGGCCCGTCCTTGCTCACACAAGAAGCTTCATGGGAAAGGCATTGGTGCAAGAAACTGCAAGGTGGGTTGTGCGTCTGGCTGTAAGGTTAAAGCCCTTGCTTACGAACAAGAGTTCAGATTCCCAGGTGCCATGGAAATGCCAGGTGGGCAAAGTGGTCTCCCCGTGCAAGCCTTCCTGACTGGAAGACAGGGGCTGAGGGTCCCCAGAGCAGCTGACTCGCCACACTAGGGAGGTTTGATTAGAGACCCTCTTGAAGAATAAGGTGAAAGGGCAATCAAGGGTGATTTCTGATAGCAACCTCTGGGCTTCAGAGGGGCATGTGAGCATGTGTATGTGTGTGCACCTGCACACGCATGTGCTTCCACACATATATGAACACGCCTACATAGGTGTGACGGTCACATGCACCTAAACCACAAGGCTTTAGGTGGCGCAGTAGAAGAGGGGGTTCTCCTAGCTCTGGGTGCAGGAAAGAAGAACCAAGACTTTCCAGGTGGGCACTGTGCCCTCCGCACCCCACAGGGGCTGGGGGCTGCTGGGGAGAGGGGAGTAGAGAAAGTCTAGGAGCATCCATCTGAGCAAGGATCGAGGCTGGTCCGCAGGAATGTGCCCCCATTTCTTTGACTCCTTGGGGACTGGAGGTATTCTTTCTAAGTAGGGACAAGCTGCCTGCCAGCAGATGTGGCCCATGAATAAACATCTCTGCGGGGCTGAAGGGGTGCAGAGAATAATAAATATGAAGAAAGTGGTAGCCTGCCCCTCTGCGTACCCCCTCGCCTCCTCCCAGGGCAGCGGACACACTCGGGCCCAAAAAGGGGAAGGGCTGGTCTCAGACGTGGCCCTCACACACGGCAGCCAGGCACATTAATCCGGGTGGATTTGGCCATCTCGTGACACAGCCAATCAGTCGGAGGGAGGGGACTGCAGGAACGCCTCTCCTTTCACACCACAAAAGGATTTTCATCCCTTGAGAGAACAATGAAGGGAAAGAGAGAGAGGAGAAAAAAAAAAAAAAAAAACCCAATCAAGGCAGGATCAGCTGTGGGCTGGTGGTTGCGGATCTGTGGCTGCCAGAGGAAGGGGGCGGGGCCGTGCTGGTCCGTGTGGGAAACCCACAACCTCGGCTTCTCACACATTGTTCTCCCACCAGCCCTCCCCTCCCCTCTCCCCTCCCCAAAGCCGTTAATACCACAAAAGATACTTTCCTATTGTGTCCCTGGACAGCTGAGAGGTCCGAGGGAGCCATCGCAGCCCCAGACTCCTCTCCAGGGAGAAAGGAGTGGACCATCTCGAAACCCACAGGAGGATGCTTATCATACAAAGGAATTAAGCCCACTTGGGCCTCGGGCCTGTGGGGGGTGAAATATGGTTACATTTTCATTAGGTGCTAACGGGGATCCGCTCTCTGAGCAGGAAGGAGGGGACATTGTTATGCAGAAAGTCGTCCCCCCCCACTCACATACCCCAGTTGGAAGGTCAGGGCAGGTGGGGTGGGGACTGGAGGTGGAGGGGGGTGGACAAGTCCCCACTAAAGCCAGGCGTGGGGAGGGGCCATGCCTTGGGCTGCATTGTTGGCTTGTGAGTTCCATCAATGGGAAAAGCCATGTTTTCT
Source organism: Typhlomys cinereus (assembly GCA_023101885.1). Classification (NCBI taxonomy): domain Eukaryota; kingdom Metazoa; phylum Chordata; class Mammalia; order Rodentia; family Platacanthomyidae; genus Typhlomys; species Typhlomys cinereus. The sequence goes on from JALPQD010000789.1 coordinate 146,994, forward strand.
CTGAAGGAAACAAGTTGAAATCTCAGAGGAGAAAAACTAGTGGATAGTTGGGGATAGAACCGAACACAGGTGAGAAATGGAAGCCATTCCCCTCCCTATCAAGGGCTCTCTCTAGGGTTTTGCTGAGCTGAATGGAAAATTCTGGATTGTGTCTGGGGAGGAAGGGACCGGTTTCTTTTCTTTTCTTTTTTCTTTTTCTTAAGAGTCAGAACGAGGAACCTATCTATCTTGGTTCCAAAGCCCCACAGCCAGGGATTTGGCTTGGGGGCGTCCTAAGGACCAGACAGCTTCTTTCTGATGCAAAGTAGAGATAGCTTGGTGCTGGAAGGCCCTGAGCCATCCCAGAGTGGAAAGTGACAGATACCAGGTGCTCGGAAAAGAGACCACCTTTCCCCTTGGCCTGCCACCTGTTCCCCCGACTCCTGCTACAAGGAAATTGTAAAAGACAGAAAAGGGAAGAGCCCAAGATTCGGCACCTAGATTGGGGGGTGATCTATGTCACCCCACTTGTTCACAGCCCTCCATTCTCTGGAAGCTGGAGAGAAGTTCCGCTCTGGTTTCATTTCCAGCACAGAGCTGGGCTTTTCAGAGAGCTCTCTCTACCCAAGCCAGGCAGCAGGGAATCTCGGGGTACTCTGGCAGGCCCCAATACATCACAAGAGTCCATCCTGAGCTAGGCAGATGGACAAGGGGGGGGGATGGTTGAGGTGGGCGTGGTCTCCTGAGCAAACATTTCTGTTTCCTTTCTCCACCAACAGAACCCAGGTCTCTGCCCCATTTCATACCAGAAGCTCAAAATTCCACAGGCAACTAAGTCATAAATAGGAGATGCACCAAAAAACAGGGTGTTGGGATGGGGGGGGAAGAAGTGCTGAATACGGCTAGGGGGGTAAGGCTCTGTGGGTAAAGTGCTAATTACATACAGCATGAAGACTGAGTTTGAGCCACATAAAACCCACAAGAAAAGGACTGGCTGGCGCGGGGTCACGCACCTGTGATCCCAGGCACTGGGAAAGAGCCAGTACGTTCTCTGGGACAGGCTGCTCAGCCATCTAGCCCAATCAGGGCATCCCGGGTCTCAAATAAATGAGCAAATGAACAAATAAACAAGTAATAAATAAATAGTAAATATAGCTTCTGAGCAAAGAGACCCAAAGTTGACCTCTGGTTCTCACACGGGTATGCGCCTGCGCACATCACTGTGCACATGCAGGCACATATCCACACACAGGTACATACAGATGAAAGCCCATAGTCCTGACTTAGGGTAAGCAGAAAGCCCGTAGGTATTGACAGAACAAATTCCCAGTGGCAGGATGCATATTTACACTGGCTCCTGTGTCCCCAAGGTAAGGCTGGGGTGGTTGCTGCAATCTCTCTAGTGAAGACATCCCCTTGGTCCAGAGTAGACATCTGCACCCAGTGGTCCAGGAGGGGACCCCAGAAGGCTTCACTCACCTCACAGCTACAACCGTTTTCCCTATGTGCTAGGCTCTCTAGGAGTCCTGCAATACAGCGCTTCCCAAAAAATGCGATGGCTTGAGCCACAAGACACCTATGGAGTCTAGAAACGATGGCCCGCTCTGTGAGTCCCACACCTGGCTTCCGAATCCCTGCATGACGCTCCGTGCAGACTGAAGACAGGGGCAATCACGTGCTAAATGGGCCAAAACCTTGTTCGTGTTGAGGGTTGGGAGCCACATGTGTCTTGCGGAACGCTGCCTCCCTTCTCCAGATGTTTCTGCTTCATAGAGTTTCAGGACTGGAAGTCACCTTAGCAAAGATCTGCTCACCAACAGTGGAGTGAGAGGCCGGGGATGTTCTAATCTGGGGAACATTCTGGAATCATTTTTCGCTATGAAGTCATAACCAGGGTTTGATATCAAAAACTTTCCATAAGTTCTTTTATCTCTGTTCAATCTCTCTCTCTCTCTTGCGCGCGCGCGTCTGTGTGTGTGTATATACTTACCCATGTGAGCGCAAATGGAAGTCAGAAGTGAACATTGATGTCTTCCTCAATCGTTCTTCACCGTATTTGTTTTTTGCATGAGTGTGGGTATACATGTATGTGGGTATGTGCAGAAGCAAGTACTTGAGTATGTGTGCCTGCGGAGGCCCAAGGATGACTTCAGAAATCTTTCTGGACTGCTCCTCCCTCCCCTTTATTGCTTTGCCTTAGGGTTTCCTAGATTTTGCCTTCCAGAACTGGAAGTATAAACTGCCACCATTTCCACCAGGCATTTTTACATGGAATCTAAGTTCTGAACTCAGGTCCTTTTGCTTGTGAGGAAAAGCCTTTCATCCTGATCCACCTTTCTCTCTGTGTTTTTTGAGGATCCCTCAGTGAACCTAGAACTCACCGATTCAGCCAGACTAGCTGGCTGGGACCTCAGTAACGCTGGGATTCCGGGGCAATGCTACTGCGCCAGGCTTTTTACACGATGCTGCAGGTCGAGACTCAGAACCTCCTGTGTGTGCAACAGGCATGTGATCGTCCGAATCACTCCCCACCTCTTACTGAGAATGCTAAGCTTCACACCCAAGGGTTCAGAAAAATGGCGGCTAAGCAAGGGGCAGGTGAGGATTTCATCTCACCCTGGACTTCTTTTCTCTTCTCCTTCTTTTCTTTTCTTTCCTTTTCTTTCCTTTCCTTTTTCCTTTCCTTCCCTTCCTTTCCTTTCCTTTCCTTTCCTTTCCTTTCCTTTCCTTTCCTTTCCTTTCCTTTCCTTTCCTTTCCTTTCCTTTCCTTTCCTTTCCTTTCTTTTCTTTTTCTTTTTTTCTACTTTGAGGAAGAAAAGAGGAAAATAACCACCTCGTCCTATTGGCTCATAAAATTCGAATTCAAATCTTTGCAGGTGCATGGAGAGGTCCGTGGCTTCCAAGTTAAATGCTTCCTCAAGCCGCCCGGCCAGCGCTCAGAAATTACAACCGGTTTCAGTAATTAAAAGAAGTAAAACATTAAAAAGCATGAGGCAAAGTACATTTGCATGCTAATAGCCCCTGGCCACGGCTTGGGAAGCTGTGTTTTACAACAAAGCAGATAACTTTCCCACTAGAGCCATTTTTAACCCTTGGATACTCGCTCCAGCCCCGGCCTGGTTCCCCAAGGTCTGGTACTTGTCTAATGGGGCTTGGGGAAGATGGGGGTTAACTTCACATCCTGACAGCATCCTCTGTGACCTAGTTTTCTCTGGCTTTGGTGGTGGGGAGAAAGAGAAAGAGATGTGAAAGCCTGGAATGTCTTTAGAAATAGTGAGAGGAGAGAGGAGCCGCCCATCCATGGGTGAGAAGAAAAATCAGCCAACGAATGCACTAGAAGGAGCCAGGCAGCGTTGGAGCAAAAGTCCTTGATGTTCGGTGATACTTGAGTTTCATGGCTTGGGGGAGCAGTTATGGTGAAGGGGAGAGGTGACGCCCTGAAGTTCCTGGAGCCCCAATTTGCGTATCTATCTAATAAGTGAATGACAATGGATGAGTCATGTGAGTGGTATTTCTGCACACCAGCGAGCTCGATGGCTGTCCCTGGCCGCAGATGGCATTCCGCTGCTCCAGGAGATCTGAGTAGAGCCCTTGGGGTAAAAACGGCCTCGCAGGAGCTAAGAAGCAGGGCGTTTTTGCCTGGTGCAGAAATGAAGACTTGGAATAAAGGCAGATAACACAGAGGCTGTTAGACCTTCCAAAGGTAGAGGATGCTGGTTTTGGGGAGTACACTGAAAACGGAAATTCTCAGGAATGCCTACTGGCTGGGGGAGTGTATAAAAGCCAGGAGAACATTCGGAGCCCCTCCAGGAGGAAGGAAACACAAAAGAGATCTTAGGTTGTGGAGCTACATAAACTTGTGTGTGTGTGTGTGTGTGTGTGTGTGTGTGTGTGTGTGTGTACATGCACGTGGGTAGGTTCATGTTCTTACATGCATGTATGTGGCGGCCAGAAGTCGTCCTTGGGTTCCATTCCTTGGGATGTTTGAAGCAGGGTCTCTCCCTGGAGCCTGATACTTGTCTTTCAGACAAAACTGGGCAGCCAAGGAGCCCCCAGGGATCTTCCGTTCTCCTCCTCTCCAACTCTGGGATCCCAAGTCAGCGCTACTGTACCTGGCTTTTTACAAGGATGTTAAGGATCGAACTCAGATCTTCATGCAAGCACTTTACCAACTAAACCATCTGGCATTGGCATTTATTTCCTTTGACATCATTTGTGTTCTTTGGACTAATTCCTGAACCTCTCTATGCCTCAGTTTCCCTTTGTCAAATGTGGATGAAACCATGCTGTCAGTCTAGGGGAAGGTTCTGGAGTGAGCGCTCAACCCATGTCAATAATTAAGGTTCTCTCTCTCTCTCTCTCTTTCTTCTCTCTGTTTTAAAAATCTGATCGCCCCATGACACACTGAAGAAGCAATGTGAAAGGCATGGGACATCTTAGATTGTCTGTCGAGTCACTGAAATCCAGAGAGGAGAGGGAAGGGATGTCTTGGTTTGCATGTTCATGTCTTCCCAGCATTCCACAGTTCTGTGGATGGGAAAGAGGATGCTGGAAGAAAACAAAGCTCATCAGGGGCTGGCCAAATATTAATCAGGAGCTCATGGATGGGAAGTAGAGCGTGCCCTCTGACTGTTGGCGTCTGCTTCATGTCCACACTGCCTGTGGGTGGAGACAAGCCCATCGCTTCACCCTGGCATGGTGGGCATTCACCCGCCTTTCACTCTAGAGAAGGAAGTCAGAGGATGGGACCATCTATGACCAAACAATGTTTTTTTTTGATTAGCACAGTATTATTTTTCCTACCTAAGGTCTATGGCTCTTAATCCTCAATGTGCATTAGAATCACAGAGGAAGCATGAAAAACAAAGTAAAAAAGATACATTGGAATTCTATCCCATTTGTCTAATTTCCAACAGATGGCTTCATATACCGGTCGTCTCAGGCAGCTCTTAGGGAATTCTGGCTTGAGAACCACCATGTCCACACAGCCTAGCAGAATGGGCGAGTCACAGGTCAATGAAAGATGCTTTGGGGTCTCCAAGATTGTCTTCTGGTCCCACACACTTACATGCACAAGCACACATACACATTTCTACCTGTGCCTGCTCATATACATGCACATACACTAGTACCTGTACACACACACACACACACACACACACACACACTCACACAAATATGAACATGCACGCATACACAAACATTTACACCTGCACACACAAACGTGCACGTGCTTTTAACTGCACATACAAGTGAGAGTATGTGTGCACGTGCAAATATGCACACACACTTTTACCTGTGCCTGTGCACACATGCAAATATGCTCACAAACAACGCGTACACAATCACAACTGCACACACACTTGCACACCCATACCTGTCTAGAACAACAACACACACACACACACAATACTTTCACCCATACCTGCGCATACACACACCCTGCAATAGAATCCTAACGTCATGTTAAAGGCTTGCGGAAGCACTGGGGGTGTATGTAGCTCAGTGGGCGAGCCCTGTCTAGCATGTGTGATGTCTTGGGCCCAATCTCAACGACTCTAAGTAGTCTCCTCTCTCTGCAGTCTCCTCTTGGAGACGGACGCCAGGCGACACATCTCATTATGCTTCCTGAGGACTCTCTGCATTTGACAGTTCGCACAGCCATGGGGACGTGACTCAGGTATTTCGTTGACTGCCCCACAGTTAAAACCTGTCTGATTTTTCCTAGGCTTGCACTAGGCTTGCAGTGTCCTAGCAAGAGAACGTGCTTGTCGGCGATGTTGACCATTGCTAGCCAGGCCTGAGACAGGCCTGAGACAGTGCCAGGAGCCTGAGACAGGACAAGTCGCAAGTTCAAGTCCTACCTGGGCCACACAGAGAGAGATCAAAGCCATACAGGGCAACTTGGCGAGATGGAAAATGAAAACTATAAAAAGGGATAGGGAGATAGTTCAGTGGTAGTTTGCTGAGCATGTGAAAAAGTCGAGCTTCAATCCTAAACACTCTCTCTCTCTCTGTCTTTCACACACACACACAACACACACACACACACACACACACACACTTATTGTTATCAAGGTTGACTGGAGTCACCTGGCTGAGAAACAGCTGGACGGTTTTCCTCACTGTAAAATGGCTCCTTTCTCCTTGCTTTCCACACTTCACGCTTTGGAAGAAAATCAGGATGCAGCCCACATTAAGAGGTGCAGACATACTACCCACCCACTTTCTTTTTTTTTTTTTTTCCAGCTTTACAAGCATACAGTACTCATCCCTGCTTCCTTCCACCCCCCTCCCTCCCATCCTCCTCCCTTCACCTCATCAATCCATCTCCCTCCCTCCGGACCTCCTGCTTGTCTGCTTCTATGGACCCCAGGGTTCTACTTGTCTACTCTTGTGGGGGTTCAGGCCTCTGTGACATACCAAGGGGTCCCACCTCGGTCTACCCCACTGATGGGGCGTTTCCCTTCACTCATCCAGCTCTAGTCCCCAAGGTTTCCATTGTGTGTTCTCTCTCTCGAGTTCCTCACTAGTCTCTGGGGGCAGGTTGGCGTGTCAGTCATGATGCAGGTCTGGGAAGGGCAAGTCTTACTACACAACCTACTTTCTTAAGGCAGCCGGTCTATAAAAGTTAACTGGGATTCTTCTGCAAGGAAAATGACTGCTGTCCTAGCGACACCTCAATGTCTCTGGTAGCATCTGGGTCGCAAGGAGTTCTTGGTAGAGAGTTGATGGTTACAATAAGGAGTAAATACGGGATGTAATGGTTAGTAGCCGTGGTGGATTTGGCAAAGCCTTGGATCCCTAGCAGACAAGATTCCGTGCATGCCCCATTAGATTGACCTCTAGGTGTAGCACTGGAGGATTGGCTAGATTGGCTTAACTGGGGTGGGAAGACCCATGTTGAATGTAGGTAGTGCCAATCGATGCAGTCCCATCAAAAAGAAAAAGAAAAACTAAAGACCAACATTCCTCTCTGTTCCCTGACCGTGGACGCAATGTGAACCTGCCTCAGTCTCCTGGCACCCAGCATTTCCTGCCATGATGGGCGATGCCCATCCGCTATGGGGCAAAACTAAACCCATCCTTCCAAGGTCACTTTGGCCAGGTATTTGTCACACCAGGGAAACGAGTAACTAATGCAACGGTGACATAAAAGCAAATTACCCTAAGGAATTAATCTGGGGTCTGCTGGTTCACAGCAGTAACAGACTTGGGAGCTGTGGGACCAGAACAAGGGACCCACACGCAAGCCACATAGCTGGCAGTGCGTGTGTGTGTGTGTGTGTGTGTGTGTGTGTGTGTGAGTCACCGTGCTCCAAGACCGACACAGGGTCTTTATGAACTCGCCCCTCCAAAAGAAAATCAACAAACCACAATCCAGAACTTCAGAGACTCTATATCAACCACATAGAACTAGGCCAGCCTAATCTCCCCCCATCCTGAAGCTCAGGGACATTTGCGGAAGAGGGGGCGGTAAGAGTGTAAGAGCAAAAGGATGGGAGGAGCAATGATTTGCAAGATACTCCACACAAGTTAGGGCCGAAGCAATCATAATTGGACTTTGCATGCCCTGCGCAATGTCCAACACACTATTGACCCCACAAAGTCTAGCATTTGCTAAAAGCACCAAGATCCTTGGAGGCAAGGGATTGACAGCCAAAATAGTTTTCCTATGCTTAAGGGGAACACGAGAAAGGGTTCAGGGAAATGCCACTGGGTCCTTGTACGTCATCGGAGAGGAGGGCCCAGAGGAGAGTTAGGCATACACAATAAAGAACTCTCTGGGAATTGGGGGGGAGGCACTGGGGGATGGGGAGAGAGGGGGGGGAGCAGGGGGTTCGGGGAGAGGAGGAGGGAGGGAGGGAACTGGTCTAGAGTTAGGCATACACAATAAAGGACTCTCTGGGAATTGGGGGGGAGGCACTGGGGGATGGGGAGGGAGAGAGGGGGAGCAGGGGGTTCGGGGAGAGGAGGAGGGAGGGAGGGAACTGGTCTACCTATTAAGTTTGTATGAGCAGAAATAATAAAAAATGTATTAAAAAAAAAAAAACTCGCCCCTCATTCCACACACTTGAGGAGTCTTGGTGTGTTCCAGTTCTACAGGCCAAAGAACCAAGATCCAGAGAGCGAGGGGGCGGCCTCCATCAAGAGCTCGTGTTCCGAAGTAGCAGAGCCAAAGCTACCCGGACACTGCCGGCCTCTCAGGTGGGCAGCAGGTAGTAGCCCGGGGTGCTGCCCACTAGCTTCGGGCTTTCACTCGTCTCATACTCCTGTTGCAGTCGCCTGCAGGGTTACCGATAAATGATCATCAAACAGCTTAAGGGAACAAGGGGTTTATTCTCTCATATGATTGATTTTCTGGTTACAGTTCTCAGTCCAGCTTGACGGGAGAGCACGCACCAACACCAGGGCCGAGGGAACTGGCTGCACCATCACCACATACAATGGCTGAGAGAGGGATGATCCTTATTTGCCAGACACTTACTGGCCAAGTGTACACAAGGATGCCGACTCTCTCAGCTACCTCTCCGTGATTTATTCCAGGGCCCAGTCCCAGCTACCATAGGCTGGGCCTTCCCCATCAGCCAGACAATCTCCTGCAGGTTTGGTCTGAGCTTAACTCAACCACTAATTCTCTACAAATGTGCCCAGAGCTCAAAACCTCAACGGTCAAGTTGACACCTGTGCTTAACTATGATACTCCTAAGTGGCACCCTAGGAACCTCGCAGCAATGCCACAGACGTTAGGGAATTACAAGCCCCTTCCCACATCTGTGAGTCCCCGCCCCTGTCCCTCATCTGTCCATCAACTGGGCTGTCGACCAGAGGCCTGGCTTCTGAACTAGAACTTAGCCACCCACAGGAGGCTCTGAGGAGACATCACCCAGGGCTGGGGAGATGGCTCAGTGGTTAAAGCCTTTGTTTCTTAAACAAAGGGACTGGAGTTCGGATCCCCAGATCCCGTGTTGAAAAAAAAAAAAAAAAACATCAGGCAGAAATTGCAGTGACCTGCAATCCTGCTCCAGAAGGCAGAGCCTGGGAAAACAGAACAAAGCAATAAGGTGGTGACCAATCCAGGAATGATTTCTGGTGACACCCTCGGGCCTCTACAGGCATGCACACTCAAGGGCACTATTGCACACATACTTGCACACACATGCACGCCCAACCCACGCCATATGCACACACACACATACAAAGGAAGAGATATCACCTGACTTCAGACTATAGGAACCTCACGCTTCCATTGGGGGCACAGCTGCCAGAACACACCTTCACCAAAGAGAATCAATGAATTCAGCGAACATCAGAGGAAGCAATACCTACCGTATAGATTGATACGCCCAGACACTGAGTGTGATTACGGATGCCTGAGGTGGTATTTGAGAGCATCGCGGGCAATGCAGCAAGATCTGTAGAGACAGATGATAGATTGGATTAATAGATAGATGAGCGAAATCCTTGGATCCATTTGTTTGATACACACATGAGTCAATAAAAGACAGGGAAGCCAATGGATGTATGGGCGAGAGATGTGGGCAAGCATCACAAAAGAAAATATCCAAACACCTCTAAAAGATGCTTGGCTACCAGGGGAACAAGATTAAATCCCACCACGTTCTACAGCAAAGACCAGAAGAAAAATAAGGAGAGAGAGAGAGAGAGAAAGAGAGAGAGGAAGAAAAGAAGGAAAGAAAGAAAGAAGAAAGGGAGGGAGGGAGGAGGAAAAAAGGAAAGGAGGGAGGGAGGGAAGGAGAAGGAAGGGAGGGAGGGAGAAAGGAAGGGAGGGAGAGAGGGAAGGAGGGAGGGAGGAAGGAAGGGAGGGAGAGAGGGAAGGAGGGAGGGAGGAAGGAAGGAAGAAAGAGTGAGCACTAGGGTCTTCAAAGTCTTTGTTTATGCATCTGTATATACTACAAAAACTCACTGCACAGGCAGCCCTCTTAAAGCAGAAAAAGCAAAGTTTTCTGCTAATACCTGACTCTTTGTAGTAAGTCTAAACCGTTCATAAATATAGTATTCCCCATACAAGATAGATAAGTACGTGCTTTTACCATCCCCATTCCCACGGTGTCCAAGGCCGCGGTCAGTATGCCTAACCTGTCTGCTGGCCTGGTTAGACACAAGCTTTTCTCTATCCACGTGCAGTGTGTCCTTCTGAGTACAGGAGGATGTGGTGGTGAGAGCCGTCTTTATCTCGGAACTTCCCAGCCTTGTCTCCCGCGGTCAGCAGGGCTAAGTGGCTCCACGTTCCCAGCAGGCATGGTCCACCTCAGATGTGGTCCCCCCTCTAATATGGTTTCTCTCTACATGGTCTCCCTCTAACGTGGACCCCCTTCTGATATGGTCGCACCTCTGCCATGGCCCCCCCTTCGGCATGGCTCCCCTCTCGCCTGGTTCCGCCTCTGACGTGGTCCCCCTTGGATGCATCCTCTCACTTGGGCTGCATCTGCACTTTGCTGTCGACCCGCCTGACTGGAGTATTCCTTCGGCAGACAAAGTATGAGACCCAACCTCTACCTTCCACACGAATCTTCTGCTCACAGAAGAAGTTATAACTCCCGGGGTGGTATACAAGATAGGAAAAGGAGGAGGAGAAGGAGGAGAAGGAGGAGGAGGAAGAGGAGGAAGAGGAGGAGGAGGAGGAGGAGGAAGAGGAGGAAGAGGAGGAGGAGGAGGAAGAGGAGGAAGAGGAAGAAAACATTGTTGTTTAATTTTCAGCTCAGAGGGCGCAGAGGTGACAGATAAACCCCCAGAAGCACAGAAACGCTGCCCAGGGGTGACTCTGCCTTTCTGAGTTTGTGTCCTAATGATGTCTTGGATACCTTCCATGGACAGGAAGAGCTCATGACGTAAGTTCCCAGGACGCTGAGGTCACTGTCCTCCCACTCGATCAGCGATGCTCCTCGTCAGGGACCGCCGTGGGTCGCCATGGGCTGCACCTGTCGGAACAGGAAGTTCGGGGACCCCCCCACCCTCTGACATACGCTCTGACGTGCACCGCCAGCCACGGGAACGGATGACCACGGGCAGGGATGTTCTTATATGTTGTTCACGTGATGTCTCTGACGCCAGATGCAGGTCTCAGCCCAGAGCTGGTCACCTCTCCCGGGAATGACCCAAGCTACCAGCGCCATCGCTGTCCCAGAGCAAGTCCACCCATAGCACAGGGCCCGAGCCAGCTTACTGCCCTGGGCACTTGACCTGAGGTCCCGGGCACTTCCTCACACTGCATGAACTCCACCGATGGCTGTGACAGACAGCCAGAGGCCGAGGGAAGCGGTGAAGACTGACGGAGAGAAGAGGAACAGGCGCCAGACTCAGAGCAGAGCCCCATCCACGCCGCACGGACCGTCCTGCCAAAGCATTAGTGTGCCGGCCTTAGTAAGCCAGCAGGAGGGGAGGCTGCTCTCAAGGAGGCGGCTTTGAATCTGAGACTCGGGACTTCAGATCGAGGCCCCCCAGCAAGACGACTCAGCAGGGAAAGGCACATGCTTGCAAACCTGGTGATTCGAGTGTGTCCTCTGGAATCGTAGATGGGTGGAAGGAGAGAACTGACTCCTAAAAGTTATCCTCTGATCTCCACATACACATGTATATCTTCTCTCTCTCTCTCTCTCTCTCTCTCTCTATATATATATATATATATATATGTATGTATGTATGTATCTCTCTCTCTCTCTCTCTCTCTCTATATATATATATATATATATATATATATGTATATATATCTTCTCTCTCTCCTTTCCTCTCTCCCTTTCCTTCTCCCCCTCTGTGTTTCCCTGTCTTTGTCTGTCTGTCTCTCTCTTCCCTTCAATTTAGGATTAGGGCATTGATTAAAATGATTAACAAGGGCCTGGTGACCCCCCACCCCCCAATCTCAGGTCATGAGGCAGGAGGATGGCCTCCGTGAGATCTCTCTGAGTTGCATAGTGAGTTCCAGAACAGCCTGAGCAACTTGGAGCAAGACCCTGTCTCAACCTCAGAAGTGAAAAAGGTTGTGACCGAGCACTTGCCTAGCATGATCAGGAATGTGGGTGCAGTCCCCAGTACCGGGGGCGAGGAGGAGAGCGGGGCTGTGGCGTAAAGCTGACGAGCGATCCTGCCCGAAAGGAAACATCATCACTCTGCCTTCATCCTAGGGAGGAAGCGGCAAGCATCATTGTTATTTCCTTAATTTACTTCAATCTCACTTTTCCCCCCTCTGGGCTTACCTCAGGAGACCACAAAGAATGAGTTCCCGGGGCTCTCCTCCCAGCCCTCATCCCCTTCCCCAATTTCCTTCAAAACCTATGGATGAATCCATCCTGGTCTCAGCCCCAGGATCGCGCGGCGACCGCAGCTGTGGAGTTATAAGCCCATAAATAAAGTTTGCGGCTGGGCTGGCCTGACCTGGCTCTGCTCCTACGTATAGAAATGGTATCTTGTCATTAGTATGCCGACTCCATCGGCCCAAAGTCTGTGCGTTTGTTCTCAAGCCGTGCTGCTCTCTATAAATCTTCTGGAAAGGGTGGAGCGGGGAGGGGAAGCCCCAGTGAGGAGCAGACAGAAAAGGGGTCAAGAGGGAGGGGGAGAGGGTAGCTCAGGAAGTTCCTCTACGGAAGCTTGCCACGTCATGAGCTCCCCTTGCTTGGATGGAGAGAGCAAAGTCCCAAATCTCATCAGATAAGACATCCTGCCTCGCCAGGTGGAGGCGAAGAGGAAGAGGAGATGAGATGCAAAATCAGATTTGCTAGACCAGACCTTTTTTTTTTTTAAACCCTTCTGTTTAAAGTTGCTGCCCTATGGCTTGATGCAGAAGACCCGACCTGGAGAGTTGCCTGTTGCTTGGGAGGCTGCGCGCGTGTGTTTTGCAGTCTGCACAGAATAGGGCTGCTCAAGTGTGCAGACCCTCCGAGGGTCTGCACACAAGAGGATTTGGAGGGCATGCAGCACCCCCACACTTTCCTCAGTGCTAAGTTTTTGAGACCCGCTGCTCTGTGATGAAGGGTAGATTTCCTTTCCTGCTGTCAGACCCCAGAATGCTAACCTATTGCTTCTCCCACCCCTGAGCCAGGCTGCTGGGGAAGGGGACACAGTGCGTGGGGCTGGACAGGGGAAGAGGGTCGGGGGGAGATTTGCAGCTTCGTCTACTGGGCAGCAAGTAAAGTGACAACTTGACACCCCTTCCTGCCTCTTTTTGGGTACGTAGGGACAGGCTTGCAGCACTCACAACAGAGCCTTGGGGGGCCCATGGCTGGAAGGATGAATGGGGACAAAGGGCAGAAAGTCAAAGGAGAGAGTCCCTGACGAAGATGCCCACTCCCCGACGTTGATGAAAGATGGGCAACCTCAAGCGGGCTCCCAAGGGCAGCAAGAGGCGGGGCTTGGCGCAGGTCTCTGTGACTGGCTGAGGAGGGGCGCTGGGCCCCCTGGCAGCTTGTCTAGGCTCTGGGCCCTGCTGATGATGAGCAGTTCTTCAGGCTACAGATGATTCATTCATTCTCTCTCTCTCAGTGTGTGTCTGTGTGTTTGTGTGTCTGTCTGTCTGTCTGTGACATGTGGTGGTCCAAGGGTGACATCAGAAATCATCCCAGATTGCTCTATCTTCTTATTGCTTTGCTCTGGGATTCCCCAGGCTCTGCCTTCCAGGGCCAGAATTGCAGGCTGCTGCCATTTCTGCCTAGAATCTTCACAAAGAATCTGGGATCCAAACTCAGGTCCTTTCGCATGTGCATGCATATGCATGCGTGTGTGTGCCTGCATGCAAAACACAGGGTAACATCTTTAATGGATGTGTCTGTTTGTCATAAAGCATTCAGTGGCACCCTTTACCCTAAGTCCCTAAATGCTAGTAGCATCCACACTTGCTGCTATAAGCAGAGGTACCTCCAGACACTGAGGAAAAGGCAGTTCTCTATTGGGAGCCACGGCCCTATGCGTCTTTGCCTTCTGCAATATTCAAGTCACTACGGAGGACCTTAGACATCCGCACCAAGAGCCTGCAGAAGAGGGCTCCTGAGGCAGACCATGGGGAAGGGGACAGATCTGTTTCTTTCTGCACCGGCCCCCTGGGAATGAATTCCCCCAGCATAGTTTAAAGCTCATCCTTAGAAAAACAGAGTCCAGAATAAGCAAAATGGCTTTTCAAGCAGGGCTGTACATTTAGCAAAAAGAAAGAGAGAAGGGAAGGCAGGAAGGAGAGAAGGAGAGAGGGAGGGAAGAAGAGAGAGAGGGAGGAGGGAGGGAGGGAGGGAGGGAGGAAGGAAGGAAGGAAGGAAGGAAGGAAGGAAGGAAGGAAGGAAGGAAGGAAGGAAGGAAGGGAGGAGGGAAGGAGAGAGGGAGGGAGGAAGGAAAGGAGGAAGGAGGAAGGAAGGGAGGAAAGAAGGAAGGAAGGAAGGAAGGAAGGAAGGAAGGAAGGAAGGAAGGAAGGAAGGGAAGAAGGTAGGGAGGAAGAGAGGGAGGAAGGGAGGGAGGAAGAGGAAGGAAGGGAGGGAGGAAGGGAGGAAGGGAAGAAGGGAGGGAGGGAGGGAAGAAGGGATGGAGAGAGGGAAGAAGGGAGGGAGGGAGGGAGGAAGAGAAAGGAAGGAAGAAAGGAGGAAGGGAGGGAAGAAGGGAGGGAGGGAGGAAGGAAGGAGGAGGGAGGGAGGAAGAGGAAGAAAGGAGGGAAGAAACATTAATTTATTTTAATAGAAGAATATCCCATACAGTGCTTGGGATACATCCTTTTACTAAAGAAAATGCTGGATCATTCACGCCAATCTCAGAACTAGGGGAACATCCTTTTGTTACATGTAAATGCACCTTCGGATAGAGCCGACCCCTTGGGGAAAAGTCCAGGCAGAGAGCAGAGGTTCTGGGGACGGAGAACCAGCCCCTCTTCCCAGAGCAGGTTTTGCCCCGCAGTCAAAGTGGACTAGGGCAGCCAGTGCTCCATCGGCTGAAGCGCTCTCAGAATTCAGACTGGGCTAGGCGAGCAGGAATCCTCTGGATTCTTCTTAGTCTGCAGGACAGCCTCCACTTCCGGAAGAGCCTCCACTTCCGGAAGAGCCTCCACTTCCGGAAGAGCCTTCTTCTGTCTGCGCCTGCGCACAGAGTGAGGAGCCCATGCCCGGTGAGCGAGTCCATGGTCGTCTGATGGGGGCCTTCTAAACCCCCAGGAGCGTGCAGGGTTTCTTGGGGGAACAGGGAAAGCGGGGCACCTTCTCTGGCTTTCCTCTCTGCCATCAATCTTGTTTGAAGGACAAGACCCGTAACTCATGGCCTGAACTAGGGAAAGAAGAGGGGGAGGGGCCCCTGAGAAGAGAAAGCACCTCACTGGGCAGGTGAGGTCTTGGAGGACCGTGTGGGTGGGAAGAGAAGATTCTGGCTCAGTTTAAAGGGAAAGGTGTCATTCATGAGGAAAATGGGACCCGGAAGCAGGAAGTGGCTCCTTACCCCTAACAGGGGCCTGGAGAGGTTTCTCAGCTCCTTCCGGAAAGGCTTGACTTCCTCCGTTAGCCTGCAAGCAAGATGCCACGAGGCCTCTGCTTGGAATCCTACCCACGTGCCTTTCTTGACTTGACCCTGGGCACAATCAACCTCTTCATTCACTTAGCGTGAATGTCTCTTAGATGCTCTGATTGGTAGACTCTGCCTTGGCCTGTGCTGTCTGACCTTCATTTCATTCCCTCAGATGACGAGAGAATGTCTAGACTTGAGATGTCCTCTCCTCCGCCATCGGCCTCCTTTAGTGAAACAGGAAACACCCACGGGCTCTCTGGACCGCCTGTGGTTTTCTTGGATGGTGATGGGGTTCCTACTCAAGGATCCCCAGGGAAGGAGAGACCTTCAGACCATATGCCCCCCCCCGGAATCCAGGGACGTGACCCCCCTGCTCTGCTAGGACAGTACACATCATAGTTGGGGGCTGGGGGTGTGGCTCCGTTGGGAGAGTGCTTGTGGCTTAGACACCCCATCACTACATAAGCAAGCATCCCAAACACTAGGAAGAATCAGAACTCAAGGTCATCGTCTGCCTGCATAGCAAGGTGGAGCCCAGCTTGGCCTCTATAAGACCCTGACTCCAACATGACTAGATAGAGCTGGTTAAAGCCTCTGCCTCGCAAAAGGACCTGAATTCAGATCCCCAGATCGTACATAAAAATACCAGGCAGATAAGGCAGTGGCCTGTACTTCTGGCCCTGGAAGGCAGGGCCTGGGAAACCCAGAGCAAAGCAATCAGGAGGTAGAGCAATCCAGGATGATTCCTGATGTCACCCTTGAGCCAATGCTCCATGCCCTCTTCAACACACACACACACACGTACACACACACACACACATACACACACAACACACTTGCAAATGAATTAACAAAAGATAGATCAATCGATCGATCCTGTGAAAGCTCTGAACAGATAGATTTTGGGTTTTTTTATTAATTATTTATTCAATTGTGCGTGTATGTGTGTGTGTGTGTGTGTATGTATGTGTGTGTATATGTGTGTGTATGTATGTGTGTGTATGTATATGTGTATATGTATGTGTGTGTGTGTGTAGAACCACGGGTGAATTCGGGAACCATCATTGACGCCTCCACCTCCTCTTTGTTTACTCTGCCCCGGGATTCACAGGCTCCGCCCTACCAGGACCAGAAACGCACGCCGCCCCCGCTTCCACCCGGCGTCTATACGTGGGGTCTAGGATCTGAACTCAGGACCTTCCACCTGCAAGGCAGAGGCTTAACCCCTGAGCCACCTCTCCAGCCCCTGAACAGGTAGATTTTGAACGACACTCTGAGCAGATAGATTTTGAACAGTGTACCTGCACAGGCAGTGTGAACCAGGCCTTCTGGAAACTTCAAGAATCAAGTGTCTGGGAAAGGGGAGGGGCTGGGTCTTGGGGAGCCGCCGCAAGCCTGTCATCCCTCTTCAGGACAACGGCTAAATTCCAGAGCCTTCTCAGACGGGGGCCTGTGTGTCTCGCTAAAGCAGAGCTGACAGGCATGACCTATCCGCGGCGGTTCACCTTATTGAAGCTGTCTGGTAGGTGAGACATTTATTAACATGGACGGACTGCCCAGGGAGAGCGAGGGCCGCGGAAGCTCCCGGAATGAATTCCTTCCCTGGATGCAGCAGCGGCTCTGCTTCCACACAGTCTTGTCTGCGGGACAGCTGCGCATCTAGGGTAGACATCATCCCACTGGGGGGCTGAGGGGCTCATCCTGGACGCCACATGGCCCCCCAAGCCTGGACTGGCTACTCCTAGACTCATTTGCAAGGGGAGGGGGGCTGAGATATGGTCACAGTGAGACTAAGGGGTGGGGAGAGAGCCCAGTAGCAAGCTCACTGGCTGAGTCACTACGCTAGAATGTGGGGTGGTATCCACAACGGTGCCTCTGGTACCCGTCCCTGTGTTTAAGGTAAAAACACTCAGGGAAAATCCCCGGGCACCTACAGCAGCTGGGCAGACGCCTCAGCCCCCCGCTGCTACCGTGCAGCTGAGTCAACACAAAAACAGGCTAAAACCACAAGCGTCAGTCACTGTGGGGCCCCTGGGGGTCAGGCGTCCGTGGGGGCCTCTGTCTCATGTCCCTCACAGGTTGCAACCACCCCAGGACATCTCTAGGAGGTGGGGGGGGGGGCTCTGCACCATGCTTGCTCTCAGGACCCCAACTGTTGATCCTGAAGGCCCCTTCAATGACCCATCAGTTGGGACTCTCCAAGTGAGAGTCTTCCTGGACCCAGGAGAGTGAGTGTTATGTGTCCACATGACTGAGCCACAGTGCCCTGATAATCAGCCACATTTGATTCTGGAAGTTTCTTGGAGAGCTTTTTTGTAAAGTAAATTTAACATTTAATATTTGTGGGGTATGTGTATGTGTGTGTGTGTGTGTGTGTGTGTGTGTGTGTGTGTGTGTACAGGTTGTCATAGTTAGATGCAGGTGTCAACTTGAAGATTGAGGGTCTAACTCAGACACGTTTATCTAGTTGATGTGGAAGGCCCAGCCCATGGTGGGTGGGACTAGCCCCTGGGCAAGTAAATGAGAGGGAGGGAAGGAGGGAAGGAAGTTTGGCATCCTTCTGCATATTTGGCCACACATGCTGGTCTGGCAAGTAAGGATTAGTCCTCTCAGCAGTCCTGTGGATTTGGTGTGGCCGGTTCCCTTGGTCCCTGATGTTGGTGTGGGCTCTCCGCCAAGCTGGACAAGGACTTATAACCAAGAATCATAAGCCAAAAATAAAACCCTTGTTCCCTTAAGCCGTTGGTTGTGAATTTATCAGGAACAATGCAGAGTAACTACAATACAGCTGCATGTGCGAGTTACACACATCTGGGTGGAACCCAGAAGACAACCCCAAACGTTTTTTAACCACCGTCCATCTTATATTTTAAGGGATAGGGTCTCTCACTGGCCTGAAGCTGACCAAGTAAGTTATTCCTACCCACAGTTCATCCTGCCTCTGTCCTCTCCCCCCTCCCCCCAGCACTGGGATTACAAGCACATGCCGCCAAATCTGGTGTTATTTATGTGGGTTCTGGAGATTGAAATCGGGTCTTTGTACTTGCAAGCAAGTGCTCAGCCAACTGAGCTAATGCCTCAGCTCTGGGTCTCTGGATCTGTCTGTCTATTTCTGTCTCTACAGTGCATGTGCACATGTCCCAAGATTCTGGAATTCTCAGGTTCTCCCTTACCTGGGATAAAGAAATGACAGTAACAAAAGCTTCCTTCCACCAGGATTAAAATAGATGCTGGAGCACATCAGAGAAGCTACAGAACTTAGTTTAAAGGAAGAAGTTCAAAATCCATAAAGGAAAAAGCCAGTTTCTATATCCTCCACAGTTTAACCTGTTTATCTGCACAGTTCCTTTGGACCTTTGAGACATTATACAGTAGCAGTATACCACTTAAAAAAAATCAGCAAAATGTCTTTCCCAGAACCAATTAAATGCAAACTCCTGCAAAATAGTATATATGCCTTAAAATGCCTGAGAATACTTTATGTAGTTAATGATCATTATGAAACCTTCTATGAGTCAAAACACAAATCACAATATCTATGAAGGATGAGTTTCCATTATGAGCTTTCTTGAGCTTTTTAAATTTTTTTTCTAATAAAGTAGTGAGTCACTGTGATTTGGCTAGTATGGTTTGGCAGAAATGAGATACATAGAATAACCCAAACAGGAATCAATTCAGAACAGTAGCATCTTATCAATGGAATTTTAGAGCTAAAAGTAGTAGGGACTTGTTTAAAATACAACACACACACACACACACACACACACACACACACACACACACACACATGCACAGGGTCTAAGACCCTCCCCTCTAAAGTAAAAAACACCAATGACCTAGCACAGCATTTGCACTCAAGCGCCTCTTTGTCCAGACTGAAAATTGATGCACTAAATAGTTTTATAAGGACAAACTTTTTAAAAATGTGTCTTATCTAAGTTTTTTAATCTTTTTTTATTATTTATTCAATTGTGCATGTATGCATGTATGTGTGTGTGTATGTGTGTGTGTGTGTATGTGTGTGTGTGTGTGTGTGTATGTGTGTGTAGAACCACAGACGACTTCGGGAACCACCATGGACGCCTCCACCTCCTCCTTGTTTACTCTGCCCCAGAATTCACAGGCTCCGCCCTACTAGGACCAGAAGTGCAGGCCGCCCCCGCTTCCACCTGGCTTCTATACGTGGGGTCTAGGATCTGAACTCAGGACCTTCCGCCTGCAAGGCAGAGGCTTAACCCCTGAGCCACCTCTCCAGCCCCAGTTTTTTAAATCTTTACCAAGACTAAAAGCTTCTAGAAGTCAAATAGTAGTTACCGTACATTTCTCTTCTAGCTAGCTAAGCATTACACACAAGCAACGCAGCAAGATCTCATTATGAACAAATATGTAAGGTGTCCGGCGGTGTTAAGTGCTGCCAAGAACCATAAGGCAAGGTCAGAGGGCAGGTACTAGTGGGGCAGGATGAGTGTCTGGGCTGTGATTTAGAGGGAGGGTGGGGGGCACTGTGTGATGGTTAGTCTCAAGGGTCCACTTGACATAATTTAGCATCACCTGGGAGAAAGACTCCTGGGAAGGCCTTCAGATTATCTTCACCACTTTAATTAATTGGGGAAGAACCATTTCCATTGTGGGCGGGACCTTTCCCTCGGCAGGGGATCCAGAACTGCGTAGAAGTGGAGGACGGAGCAGAGCGCAAGCAAGCATGCGTTCGCCCGGCGCTTTCTGCCTCTAATTGTGGATGGGATGTGACTGGTTCTCTCCACTCCTGCCCCTGTGATCACTCCACCACGATGGACCGCAACCAGAGACTGGGAGTCACATAAACCCTTTCTCCCTTGCATCGCCTTTTGCCAAAGTATTTTATCACAGCAACAGTAAAAGGAACCGAGACATCTGGTGACCCCAGGAAAGAGCTTACAGATGCGTAAGTGGATGTGCGAGATCATTGTAGTGGATCTGGCTGCTAATGTTTGGGACACTCCTCCATTTGAAACCGTGCTCTGTGTCCTCCTGGGTCTGGGAGGAAAGTGTGACCTGCCATCTTGACCAACGGAACAGAGTAGCAGCGAAGCTTTGGCAGCGTCTGGGCCCAGATATCAAGACACTAGCTTCTTTCTGCAAGGATGTGCGTCTTAGGGCCCTAGCTCTGCCACAGTGCAAGGAAGCTCACGAAGCATTTAGAAGGGGCCGGTATGCAAAGAAACAGGTTTCCATCCAGCTGACTGTCAGGCTAAAAGCCAAAGCCAGGTTACCAGGAGCCCCAGCCGAGTCGCTCCAGACACCACAGAAGGACGCTGTCGCAGCAGCTCCTCTAATGGAAGAATGCCAGACAGACAAAGACCTCAGCCAAAGATTGTATGCAGCGTGTTCTAGGACCACGGGATGGATCCGCGGGGCGGGGCTGAGACTATGAGCGGCAGGGCAAGCAGGCCACAAAGGGCGGCGGAGAGAGTTCTAGGACCGAGATGATCTTAACGGGCACTGCAAGATGGAACAGGGTAAGGTCACCCATCCTCTTCTGAGTCACCTGGAAAGCGCCGGGAGTGCTGGGTGTAGAAATCTACCCTGAGTCATGTTTGAAAGTTCTAAGAACATGATGAGTGAGGAGCTACTTACTGAACGATGACCTAAAGTGGTGATTTGCCGGGCACCGTGGATACGGGCATCACAGAGGAGTTAGAAAAGAAGTGGAACTAAAGATGGGCTCCCTTCAGTGCAACAGAATCCAAGTCTTTGAGAATAAGCTCTAAGCATTGAATTTAAAACTAAAAGGAGCAAACATAATCATAATAATAATAGCGAATAACAATAAGTAACAAATAATAAAGAAATAATAAATGTCTTCCAGTGACTCAAGGTCAAGTCCAATTGCCTGGACAGGGCTAGCTAAGTATGGCCACTGGCTGTATGTTCTTCCATCTGATTTTTATAAAGTTTTATGGAACCCGCTATATCCGTGTACTTACACATTACCAAGGCAGTTTTCCTGCCATGACAGTGGAGTCGCGTCATTGCAAAGAGACCATGTGGTCTGCAGAGACTAGAAATGTCAGTAACTTATGAAAGCCACAGTGCAAGCCCCAGACCTGCAACAGTACTGCCTTCCAGAACCTGCAGAGTCAGACGAGCCCACAAGTTGAGATGTCACAATTAGACGGTTTTAGAGCAGCCATGCGAGGATGGTCTCCGAAAGTCTTCGAAAGCCACCCCCCACAGAAACAGGGATTACCCTGAAGGAACGTACCCCTTAATCTGGAGGAGCTGATTCTAATTCCTCACAGGCTTGGGGTCCCCCATCCCTCTGTTTAGGAAAGAACATGGAGATTAGTTCTTCTTACACATAAGCCCTACCCAGAGGTGGGCCACAAGATCTGCTGGATTGGGCCCCAAGAGAACAGACCAATGAGATGTAGTAGACCTGAAAGTTCTAATCAGGTTTACAGAATCTGGGGCTGATCCAATGAGGAAAAGTCCCCCTACACACACACACACACACACACACACACACACACACAAGACCTGCCTAAGACTATAAATAACCCTGACCTTGGCAACCATCTTTGACGTCTCTCATGAGACCCCCATGTCTCAAGTCCATGAGTTCGCCAGAACTCGCTTGCCCCTCACAGAATTTATGTCCATGAGTTCTGTATTTTTTCTCCTCTAATAAAATCTGCCTTAATCCTCTACACGTGCTCTGGTTTCAAACTTTGACTCCTAACCACAAGAACCCGAAGACACATAAGATCCCAGAGAACCCGCAACAACAAGAACTCGCCATTTGGTCTTCTGGGCCCATGGGATGATGGCTTCCCTCACTGGAGAATCATAAGGGCTTCGTGTGTGCTTAGGGGTATCGCCGGATGCTGCAGTTAAGGCCTGTTGGCAAGGTTTAGGGGTGGGATCTGGGCATGTACTTGAGCAGTTCTGGGGGGTTCGTATCTTTGCCTTCAGAGTTTTCTCCATGGCCCCTATGATGCCCGGGACAAGCAAAGTATGTCGCGCAGGCGCTGCAGGGCTCAGCGCGGTCATGCGTCCTCAGAATCGGGTTGGCGCTTGAGAGCTAAGCAGCATGCCGGAGGTTGGTGGCCACGCTGGGAACATCTCCTTCAGTGGGTCTGGTGCGGGATCAAGGACACTGCTGTCTTACACAGTCAGTGGCTGGGAATTGTTCTAGACCATAGAATCTAGAGAGCAGTGATTTCGAACATACCTCCGAACCCCCTGGAGGGCTCGTTAAAAAACAGATTGCTGGTCTCCACCCTAGAGTTTCTGGAAGCTCTGGGGTGGGACCCAAGATTTTACCTTTTCAGCAAGTTCCCAGGTGGGGCCGAGGCTGCCGTCTGGAGACACAAGGAGGTGAAGGCCTTGGAAGGAACCTCGACACGCTGAAGCACTTGACCAGATTCAGGAGATGGGGGTCCTACCCGGGAGCCATGGGCAAGAACTCATGTGTTACAGGTAGATGCCAGGCCCACAGGTGGGCCCTCGGACAATCCCTGCCATTCTGCCCCAAGTACAAGTATAAGGGTGAAATCAAAGAAGCCCAGGAAGACAAAGCATTTCAGAAAGGAAAATACTTGAGGCTCATTTCAAACCCCCCCCAGTGAGAACTGACGGCATAATTATATAACCCGTGCATATAATTAGGTGTGTTTCTTTCCTTTTTTCCCTGCCTACTTCTCCCAGGGAGGAATAGGAAGAGGGCCTGGGAGTCTCAGGATTCCCAACATAATATCCTACATTCCCCATGCACTTATAAACTTCTTCAAAAAAAAAATGTCCTTGGATGCAGCCGGAGCCAAACCCCAGAGCTTCTTGTCCATCAATTAATATTTATTGGGCCTTCACAATGAGCTAAGCAGCCTTATAAAAGACAACAGTACCCGTAGACTGTTATTAAGCTAAGGAAGAACAAGCACCTCGCCTTCCCCTTTCACAAGGTGTTGGCAGCCCAGTGATGATGTCTGGGTCAAAATGAACATTCAGCCAGTCATCCCACAAAAATGCCTTGGGCGCGTACCACGTTCTAAGCTTTGGAGAGAGCGTGCAATGCCTGAAATGGGCAGAAAGAAAACTCTTCCATGGTGGTGGTGGGGGGTCTGAGAGGCTCTGAAGAGCTATCTATGAGCAGGAGCTGACACCTGATGTCTATGGGGGCAAAGCTCAATTTAGCACTTGGGTGCTAAGTTTAAAGTTGATGCTTTATATTCTAGATCCTTCTCCAAACACTGCTATTGGACACCTGCAATTTCGAGGTGCACAGGTGAGGGATCTAGGTTGAGAAATGTAAAATATGCCCTTTTCCAAGTAAAGCACACCTGTTGATCGTATGCCCAAGATCTTTTGCTCAAAGAAACTAGTTGATATAAAACTGGGAGGAGCCCAAATGTGGAAACCCCTCTTGGCACCTTCTCTTTCATTCCTGCTTTTCAAAGTCCACGTCTTTGTTCAGAGGCTGTCTCAACCCTGGCTGGAACTTTGACCAATGCAGATCAACGAGACTTCCCAACCTCCAGATGGGCCGTGAGGGTTTCCAGGGGATACAGGTCCCTTCTGGAAGGTGACTTAGATAAACTGGCCAGACTTATGCCCACTTATAAGCATTCCTAAGGGAGCGTTCCTGCCAGGATCCCATGATTCTCAGGGGCAAGGAAAGCAGATGCCACGGGTCCGTGTGGAATGGTAACACCAGCACACACAGCATTAGAGTCCAGGGGGTTAATGAAGGAACACACAGAGGGATGAATGAGACAGAAGCAATGGACGCACCTTTGAACCTCTCTGTGGAGAGATCACACCACCCTTAGCATTCGTCTGCTGACCTAGTGGAGGACGCTCAGCCCAGAAGATGCTATGACCTTAAATAGAAACCCAGGGTCAGTGCTGACCACTGAGCCTGTGGAGTTAGCATGCCCATGGGACACCAGACAGCTGTTCCACGAGGGACGAAGGAGGGAACTGGGTCATGAGCGAGAGGAAGACCACAGAGCTTCCACCCAAGACGTCAGTTACAAAGAGGAACTGGGGATGGATTCTGAAAGAGGAGGCTTTTTAATTGGCTGCCTTCAAGAGTGAAGAATTTGTGAGAGCGTTGTGAAAAGACTAAGACCCATAACTGGAGGTGAGAAGAAGGGAAGAAACATAAATAGAACGGCACCACTGTGGTGTGATATGCACAAGAATGTTAGCGTCACAGACTGACATGTCCGCGAAGGCGGACAACATACCCGAAAGACACCTACTACATGTTCTGTAGACACGCGAGAATGAGAAATGTAGACAAATGAAACTGTGAACATCAAGGGGGACCCACCCTAAGGTAAGCGACTATTCACACACCCGTTCCTGCTTTACAGGACAGGCTTGGCTCTTTTCAATCTAGAGATCTATACACGGGCATCTCTCTTTCTCAGGGACTCTAAAGCTTCTATTCCTAGGAAATTCTTCTTCAGCCTTCAAAACCCTACGCGCATCTTATGGCCCATATCAAAAGATGCCTGCTCTTCCCCTTCTTCCCCAGAGAATGATCGCATCGTCCTTGGCTTCTACCCTCTCGGTGCGAAGACAGAACACACGGTGGTTGATCTTGCCAGCTCACCTGTCTACCCTGCCCGTGAGCGCCCCATCTCTGTCTACTGTTCATGAGAGGAAGACCAGCTGCTGTCGAGAGGTGGAAGTGGGGAAAACGGATGTCGCCTGTCACCACGCGAGGGGAGCTACCCCATCATTGTGGGGGCAGGGGGGGGGCTTCTCAGGAAGCCGGAAGACTCAAGGGCGGTTGTGGACGTGTTTGTAGCAAATAAGCACTTGCTCCCGTGCTCCAGGATCAACAGGTTCCAACCTGAGCAGACAGAGAAGTCACTGCTGTGTACTTCCATTCATTGCAAGAGGATGGGCAGCTGAGGCCATGCCAGGCTTCTGTCTGTCCTTGGGTGAACAGTCCCTGGGGACAACTGGAAGTCTCCTTCCCTACTTCCCACCCCTCCCCCACCCCTGCCTCACGAGCCAGCCGTCTACAATTTTGTATGGCCAAGCGCTCCCTCCAACACACCACCCAGGTATCTCCAAGTTGCTTCCCAAGAGAGCGGAGAAGAGAATGAAAATAACCGTGGTATTTACCGCTGTTAATTAGCAGCAAGGTACTCATGAGTAATGTTGTGGTGCGGAGGGTGTGGCGAGCTTTCGTTATTAGCTCCTCCTCTGCAGGGTTATAAACTCCGGGAGAGATGTCTCCTGGCTGAAACTTGGCAGCTGGCCCCGAGGTGCTGGCCCTGCCCATCTGCCATGCCAGGCTTCTATCTGTTTCCATGTCCACAGCTGTCACCACCGGGAGCCACAAGCTTTGAGGGAAGTGAGGACCCAAAGTCTTGTTAGCTGTGATGTTGGCATTCCAGGACTTTACAGGGAGAAATTAAATAGAGTGCCTTTGTACGTTCTAGAAACATCCAAGTCTAGACGAGGCCGTCCAAAAGGCCACAGGAGGTTGCCCACTTCATGGACCAGTGATTTCTTCAGATGGCGGTGAAGGGTGATAGTGTTAGAACCAACAGCCAGCATGCAATTCTCCTGGCTCAAAAGTCAATACACTTGGCATGATTGCAGCCACCCACTATTAATGTTAAGCTTTTCGATTCTTAGCGCCGCTGTTATTTTTGGTTCACCTATTTCATTTATTTGAGAGAAAGAGGAGATTCACACATGAGGCAGTCAAAGGATAACTCTTGAAAGTCAGTTCTCTCCTGACACCACGCGGGCTCTGGGACTCGAACTCAGGTGGCCAAGTTTGTGGGCTGGCGACTTTCCTCTGCTGAGCCATTTGCCGACCCTCTGGTGCCCTCTCACAGATATGTCACTGTGGTTTTACCCACCCTCCTGCTAACCCCCCTACACACACACACACACACACACACACACTCAACCATCCCCTGCAGTAGCAATGAGAGGCTGTGTCTGTTATTCCAGTTTCACAGATAAAGAAATGGGATTTGGAAAAATTCAAGCAATTTTCCCAGATTCACAGGCCAGTGCCCAGGTTCCAACTCGAGTCTTCTGATGCCAAGCCCAGAGCTCAGATTTTCCAACCCTAGCATGTTCTACCCAGAGGAAGAGTCAGCACTTCCTCCCACCGGGACCCACGTCATGCAAAGCAATGAATATTGAGTGTCTCCCAGGAGAGGGAAGGATTGCCCCATGGGCGATGGGCGCCACTTTCTAAGTGCGCTTGGAGGAAGTTGGTTCAGTGTGGCTTGGATTTATGTCGGCTGGGAGATCCAGGGTGGAGAATCCTTCCTGCGAATCCATTAGAGGTGAGTTGAAGACGGTTGCCAGAGCCCTACGGTCCCATCAGACAAGAGCCATCGCATAGCTTCCTTCCCCCCTCCCCGCGCCAGTCCTCAGAAGACAGCAAGTAACACGATAAAAAGAAAGCAACAAATTACTAACCCCCCCCCCGCCTGGAGATTTTAATTAGCCGCGAGAACTAGACCGGACAGGAACTGCTGCCTGGAAATGCACCCTGTTCCAAGCACCTGGAAGGTGGTTCAAGAAGTTGGCAACAAGCAGCTTGGCCTGTCCCACCCTCTCAGAGAAGGAAGGAAACGCTCCGGTCAGCCACCCAAGTCTGGCTGAGGATCCCAGCAGGGTGCAGAGAGCTGTGGAGAAGGGAGCGTCGTGGACGCTGCAGCGGGTATCTTGGCCGAAGAGAAGACCAAGAAAGAAGATCGAACGACAGTTCTCAATTATCCACTGTGAACCGGGGCATACTAGATCCCCTCCCTTCCCTCTCATACATGCAGGGGAACATGCCAGACTCCAAGAAACAATGCCAGGCCCAGGATCACACGACAGACCCTGGTCGATTCCAGTGGGACACAAAGCAAAATTAGGGGACATGAATTTGGGAGGGGGACTTATGGGGGAAGGGACTGGTATAGGTAAGGGTAGAGGGGAAAGAAATCAGAAAGTATTATAGGCATATATGAAATGTTGTCAACAAGCAAACTCTGCTACTAAAAGAAATGGGAAGCTTGCTTAGCCGGGTCATTCCAATAAACCGTGTGATTAGTGGGAATGAGGATTCTCACATCTATAAAGAAGCGTGAATAGGCCACACAAAATAGGTACAAATTACAATTGGGCTTTGTCAATCAACTACAAAGCACTGTAGCCAGGGGGAAGATACTGTGGGAATGGAATGTGTCCCTTTGAAGAACTCCACCAAGGAAAGAGATGTCCACAAGTCTCATGACCATTCCATCATCCATGACACACATGACATTGATCAGAAGAAGGCCCTCCCATGTTTCATACATCGTTCACAGCCTGGAAGGACCTTTCTCTCTTTCTCATGTAATACACAGAGTCAGGGGTGGCGGCTGGCTCAGTGTGTAAAGGGCTTGCTGTAGAAGCCTGATGACCCAAGTTCAAACCCCGAGGTGCCATGTGAAAGCTAGTCACAGTGGAGTGTCTTTAAACCCGCACCCCTAAGGCAAACGGGAGACGGAGACCTAGATTTCTCTGGAAGCTCACAGGCCAATCAGCCTGGCTTATACAGCTATAGAGAAAAGACCCAGGGTCAGACAAGTGGAAAGGAACGATGCCTGAAAGTTGTCCTCTGACCTCCACACACATATGGTGGCATGTGTATACCCATATTCACACATACATTGATGGATTGATAGATCAATAGATAGGTAGATAGACAAACAGACAAATAGATGATAGACAGATGACAGATAGATAGATAGATAGGCAGATAGATGATAGATAGGCAAATAGATGATAGATAGACAGATAGATGATAGATAGATAGATAGATAGACAGACAGACAGACAGACAGACAGACAGATAGATAGATAGATAGATAGATAAAAATAAAGTCATAAAGGAATGACGAGTTTCTCACAGTACATGCTTGAGGTTATGGTAAGCATTATAACTCATGTGGCTGAGTTTTTTCCTCTCCTCTCAAAACAGAAAGCTTGCTATTATTTACTTTAAGCCATCTTGATTTGTTTTCCAACAAGTAAAATAAATGCCCTTCCCAAGCAAGACTAAAGCAAGCAACAATCCGATGCGCCTCGGGCTTCAGGCCCTAAGAGGTTCTAATCAGGGTCAAACGATAGGGTCTTTCTCCTCCTCCTCTTCCTCCTCTTTCTCTTTTTCCTCCTTCTCTGAAGGAGGGCGTTGGTCAGCACCAACAGAAGCAGAGGATGCCCCGTCCTCCTCCTCTCCTCACTCCCCGTGGCCACCGCTCCAGGATACGCTTCGTCCCCCACCATGCCAGGAAAGAGCATTACACAGCTGACAGGCCATCGCCTTTCAGACCCTCCAACGCAGTCGCTTTTCTTCTCTGTGACATTGGCTCAGCGATGTGTAAGGCTAAGTGCTCGTAAGACAGCACAGAGAGCTGGGGGCGTGTCGCAAAGCGTGGAGGTCCAGACCCCAGGGATCTGAAGCAGCTCACTGACAGTGCCTCACCCGAGGCATCCTGACGGCATGAGCAATCACAGAACTCACACGCGAGGAAAGCAAGAGAGAGGAAAGTGTCAGGAAAGATGGCAGAGACCGCAGCTACTGACGCCCATAGATACCTTGGTGGATGAGAAGGAGCCAACGAGCCCCAGTGGGCTAAACGAAACTAACCTGGATTATCACAGAGGAGAGCAGTGAGTGGCTATTTCAGTGGCCTGAAAGGGGCTCTGTCGGGAGAAAAGTTATCGCCATGTTCCGGTGATAAACAGCAGGGACTCTCGTCACACATACGGTGGAGGATGTCTAAAGGCACCCAGTATCTAGCAATACATAAATACATGGGAGAATAGAGTATTTGACAAAACTTGTACTTCCCCCCTCATCTGAGGGGTGCAGAAGGGGACCCTTCCTCTCAGACGCCTTCTTCACAGGGGCCTGTGGGGTTTTCCCCAGAGTCTCTTAAGAGCAAGGAGGCATCAACAGAGGGCAAAGCAACACAGTACCAGGGTGCACCCTGGAGAGCCACTACGGTATCGGGTAGGACAGGCCAACGGGGCACAGGCAGCCACCGGAGCTTGGCAGCACCCTAATAAAGAGAATGGGAAACAGTTCCCGTGCATAGGTCTCCTTCTCCCAGGCTCCTCGGGAGCCCGCCTGAGTCACCAGAGTCCAGCTGCGTCACTGGGTGAGTCCCAGCAGCCCGTCTAACCCTGCGGGGAGACATCCATCGGACCCCTGATGGTGCCTGTGATGAGAAGGAGGAGGAGGAGGAGGAGGAGGAGGAGGGATAGGAGAAGGAGGTGGAGGAGGAGGAGGAAGGAAAGGAAAAGAAGGGAAAGGAGGAGGAGAAAGAGGAGGAGGAAGAAGAAGAGGAAAGGAAGGGCAAGAAGAAGGAGGGGAAGGAGAAGAGAAGGAGGAGAAGGAGGAAGGGGAACAGGAAGAGGAGGAGGGAGAAAGGGGAAGAGGAAGAGGAAGAGGAAAAAGAGAAAGAGGAGGAAGAAGAGGAGGAGGAAGAGGAGGAGGAGGAAGACCCTATCGTTTGACCCTGGTAACTGAGGACATGTCTCCCCTGAGTAATTTCATAGCACTCCGGGTGCTCAGAGTTGGGCTTAACTTCTCCTTACTTGCAGCGCAAACTCTATTTGAAGTGAGCGGGAAATGCTTTCAAATTCCATGTGGATATTGAGACAGCCTGTTCCCAAGCGGCACACTAGGAAGGCCCTTCTTGCAGGGCCTTCTGTCAAAGACCCTTCTCACAAGGAGGAAGCATATTGTCTTTGATGCTTTATAAAACTATTATTTGAGAGAGAGAGAGAGAGAGAGAGAAGAGAGAGAGAGGGAAGATGCTCGCACTCATGCCATGACACACCGACAGAGGTCAGAGGTCGACTTTTGGAAGTCAGCTCTCTCCATGTGAGTTTTCGGGACCCAACTTAGGCGTCAGGTTTGCCAGCAGGCGCCTGACCTCCTGAGCCGTCTCAGGAACCCTGGGGTCCTGGAATATCTTAACTAATTGTAACGCTAACATACTTCTTCCCTTCTTCCTCCTCCTCTCCCCCTGCTTCCCTCTTCTGCCTTTTCTTCCTCCCCGGCATCCTCCATCCTCCTCCTCTTCTTTCTCTGCCGCCTCTTTTCTCTCCCTCCAAATTTTTAAAATTTACCTTTATCCTTTAACAGTTTAATTGCCCGGATACGAAGAATTTAAGCGGCTTTCAGCCCTGTACCAGTTACCCTTTCATGTTGCTGTGAGACGACACTAAGGTTCAAATCACTTACAGGAGAAAAGGGAGATTTATTCAGCTTGAGGTTCTAGAGGGTGGACACCATCCTTTGCAGCAGAAAGGGCGTGGCTGGTGGTAGAAGCCAGAGGGGGCCTGGATCACCTCCATCCTGGAGGCTCGAGATGCAGGACAGCCCACTCCAGAGCAGCCCTCTCCCAGCAGTAGAGTGGGATTGATCTACCTTGAGGCCCACCCCTGGGACCGCCCTCCTCTCACAAGCCTCCACCCCCTAAAGGCACCATGACCTTCCCAAACATGTGAGTCAAACCATGACAAAACCCCATCGCATGTGACTCAATCCTCCCCCCCAAAGACATTCTTCTTCCTGACCAGTCTCTTTCTACTTTTGTGTCTTTGTGTTTGGGGGTCCCAGTGGGTGTCCCCGGGTTGCCAACATCAGCATGTGTCTGAGCAGCTGCTACCATCCCCCAGTCAGTATCCCATCAGAGTCCCTCGGGGAGGGGTGTGGCCTCGTTAGGATTTCCCTGCTCCAAGATAAGGTATCCACAGGCTAAATCTTGTGCAGCGTGTGAAGCGGACGCAGCTGAGGGGAGTCCAGGGTAAGCGAGCCCTACAGGGCCTCTGGCTCTTGCATTCTCACTGCCTCCTCAGCCCCCTGTTCCCTGGGCCTTGGGGTTCCTTCTTGCTTTTACTTTATAGCCACTAGCAAGTGATTCCCAAAGGGGAATAGGCAGAAAATGAGCTTCTCTGAATATTCTTTGGTGTGTGTGCATATATGTGTGTGTGGAGAGGGGTGTATATATGTGTGTGTGTGTATATATGTGTATATATGTATGTATATATTTATGTATATGTATATGTATGTATGCGTATACAACAGTGTACTTAAAGTGTATATGTCTGTAGAAGCCCAAGACTGACATTGGGAATCATCCTGGGTTGTTCTACCTCCTTATTGCTTTACTCTGAGGTTTCCCAGGTTCTGCTTCTAGGATAAGAATTGCAGGCCGCTGCCAGATTTGCCTGGCATTTTTACCTGGGATCCTTTTGCTTGTGAGTCAAAGGCCTTAACCACTGATCCATCTTCCCAGCCCTGAATATTCTTTTTTTTAAAAAGTACAGTCTTAGGTTCAATCTCCCAGCACAAGCAAGTGCTCATGTGCACACACACATATACATGCACGCACACACACACACACGCACACACATGCACACATACATACACACACGCATGCATGCGCGGCACACACACTCCTTTTTGCCTCAGAGAGTCACGGTAGGATAGATAAAGCTCCTCGAGAGCCCACAGAGGAGGGCCTAGTTCACCAGGGATTAGAATATGGACTCCCCAAAGAAGAGGGCAGAGTTCCCTACAAAATTCAAATGCACTTGACACATTCTGTTGCTGCTTTTCCTTCTTTTCCCCTCTTTTGTTCTCTCTTCTCCCCTCTCCTCTTCCCCTTCCCTTTCCTTTCTCTTCCCTCTCCCCTCCTCTCCCTTCCTCCACCCTCCTCTCCTTCTCTTCCTCTTCCTCTTTCACCTCCTTCTCCTCTTCCTTCTCCTCCTTCTCCTCCTTCTTTCTCTCTCTCTCTCTCTCTCTCTCTCTCTCTCTCTCTCTCTCATTCTTGGAGATGAGTTGCTGTTGCAGTTTGCCTGTGTGGTTGCTGATAAATGACCATCAAATGGCTTAAGGAAATAAGGGCTTTATTTTCTTACACTAGTCTGGTTACAGTCTGTCCAGCTTGATAGGAGAGCATGCACTAACACCAGGGCCAAGGGAACGGGCCACACCATCTCTTCATAATGGCTGAAAGAGGGACGATCCTTACCAGCATGTCTGGCCAAGTGTTCACAAGGATGCCAACTCTCTCAACCCGCTTTCTGGATTTGATTCCAGGGCCTAGTCCCACCCACCTGGGCCTTTCTCATCAGGCAGACAATCTCCTGCAGGTTTGCTCGGGGCTTAACCCAATCACTAATTCCCCACAAATGTGGCCAGAGCTCAAACCCTCAACTGTCCAGTTGACACCTGTGCCTAACTATGACAGTTGCTTATACCTTTAGCAGATGCTTGTGCATCCCCTGCTCGAAGCACCTGGGACTAGAAGTGTTTCATCTTTGCAATCTCATTGGGATTCTGTAAGATTCATATAGACTTTCACCAGCGGAACCTCCCTCGTCCCCAATCCTGAAGTCTCCAAGTGTCCCCAAACTTGAAAGTTTGGAAAGTATCAACACCTGCCCTCCCCGTAACCCTGAACAAATGATCCAGCTGAGGAGGATGGGCGGGTCAGATACATCACAGACACTCCCATGCAAGGACCCTCAAGGCAGGCAACTCTCCACCCCACCATCTCCACGGACCCCCACCCACCGTCTCCCAGTCAGTTACTTGCAAAGATCCAGCTAGACTCAGGAATTCAATGCTCTGCCCAGAGCGAGCTCTAAGCTCAGAGCTGGGGGAAGGGAGGGCAAGGGGGGTCAGGTTATGAGGAGGAAAGGAAGAGAAGAATGCAAGACAAAAGAATGCATTGCCATGTTTCTGCCCAAAGCCTTTGTTCAGCCGGCAGGTTATTTGGTCATGTAGACCAGACATAATGACGCACTTTATCTGTTCGGTTTATTACGTGTGTGTCATAAACCAACGTGTATATTACCAACTAGAAAATATGCGTAATGTGTGCCAGAAAGAGAGGAAGAGAGAGAGAGAGAGAGGATGAGAAGGATTCTCCGTCAGTAAGACTTTACTGGGTTTTGGAGGCCCAGACTGTGGGCTTCATCTTAAGCCAGTTAGTAGTTTTTGTGAAGGAACTAAAAAAAAAAAAAAAGGCATTTCAGAGAGTAGAAATAATTTGTTTGTGCTTGTTTGTTTGTTCTGGATGATGATGATGTTTTCTCCTTTTTGCTTTGAGACAGGATCACGTAGCCCAGGCTGGTCTCCAACTCAGCCCAGAGCTGAGGATGACCTTGTGCCTCACCCCTTCTCCAGCCCAGGGGCTGAGTGTGTGTACCATGCCCTGGTTCAGATAAATGATTGTAAAAATAATAATTCATGAACTGGGAAGGATGACTGGGTGGCTAAAGCCCTTACTACACAACCAAGAGGACCAGAGTTCAGATCTCCAAATCTCAAGTTTGAAAACAAAACATGCTCTGTGGGGGGCATGGCCATCTGCCTGTAGCTCCAACCCTGGAAGGCAGAGTCTGGGAATCCCCAGAGCAAAATGGCCACACAGACTAGTCCTATAGATCAATGCTGGGTTTAATTAGAAAGGCAGACTCAAAACAGTAAGGTATAAGGGTGATCAAGGATGAAGCTCAGTGATATCCTCTGACCCTCATATTCATGTGCACTCATTTGCACGAGCACCCACACACAGCACAAGCTCACACACACACTCACACACACATACATATGCCCTTCATCGGCACATGGATGAAAAAGAAGAGACAAAATGTAATATGAATTTATGGCCTCAAGAAATTGGATGAAAATCAACCATAAGACTTTACCTAGATATCAGACATCAAGTTCATTTTTTGGGCATGGAGTGGGAAAGAGAGATAGAGCAAGACAGGGACCAGAACATTCTAGAAGGATAACATAACTGCACATGCCCTTCTGTTTGCAGACCTGAACATGCAAACTTGCTTGTGTTTTCTGAAACACGCGCTTTAAAAATGAGCTATTTATGCAGAGCCCTTACACTGTAGATCGAAAGACAGTTTGGGAGCAAGACACACTTGGGCATCTTAGGGTTACCTGTGGCTTTCTGGAACTCTGATGATTCACTGGTGAGATGGAATGGATTTTGGAAGTGCTGTGAAGTGTGGACACAGGATAAGCACTCAGACAGTGCACAGAGAACACTCAGGGTGCTGAAGGGGGTGGCCCTTCTCCTATTGTCTGGGGGAGACCATCCTGAAACCCTGTGGAGGAGAGAAAACACTTCACTCACCTCTTACCCTTAACCAGGCACAAACATGGCCACTTACAGGTTTAAAAAAGAAAAAGGTCATTCCTTTTTACGAGGATATGGTTATGTGACTCACTGAGATCAAAGTGGAAACCATGGATGCAATTTCCAAAAAGTGTTCTTAAAAAGAAAGGGCTGAGGCAGGCGAAGTAACTCAGCGGGTGAGAGCACCTGCTTACAAACCTGGCGACCTGAGTTCAATCCCCGGAAGTCCACACGGAGGAGGGAGAGAACTGACGTCTGAAAGTTGTCCTTGACCTGTCCCATGCACCATGGTATGCATACATATGTGTATGTGTGCATGTGTGCATGCGTGTGCGTGTGTCTGTCTCTCTCTCTCTCTCTCTCTCATGAATACATATTTTGAAAAGAAAGAATTGAGCTCTTCTCCACCCCTTCCCCTGCTCACCGGATGGACAGTGATTTGGTGACGGAGCCAGCTGGTGCCGTGGGTCATCTGGGAACAGAAGTCACATAACGGGAGGCCGAGTAACTCGGAGCAACAAGACAGATGGAGCCTGGGTCTCGGCTCCCGGCGGAACAGAACGCAGCTTCTGCTCCCGTCCCGGGCTGCCCATACTTGATCTTCGACATGAGAGGGGAGTAAGCTGCCGACTAGCTGAAGTCACGGGCTTTGTTCCGCAATGAAGCTAATCCTCATTAGCACATAGCTGAAATCGACTTGAGCCAAGAACTGCAGGTGATCAGTGAGGAAAGGGGTTGGAAGGATGTGGAAAGTGCGGAGTTATCTCAAGCTGAGGCATGTGTCATTTAACTTTGAGGGCTGCCAGGGTAGACAGAGGGAGAGAGGCGTTTCCAGAATGTTCTGGGCTCTGTGAGTGTGTCCTCGTCTGGAGAGTTAGCGAAGAAGGGAGAACATCAGGAACTCACTTCTGGTCACTCGGATGTAAGACCTTCAGGACCTCGTGGGGGTGGGGCAGAAGGACTGGGTGGTCAGAAGTTGACCTTGTTGGGTGCGGATGCTACGCCAATACATGTGGGAGAAGCAGAGGTGAGTGGAATTTCTCCTCCCCAGGGAGCAACAGTACAATGGGGGAGGGGACAAGATCGAAAGGGGAACAAAATGTTGAAGGGAGACATGGGCTCCCATCATCGATTTGAAGACCACCATGGAGAGATCTGTAGCAAGATGCAGCGGATGGTGGGGGTGGGAGATGCATGCCTGTAGCTCAGGAAGCACAGTGTGTAATAAAGTCACAAAGTCAAGCTGGGGAGATGGCTTAGTAAAGCCTTTGCCTTGAAAGCAAAGGGACCCGAGTTCAGATCCCCAGATCCCAGGTGAAAAAGCTAGGCAGATATATGATGGCGGCCTGCAGTTCTGGCCTTGGAAGGCAGAGCCTGGGAAACCCCAGAGCAAAGCAGTAAGGTGGAAGAACAATCCAGGATGATTCCTGATGTCACCCTTGGGTCTACACACACACACACACACACACACACACACACACACACACACATATGATGTCTTGCCTAGAAATGGTCTCAGATTTCTTTGCGGCACTATAGACCTGTCACTCATGAAAGTGGAAGAGAACTCTAGAAGCAGCGCTTACGCCGGCCCACCCACAGAAGAGAAACACCTAAGGTGACAGCCAGGCTGTGTG
The DNA here is from genome assembly GCA_023101885.1 of Typhlomys cinereus. Taxonomy (NCBI): domain Eukaryota; kingdom Metazoa; phylum Chordata; class Mammalia; order Rodentia; family Platacanthomyidae; genus Typhlomys; species Typhlomys cinereus. The sequence continues at coordinate 183,274 of JALPQD010000789.1, forward strand.
CTCCGCCAACCTTCTGTCGTCCATCCGTCCCAAGAGGGAAAGACATTTCGCATGGGAGGAGCCGGAGGCCCAAGCGTGTCAGCCTCACTTGCTTCGGAACACATGTATGGAAAAGGAAGTTGGTATTGAACCTCCAGTTGTCTAGAAGCTGTGTTCTACTAACCCCTCCCCCTTTAGGTCTCTTCCTGCCTTGGTGTTTTGGAGGTCCAGAAGGTTCCACAGCACCCTGGGCTGCTTCTGTGGATGCTCACCATGGAGGAAAGAAGCCTGATACTGCAGTGCCCCAGCTCAGAACCTGGGTTGCGAGGTCACAGTGACAGAGGTAGATTTCCATAGGTAGATCAGAAAGGAAACTAAGCGCGGCCACGAGCCTATGTGAAAGACAACACGCACATCCGGAGATGACCTCCTGCTCCCCCTGATTCTCCCAAGCAATCAGGTGTCCCTTCCTCTGCTTGTCAATACATTTTATTTGAACTATTCAATGGCGTCCCGGCTTCTGTCTTTTGAGTCTGGAATATAAGAACCAGGACCCGCAATCACAGGATGGGGCTCAGGGGTTAAAGCCTTTGTCTCACGAGTAAAAGGACCTGGGTTGGATCCTCAGAGTCCACCCAAAAATTGCTGGATGGATGTGGGGGAGGGGTGGCTGCAATGTTGGCCCCAGACAGTGGAGCCAAGGAAACCCCAGAGCAAAACAATAAAGTGGTAGAACAATGCAGGATGATTTCTGATATCACCCCTGGGCTACCATAGACACACATACTCAAGTGTCTTCTTACACACACACACACACACACACACACACACACACACACACACACACACAGAGGTTGCAGGATGATAGTGGCCTGAGCCAAACCAGAGTGAAGAATTAACCTGTTCCCAAAGACAAAGGGGAGAAGAGGAGGCCTAAGTTCTAAAGAAAGATCCAGAAGAAGATGGTCATTCTTTTACACAGAAGCACTCGAAGGCAGGCCTAGAACCTCAACCTGAGGCCCGATAGTCTGGCATATTTTTATGACCTTCCCCATGTCTCTCAGGCCACCAAAAGTCACCACTTCCCGGAGACAGACACTGTCGGTCTTTGTACTACAGGGATGATGGAGGTGGCTTCCCAGCCACTCCACCCAACACAGACACCTGAGCGCTGAGACTGTTACCTCTGCAAGTGAAGTCAGCTGGAGATGAAAGGCCAAGGCGATCCTCAAGTCCTGGGCTTACACATAATTATGCATTCATCAGTGGCGCCTTAATTATCCAGAGATAAAGGTACCATTAGTGTTTTAGGGGAAAACTGGCTGGGACGAAATGTATTTCTTTTGTCTCTAAGCCAGTGACGACTAACTGTTACCCTCAGAGGAGCCTAGCAGACAGACTCCAACCTCACCCAGGAAACACCCTAACCCCTACAAAAGAAAGGGCACGAAGGCACCCAGTGAACCCCAGCTTTCATGGGAGATGAGTCCCAAAGAGTCCCAAGGACAAGTATTCACTATCAGGAATGAAAGAGTAATTCTGGAGCCCTGGAAGTACAGGTACAGAGAAACTCTGAAATCCTTCCTGATTCTACACCATTCCACCTTCTTCTATGACATGACTCCCCCAGGTGGGTTCCCAGTCACATGAGAAAATGAAACACACTGTCCTAAAAGTTCTCTACCCAAGGACGACTTCCTTTCTGCTAACATGAAGAGTTTGTATTTAGAATACTGCTCCTGGGGCTGGAGAGGTGGCTCAGGGGTTAAATCTCCGCCTTGCAGGCGAAAGGTCCTGAGTTCGGATCCCAGATCCCACGTATAGACGCCAGGCGGAAGCGGGGGCGGCCTGTGCTTCTGGTCCTGGTAGGGCGGAGCCTGTGAATCCCGGGGCAGAAGGAAGTGGAGGTGTCCATGGTGGTTCACGAATTCGTCCGTAGTTCTACACATACACATACACAGACACAGACACACAGACACACACACACGCGCGCGCGCGCGTGCACATACACACACACATGCGCACAGTTGATAAATAATAATAATAAAAAAATAGAATACTGCTCCTGTCTGTCTGCGCATGATAAGGAACGAACTGGAATCAGACTGTGTATGTGTGCTCCTGTACATGTGAATGCGTGCATGTGTGTATATGTATCTATGCATGTATGTGCATGTGTATGTGTGTATGCACGTGTGTATATGTGTAGAGGTTATTATGTGTGCCCATGTATATGTGTCTGTGTGTGTACATGTGTGTGCATGTATGTACATATGCACAGGCTGTATGTGCACTCATGTATGTATATATGCATTTATGTGTGTGTATGCATGTGCATGTGTATATATGTGCATGTGCATGTATGAACATGTCTATAGGCTATAGTGCACTCCTGTGTGTATATGCATCTATGTGTGTGTGCATATCTGTATGTGTGCACATGTGTGTGTAGACTGTATATGTGCTCATGTGTGTGTATGCATCTATGCATGTGTGTGGATGTACATATGTGTGTGTGTATGCATGCATATAGGCTGTACTTCTTTCTTCTTTTCTTTAAGCAGGAGGAATAGGTCCTCCCCACCCCCCCTCCTTCCAGGCTGCTTTAAAAGATAAGCATAATTGAATGGGGGCAAAGTGGGTCGGAAGCAAAGACCATAAAACACACCAAATCAAATTGCAATGATTAATAAAGGGCAGATGCACTGCATCCCCTGGTGTGGTGTGAGAGGCGACAGACAGGTCAGGGCAATCCCCCTCCTGCCTATAGGCCCGAGGGCTGGGACAGGCAGGAACAGAGGAGACCATTGCACAACGCGAAGAGGAACCTGGCAAGAGAGGAGCACTCAGGGAAGAGGGGGGACCTGGGCAGAGACAGAATCACACAGAGGGAGAGAAATTCCTTGGGTGGAGAGGGGATGGGCGTGGTGGGATGTCAGAGTCCTGTCTAGACCACACCCACAGGACTGGATTCACAGCCCATAAACACCAGGCTTCCAGCCACAGGCTTTGGGATAATTAACTGAAGTTTGGAGATCTGAGGCTAGATTTGGCTCCTTATCCCAAGACTGTGTTTACTAGAAAGGTGGGTTTGAGTGTAAGAATAAAAGAACTCTCCTCACGGATCAGTGGCTCCTTCCGGGGTGGAATGGGAGCCAGTCCATGGACCCCACTGAGCTGTAGAGATAAACAGAGATGACACTCAATGAAGAGAGGCGCCATGCCTGGTCTATCTTCCTTCTCGGCCAACCATAACGGTGGTCACATGTGACTTTGCCAGCAAGGATTCCCACCGCCCGGTACGTCCTTCCCTCTGCCTCGACCTGTATTCTGAAAGAGCACAGAACTCAATCACGTGGTCTCAAAAGCATCCGCCTCTGTCTTCTAATCCCGCCCAACTCGAGCCCACCCATCCCAGTCATTCGCGCTTCGAACCCTGAGCACCTACTACACGGCAGGCACCCACTGCACGGCGGGCATGTCATCCACATACACCCATAGCAACCCACAGGAGAAGGCAGCGGATTACTTCAACACATTGGGCTGCTGAGGTGGCGCAGCGCGTAAGAAGCCTGCTCACAAAGCCAACGACCTGAGTTCCGTTCCTGGAAGCCCACAGAATGGAAGAGAACTGATTTCTGAACATCGTTGTACTAGTTGCTCCTGTGTTGCTGTGAGAGACCACCCAAAGTCAAGCAACTTAAAGGGAGTTTATTCAGCTTACGCTTCCAGAGGGGAGAGAACAGTCTCTCATGGCAGAAGCAGTATGGTTGGCAGCAGACCTGGGTCACTGCCGACATCTTGAAGGCCGAGAGCTGCTAGACTGCCCACTGGCAAAGCAGGCATCTCTTGGAAGTGGGGTGGGACTCATCCCCCTCAAGCCCCACCCCCTGGGACTTCCTTCTTCCAGCAAGGCTCTGTCTCCTATAGGGGCCATGATCTTCCCAACCAGTTCAAGCAAGAGGAGCTGCTTTGAGAGCCCTCCGTCCCATGGAGGGGGCAAGGCCCGACCACGGTGCCTCTCAGATGCAGGAGAGGCGCAGGGACCGTGAAGCCAGGCTCGGTCATCTTTGCTCCCTCAGTGTTCTCTGAAAACGCACAGCTGCACGGGCTGCCCCGCCCCCTGACCAGACGGGCTGCCCCGCCCCCTGACTCACATCCTCTCTCCTACTGATGATGCAATGAGAAGGCAGGTGCATCCATTCCGTTTCACCTCCCAGGCGGCAGCTGGTCTGGTGGGCAAGGCCCCAAGAGCAATCCCCAGAGGCATGCCTGCGGTCCCAGCATTGGGGACTTGGGGCGAAGGGGGCAGAGACGGCAGAGATCCTTGGCGCTTGCTGACCGGCCAGTCTAGTCAATTCAGCAAACTCCAGGCTGGTGAGAGAACCCTTGTCAAAAACAAAGCGGACAGCGCCTGAGGATTCCATATCCAAAGTCAACTTTTGGCTCCCCATGCGTGCAAGTGCAGACACATCCGCATACACATGCACACCCCCACACATGCAAACAGGCACACGCCCAAATAAATAAAATCTTAAAACCACAATAAGTATGTTCCAAAGACTGATACTAGCAAAATTCAGAGCCTTGTAAAAGTACTAAAGAGCAGACATTCGTCATTAGTCCTTTTATAGTGTGTGTGTGTGTGTGTGTGTGTGTGTGTGTGTGTGTCTGTGTCAGAGGGCGCTGTATGTGCCTGTGGAGGCCCAAGGATGATTTGGGGTATCATCCTGGATTGCTCTACACCCTCTTGGCTTTGCTTTGGAGGTCTCCGAGCTCCGCCTTCCAGGGCTGGAGTCATTGCCATTTCTGCCTGGAGTCTTTTGTGTGGGATCTAGATCTGAACTCAGGTCCTTCTGCTGGCCAGACAGAGGCCTAACCCCTGACCCATCTCTTCAGCCTTCGGTCATCAGTTCTCTTCCTAGGTTGGAGCCTCTGGGCTGGGATGCTCAGCCTCCCCGCCTGTTAAATAGAAACTGTATCAGCAAGCATGCGTCCATCAGGGTTCCGGTGGAAAGGGTTTCAGTTGGGGCGCTTAAGGAGAATTCAGTGAAGGAACTGCTTGCAAACAGATGTAGGGAAGCAATAGAGGACAGTGAAGTGCCCCAAGGCTAGACAGAGTGGGACCATCTTCTTCCAGGACAGGACCCAGTGGGGACCATCTCCTCCCGGCATCTAAAGCTAAGAGCTCAGGTGCAAATGACCCAGTGTTATGTAGTTGTAAGCTCTGATTGACAGATGCTGCCAGTCCAGGGTCAGCCTGCGAGGCAGGGTTGGGCCGGGAGAACTAGCCTTAACTTAGTTCCAGCACACATGCTCACTGTGGAACCAACCGGGAGGAGACCAAGGACCACGGGACAACATCGTTCATAAATTCATTGTCCCCACTATAACTCAGGCACCAAGCAGGTCAGAAAAAGCAAACTGGATTTGGAAAAAAAAAAAAAAAACCACCACAGTATCACAGGGGTGTGGCGATTAGAGATACAACACACAGGGCCACAGAGATAGCTCAGGGGTTAAGCCTCTGCTTTGTAAGCAGAAGGTCCTGAATTCGGATTCTGGATCCCACCTAAAAATGTAGGTGGAAATGGCAGTGGCCTGTACTTCCGGCCCTGGAAGGGAGAACCTGGGAAACTCCAGAGCAAAGTGAACAGGTGGTAGAAACAATCCAGGGTGATTCCCCAAGTCACCCTTGGGCCTCCACACGCACCCCCAGTGTTTCCAATGCACACAGACATTCACGCAAAAATTATTTTTTTAAAAGAACAGATATAGCACACAAAATGTGTTGGCTATAGGTAAGCTGATGAACGGACCCACCAGCGGCCACACCCTTCTTTAAACAAAGGAGAAACAGGTCTGGAGACTTCCACAACTTTCCTTACATTGAACCAGGACTATGAATGGTGGTCAGTCTGAAATAGTCTGAAACCCCTAGAATGCCACCCTCCCCCATGTAAGACTTAGCAAACGGATGATAGATCTAGAAGAGAAATTGCAAGCTGTCAATCAATTGACTCCATCCTCTTCTTCCTAGCATCTCATCTCAGGTAGGAGGGGGAGGAATTCAAGGAAACGACGGAGTCTACATCTAACGACTCCTAAGAAGGGACCCAGGCTGAGCATTAAGATAAAAATCCATGCAAGGTGCAGATCTCTCTAGCTCTGTGTCAAGTGCATCAGAGTTGGCCCCCTCTGTGCATCCATGGCCACAGACGTAGCTGCACGGTCAGGGATGTCCACAGAACCATGTGGCCCTTGGCCACCAATCCACTGTCTGTCCCATCAGGCCTACGTTGGGAGTATGACTGAGAGTCCCATCTACTTGGAAAGAATGTGCTTCTCGGCTCGCCTGTGGTTTGCTTATGTTCTAGATTTCAGCCTTACAATCCCTGTACCCAGTGCGAGTGTGCTGTTTCCCAAGGGCTCTGTGGAAAGGACCCTCCAGGCATTCCCAACTCCCTCCAGGCCACAGCACAACTGCTAACCCCAAATACAGGGAACTTCCAAGGTAACTAAGACGCCACCCCACCACCAAGACCCCACTTAGCCTTCACCTACGATCCCACTGGAGGCTCAGGACAAGCACAGGCTCTAGCAATGCGCTTCATTCGTACCCTAAGAGGATGACTTGTTTGCCAATGTGACTTAATTGTATTTCATTCTGACATCCCGAGATGTACCCCCAGATATGTTTGGTATCGCTTCTGTCCTTGGTGTTGACAAGTACTGACTGAAACCCTACGAATTTCCCTGCACCTGGCTAGAAACCGCCACCCACTGTTCAGCCTCCAGGGAGGGGAAACAGCAATATCTTGCAAAAACCTCAGCCCCTGCAGGGGGGACATCAGAACACTTCATGGAGGCTGCATCCAAAGGGCAGAGTTCACCTCAGGAAACTGATGTAACCCCACTAGGGACGGGGGGACTGACCAACCTTCTGTTGAATGGGTGGGATCAACAACTCTGCCTTAGGTTCATGGAGACTGGGTGCGTCCATGCAAGTTTTCATTTTAAATGCGTGTCTGCAAAGCACAAGGGAGAACCCCATTTGGGATTCCCTTGGGAGCCAATGTGAGCAGAAGCCCGCTTTTGTCCGTGGGGTAAAGAAACCCCACATTGTAGGACTTCTAATTGGAGGCATTTCCTGTGTGTGTGTGTGTGTGTGTGTGTGTGTGTGTACGCAAGAGAACACCTGACTATGTGTGTGCTTGTGGGTGACTTCAGGAATCACCCTGGATTGTTCTACCTCCTTATTGCTTTGCTCTGGTGTTTCCAGATCTCCGCCTTCCAGGACTAGAATTACAAACCAGCCCTGTATCTACCCCCACATTTTTACATGGGATCTGGGGATCCGAACTCTGGTCTTTTTGCCTAGAAGCCAAACGCTTGAAGCCCTGAGCCATCTCCCCTACCCTTAATTAGAAACATTTCTAGCAAGACAAGCTTTCCTTTCCAAGCTCTTTTCCTGCAGGGGCAATAGTGGGGAGGGGGGAGACGCAGTCATTCTCCTTTACTTCTTTGACTTCTGCTCTGAGGAAATGCAAAGCCACAGAGGCAACATGCAATACGGTTCCACCCAGGGCCTTGAGGGGAGTTGGGGGTGGGGGTGGAGGAGAGGTGGTGACAGACATATTCCCCCCCCCCCCCCCCGCCTTGACACTTCCAGCAGCCTCCTTTTCAATGGCATTCACAGAAGAGTCTATAGAGGTGGTGAGCAGAGAGAGATCTTCCACCACACAGATTCCAACAGATGGGAATACTCAATAAATACTCAAAACAAACAAACAGGGAGGAAATGTACTCCATCCCAATACCTTTATATATATATATATATTTTTTTTTTCCTTCTATCCCTAAAACAAGTTAAAATAAACACTCGAGTGTCTTGTATACAGGCAGCGGTGGGCGCGCCTCCATCCGGCGGGCATGTTCAGTGAAATCATCCGTTTCGTCTTATCCACGGAGATGCAGAAAAGGGATGGAGGGGAGAGGGGAGACCACCCGCAGGCCAGTGTGACCTGGGTGCCCAGAACGGAAGACCAGGAGGTACTATGTAAGGGTTTGGTGATAATCAGATGAGTTTCGGCAGGATGACTCTCCTTTCACCAGGGCAAAGCTGACTCAGCCAACAGGATGGGGGGGACGTAAATTGGAAAAAATGAATCCCACCAGGCAGCTGCCTCCTCTTGCACACGCTGGCTAGCAGGCTTCCAATACATATGAACGATGGAATCAGATAGAAACGCGAGGAAATCATTGTTCTCCCCGGCTGGCCACCCGCCCATCTGCTACTCACTGGTGATGAGCGACTTTGTTATCTGACCTGGCATCTCCCTTCTCCCCTCTGCCCAGAGAAACGCTCGGGGACGCCTTCCAATTGGAACTTCTCCCAGCCGTGTTTGCTGGGCCCGGCCCTTCCTTTTTCCAGAACCATCCTCATACAACAACCGCGGGGAGTCTCGCCCTTCGCTTCTTTTGCTTTGCTTTTTTTTTTTTTTTCTTCTTGTTTTAATAAGCAATTTGATTTGCTCCTGTTTCCAGAGGGGCTGAAGGGGAGCACCCGCATTCGCCTTCCAAGTCTGCGACACCAAGGAGGGTCGGGTTAGAGGGTTAAAGCGGGGAGAGCCCGGGGGAGGCGGGACACTGGGTGGCCCCGTGGCAGGGGGTCTCTGTAAGCTCCGTGGTGACTCGGGTCTAGAGTCAGGAGATCCAAAGTGGGTTCATTTCAATTTCATGGCTGCCCAGTGTCTCTAGAGTCATCTTCCGGCTGGTTCCCAGGGTTTCTTCTCTCCCTGGAGGTAGCGGACTGCATGCCCTGAATATCAAACTGGGGGATTCAGTATCAGGGTTGGCCAAAAAAAAAAAAAAAAAAAGTTGAGTTTCCCAAAGAACTAGCAATCCAAAGACTTTGAAGATAATTACGAAAGTTTCTGGTTTGTTTGATGTCTCTATCCCATGAAGCTTCTTTTTTAAATTTATTTATTTATTTATTTTGTGTGTGTGTGTGTGTGTGTGTGTGTGTGTGTGTGTGTGTGTGTGTCTGTATCAGAGGGTACTGTGTGTCCCTGTGGAGGACCAAAGGTGACTCTGGGAATCATCTTGGATTGCTTCTACCTCCTTTTGCTCCACTCTGGGATTTCCCAGGCTCTGCCTACCAAGGCCTAAAGTGCAGGTCGCTGCCGTTTCTACCTGGTGTTTTTTTTTTGTTGTTGTTGTTTTTACCTGGGATCAGAATTCAGGACCTTCGGTTTGTTAGACACAGTCTTAACTCCTGAGCCATCCCTCCAGCCCTGCTTCTAAAATAGGAAAAAGAGGAGGATTTCTGACGAATGCGTAAGCGATACAACCCAAGTGATGGTGATCAATAGAGAGAAATGGTCTCAGCTAATCCCGGACATGCCAAAAGAGGAGACCAAAGATGTCAGAGGTCCTGTAGATTTAAGTTAATGCTAATCTTTAACAGCTCATAAAAAAAATCATTTATTTACTTAAGACAGGTGTAGAGGTCAAAAAACAACTTTGAGAAATCAATTCTCTCCTTCTGTCACGTGGGATCTGGGGATCAAACTTGGGTCTCCAGGTTTGCGCTAAGGGCACCTTCGCCGCTGAGTCTTCTCCTCCTTCCCCTGTCCTAGGCCTTGGGGATCCTTTTGCCAGGTAAGTCTAAAGTCAGAACAACCCGAGTAGCAGGACTCGCAGAGATAATGTGCGTCGGAAAGAAATCACCAGGCCATTCTGGAATGATCCTCTCAGCATATTTAAAATCCACCATCTTCAGGCCTTGTTTAGGCATGCGGATTTCCATGCAGCTGTCTATAGCCGATGGAAGACAGAAATCCTAGGAAATTACAGCTTTCAGGACGTTCTGTCTTTGAAAAAGACTATCCCATTTTGAAGATTCAATGTCTATTTCAGAAGTGAATGGTCTCCACGGGGGAGACCGGGAGGGAGTGCACAGTGGGGGACTGGCCCCCGCCGGTGTCAGCTAGAGGCCTACACTGATGAGCTCACAGAAACCTGCCCAGCGGGACGCCTGGTCCTGCTTAAACATCACCCATGCTCTCTAAGAGATGTGCCTGGGTGTTCGGTGGCTTCTGTATGCAGTTGCTTTCAAATGTCCCTGAAACCCTGACTCAGAAAAGCAGTAAAATGCAAGAGCTAGGAGGTATGTGTGTGTGTGTGTGTGTGTGTGTGTGTGTGTGTGTGTGTGTGCGTGTAGAGGTCAGAGGTCACCCTGAGGTGTCTTTCTCATTCACTCTCCACCTCTTTTTTTTTTTTTTTTTTTTTTTTTTTTGAGACAGGGTTTCTCACTACACCTGGGCTAGACTCCTGGCCAGTATGTCCCAAAGGAGCCTGTGTTCTCTGCCTCGCGACCACTGGGCTCGCAGGCATGTGCTGCTGCACCTGACTTCATACATGGGTGCTGGGATCTGAATTCGAGTCTCTGTGATTGCACTGTAAGCTCTTTGTCAGTTGAGGCAACTTCCCAGGCCTGAAATGCAGACTGCTGAAAATCATCATCAAACCTTCAAGAGGGGGCTGTGAGTAACTCCATGGATACCGAGCCTGCACACAAGCCCTGAGCTCCATCCCCGGGAGCCCACATGGTGGAAGGAGGGAACGCACTTCTGAAAGTGTCCTCTGACCTCCACCCTGTGCCAGGGCACGCACGTGCACACCTTCTCTTCTTCTCTCTTAAACAAGTACACAAATTACATGTATGTAATTTTGAAGCTCCTCGAAGGAGACACAAGGCAAGGATAACTTCTGCCTCTGGGCTGAGCTCTCTCCAAGAAACTCTTTGATATTCCAGGATGCTGTAGGCCTGTGATGACGGTGGCTCCAACTCTGGCTATGCAGATAAAAGAGAGCTTGGTTACCATTGGATCTGACTTTCACCGAGAAAACCGTGGCAGTCAAAGGCATCAGAGTAGAAAGTGGGTGTGGCACTATCGATTCAGGGAGGCCCTAGCTGGGCTCCCAAATTGAGGACAAGCCTGGACACGTATAGACATGCGCTGGACATGTCCCAATAGAGAACCGTGCAGGCGGAGGGATGAACAACCAATGGGAAGCAGCCATCTAACCTGCCCCTGCGATGGACACCTAGTAAACAGTTAAATGATTGGAGGAGCCACACCTGATTGGACCCCTGACCCTATATAAGCTCGAACACTTCCTGAATAAACTGAACCTGCAGCAAACTCGTCCACTGCTTGCTTCTCACTTGATTTCCGGGGTCTGGGTGGTCACCCTGCGCCGGCTGCCCCCTCGCCTGGAGCCCCGAGGCCCTGCCGTTTCCCCCTCCTTTCACCAGCTGGCCCCGGCGGGGGATTCGGCAGCAAATGGGGACATGCAAATGAAAGTCGTGACCCCTCAGACTACACAGGCACGTACACGCACACATGTGCATACACTCACATGCATACGCACAGTGCACATATGCGCACACATGCACACACGTGTACACACACGCTCTCCAAGCACACAGGTCCCTGCCTGGTATCCACACATCCACCTCCTCCGGGTAAACCACCAATCACGTCTTGTACTGTCAATAAGAATTAAAGACACCTTGGGCTGAGACCTCAGCTCAAGTCTTATCCCTTCGCCCCAACGTCAAACAGCTCCCCAAAGAGACGCTCATCAAGGCAGCTCAGCGGCTCCTTACCTTAAGCAAGTGACAGAACAGGCGTGTAGAAGAGGATTTGGCTGCCTGAGGGTGGGGCATGGAGCAGGAGAAATATCTGCATACTTGTGAGGGGGGGAGGGGGGCCCTGCCTTCTTCCCTCTGTTCCCATTCTGGAGCAAGAAGACTCATTTCCAAGAGTCCCCTCAGGATCAGCAGTGGGTTCTGTGGCCCCCTGGGGCCAGGCCAGTTAGAACCAAGGAGACAGCCTCTTCCTCTCAATGAGGCCACACCAAGTACCAGCGCAGATCTGCATGGCATAGCACGCAGCCAATGTGGAGGCTCAGCCGAACTGGAAGAGTGCTTGGAAGATGCAGTGCTTCTGCAGAGAGAAGGCCTTTCTGCACACACACTCACACACATACACACACTGATGCATACACACACACACACGCATATATACACACACTCATGCATACATACACACACACTCGCATATACATACACACTCACATACACACACACATACATACGCACTCGAATATACACACACTCACACATACATAATACACACTCGTGTATACATTCACACACTCATGCATACATTCACACACATACATATATACATACTCACATACTCATATACTTACACATTCACACATACATACATATACACGCACTCATACACAAACACTCACACATACACATACTCACATATACAAACTCACACATACATACACACTCATGCACACATTCACACACTCATGCATACATTCACACACATATACATACATACACACTTACACACTCACACATACATACACTCACATACACACATATACACACACTCATACACAATTACCCACACATTCACATACATACACCCTCACACATATATACTTGCACACATATACACATATTCACATACATACATACTCACATACATTCTCTCTCACACTTGCACATACACTCTCACACACATAACATATACACATACACTTTCTCACATGCACACACACTCACACACACATACATGCACACACTCACACACATATACATACACACACTTTCTCACACACGTGTGTGCTCGCTTCTTGGAATAAGCTGCAGCTGCCTCTGGGCCATCCTTTGCAAATCCTGCTGGCCAGCAGCACAGAGTGTCCCTCGGTGGGAACCATGATGCACTTGGCTTGCTCTTGGCATTCCATCCCCAGCGTAATTTGAAGCAAGAGTTAGATGGCTGGGGTCAGACAGCATGGAGCCTGTAGGCTTAGAGGGGCCTCCTGGCTCCTCTCGACACCCCCAGGGCATCGAGGTAGAAAAGTCCTGTACTCTGCAGGTCTCTGCCTCCTGCCTGGATCCTTCCAGAAGCCCAGGAGAAGGTGGGATCCACGAAGCCCCTGGATATCAGGAGGGCACACAGGGTGGCCTGCAGCCATGGACATGGGGGTGCTTATCAGGTCTGCAGCTGTGAACATGGGGAGAGCACACATCAGGTTTGCAGCTGTGGACACAGGAGCACACACATCGGGTCTGCAATCATGGACATGAGAGAGCACACATCAGGTCTGCAGCCGTGGACACGGGAGAACACACATCAGGTCTGCAGCCATGGACATGGGGAGAGCACACATAAGGTCTGCAGCTGTGGACATGGGAGAACACACATCAGGTCTGCAGCCATGGACATGGGGAGAGCACACATCAGGTCTGCAGCCATGGATATGGGAGAGCGCACATCAGGTCTGCAGCCGTGGATATGGGGACACACACATCAGGTCTGCAGCTGTGGATACGGGGACACACACATCAGGTCTGCAGCCGCAGATATGGGGACACACACATCAGGTCTGCAGCTGTGGATATGGGGACACACACATCAGGTCTGCAGCTGTGGATATGGGGGGACACATATCAGGTCTGCAGCCATGGATATGGGAGAGCGCACATCAGGTCTGCAGCCGTGGATATGGGGGGAACACACATCAGGTCTGCAGCCGTGGACATGGGAACACACACATCAGGTCTGCAGCTGTGAACATGGGGGCACACACAGTGTAGTGACCTGCGACCTGATGGTCCAGGAAAAGGCGCCTCAACAAGCATGAAGAGGAAGGTGGGTTCATTGCTGCCCCTTGAAAGTCCAGGGAGAAGCAGGCCAGGAACCTGGCATGAAGTGGAAGCTTTGTAAGCTTGACGTGCACCTACATCTCCCGTTCTCCTCCACTTCCGGCTCACAGGATCGTTACACCAAAAAGGAATTAGAACTCACAGTGGATGAACTAAAAGCCAACTTCACTTTCGCTGTGACGTCCAGACTATTGGACAATCCCTTACAGACACAACTTGACAACTGAGCCTTTAGGCGCTCCTATGAGGAATTATCTAGTTAAGGCCAGGAGATTATCTGATGGATGTGGGAAGACCCAGCCTATAGTGGGTGGGGCCATTCCCTGGGACCAGAGAGAGAGAGAGGGGAGGGGGGAGAGAGAGAGAACTGAACTGGTTGGTTTTGACAGACTGGCAAGCTAGAAGTCAGTTTCCCCGCTTCCCTTCCCTCCCGCCCCCAGTCCATCCTGTGGACTCCATGTGGCCAGTTCCCTTGGCCCCTGTGGGTGACTCGCCTACCTCAAAGATCCCCTGTGATTCCAAGTTGTAGCACTGAGTCGGTTTTATCAATTATCATAATAAGGTTGACATGGGAACTGTATTCAAAAGCTCATACCAGTGTTTAAAAAGGTGTCCAGAAATGGGCAGGTGGGTATTTCAGGCCTCTTATTGGCCCCTCAATGAAAAACAAACAAAAACCAAGAATATTCTCATGTTCCAATATCCAAGAGAGGTCTTAACAGACCATCCCCTGATCTCTCAGTCCGATGCTCAAAGAGGGACAGAGACACTAAACCAACCTCAGTGTTCCTGAAGACAGAATGTGGAGAAAGCGCTACGCTGGGGCGAACCCCTCAGGAGAAAGCGCTCCTGACCATGCGGGGGAAAACAGAGCCAGTCCTCCTTCGTCCACACCCATGCCGTGGTGTCCTCATTTCTCAGTTGTGCGTGAAAACGTAACATTAGTGCAGAACACACGCATGGAAGCTTGTTGATCATCCACAGTGAGCTTCTCCATTGTTGCTCCTTGGGATAAAATGATTACGACTTTCAGAGAGAGCACCGGGCTATTCGAAACCCTGCACGAGGTTGTGTGTGTTAAGCGGGGTGCATGTATGGTGTGTGTGTGTGTGTGCGTGTGTGTGTGTGTGGACGTACACATGCTGAGACAGGAGAGTAAAATATTAGAGGACTAAGAAGCTAACTTTACTAAGATATTCTTCTTGTTCTTCACGTAATGTTCCTAACCATCCACTAAGGCATCTAGGATTACTCTTCTTTTAAAGATGGAGAAATTTCCCTGCTCAGGGCGATGAATTAGGACTCTAATATTCTGCAGCTATGATATCATCAGCCCCAGGGTTCAAATTTAAGGCTTGAGCCGGTGACCTCTGACCCAGTGCTTATGAAAGTTAAAGGTGGGGAAGGACAAACACACACTCCTGGTGAAAACACACAGGTATTGATCAGTACTTTTATTCCAGCCTCATTTTCTAAGTTCCAGATTCGAATCCTGTCCAGCTTACTAAAAACCGCTCTGTGGGAACCAGAATCCTGCATATGGCTTCTGAAGAGCAAACTGAACACAGTGACCCCTCCATTCTTCTCCTCCAGCTATACACACACCCAGACTGCTTCCCTAAGCTCCTCCCTCAGCCAGGGGCTTCATGATCCCACCCTCAAATGCAGCCAAGCCCACCTTTTAACCCCTGAGGAAGTTGCTTCTGGCCCTCTCTTCAGCCAGCCCCCGGGGCCTAAGATGAGGCCTACCCGTAAACCAACGTCTTCCTCATACACCGTCGGTGGAAGCCAGCAATCATCCCTGAACGCAACGTCTCCTTCTTAGTCCACATTTACTGGTGCAGATTTAAATTCCTGTGTGAGACCCTGCCCTCCAGCAAGCCATTCGCCTTCATGATCGAACACCCTCGTCCACAGACAGTCTACTCTCTGGCGATTTGAAACTTATCCTCATTCTCATTCATTCATTCATTCATTCATTCATTCATTCATGTAGTGCGTGTGTACAACAGGACTCTAGAGTGTGTGTACCAATGGAGGCCTAAGGTGACACCAGGAGTCATCTTGGATTGTTCTACCTCCTTATTGCTTTGCTCTGGGATCTCCCAGGCTCTGCCTTCCAGGGCTGGAATTACAGACCACCATCATAGATATCCTCCTGGCATTTTAACCGGGGACTTGGGAACCTGAACTCAGGCCCTTTGCTTGTGAGGCAAAGCCTTCAACCCCTGAGCCTCCTTCCCAGCCCAACACCTTTTGCCGTCCTCTTCCCCCAGCTCAGCAGACGTTTACCAAGGAGCCCCTCGATGCGCCTACATTGGGCACTTGGATTCCCAATTATTGCACTGTCGAGATTCTGGGCAGGTCGTTGGTGGGGGTAGCGGGGCTGGGCTGTGTCTTCTAGAATCTGACCAATGCCCCAGGTCTCTACGCTCCGGACTGCCAACAAGCAGCAGCCCTCGGAGTTGACACCACCAAAAACCTGTCCCCAGATCATGCCCTGCATCCCTCGGGGGCATGCGTCTCCCACTGACAGTCGCGTTCTGGTGAGCGAGGCCAGAAACCTGCAAGCCGTTAGACCTGGCTGGGGGCGGGGCATCACAAACAACAGCCAGGAGTTGGGGTGCCCTCGACTGCTTGCTTTGGTTGGACCCACCCCAAGCTGGAATGCCAACTCTTCCATTTCCTTCTTTGGGACTTGGGACATTTAATGCAGCTTCAGTTACTCTTGAATAAAACACTGAATTCTGATCAGCATGGGGCTGGGGATATAGCTCAGGGCTAACGTTATTCACTTCCCATGAACCGGCTTCCAGCTCTGATCAAAGCAGCATTCAAGCACATACATGCACACATACACACACGCGCGCGCGTGCACCAGTGTATACATAAGGGAACATGTGTTAAAACATACTAGGACCCCGAAGTCCCACAGGACCTTTGCACCTTCCCGCATGACGTCACCTCCAAACCCAAGCCCCGTCTCTTTTCTTTGCTGTCCAGTGTTGGTCTTTGAACCGTGGCCTTGCCCTATAGCCCAGGCTAGCCTAGAACTCACTGTGTGGCTCAGGCTAGCCTTGAACTCATAGAAATCTTCCTGCCTCAGCCTCCCCGGGGCCAGGATTCCAGATGCGAATTCATTCTAGATCAGCTTCAAGGTGGACTCCGGGCAGCACAGAGACAGTTCAGGAGTCCCCGCAGGACAAGTCATGAGTCCGTTAGCACATGGTCCATTTTGTTGATGAGTTCTTTGTTTGGCTTTGGGGGCCACACGACTCAGCTCAGGGTCCAAGCAGCAGCCATCACGTCCATGAGCAGAGGTAGTCATGTTCCAATGAAGATTTCCAAGGTACCTTATGTAAGACAAGCACTCAACCACCGAGATCCACATCCAGTGTTTTCCAATCAAGTTTTATTCACAAAACCAGATGGCATAAGCCACCCTCGCTCAACAGCAAGTTCCTATAGGTCGAGATCTGCGTCTTTTTTAAGTTTTTCATCTCTAGATTCAAAATCAGCCCGTGGCACAACACAGACTTTATTCAAATGATTAAGAGATAAGTGCAGGACTGGCTAGTTCACTGAGCAGTAAGTAGAATGCTTGCCTTGTGCACGAGGCTCTGAGTTTGGTCCCCAGCCCATCACACATGCATGTATGTACACACAACACACGCACGCACATACACACACACAGGATGAATGCTGTCACGCCACCCGTCACACTAGTATTCGCCAAGCACATGATGGTGAAGTCCCTTTGGAATAGAGGAGTCGACCAGCACAATAAAAATAGCTGATGATGCCAATTCGGTAAAGAATGATGTGTGCATCGAAAGAACCACAGGCACTGTCATAGTTAGGCACAGGTGTCAACTTGACTATTGAGGGTTTGAGCTCTGGGCACAGTTGTAGAGAGTTGATGGTTGAGTTAAGCCCAGAGCAAAACTGAAGGAAATTGTCTGGCTGATGGGGAAGACCCAGCCCATGGTGGGTGGGATTAGGCCCTGGATAAGTCACAGAGAGCTGGTTGAGAGAGTTGGCATCCTTCTGTATACTTGGCCAGACATGCTGGTCTGGCAAGTAAGGATTGTCCATCTCTCAGCCGTTATGTGGTAATGGTGTGGCCAGTTCCCTCCACCCTGGTGTTGGTGCGAGCTCTCCCGTCAAGCTGGACTGAGAACTGTAACGGGACTGTCGTAAGGAAATAAACCCCTTGTTCCCTTAAGCCCTGTGATGGTCACTTATCAGCAATGTTGCAGGCAGGATTGCAACAGGCACCTTTGCTCGATGGAGCTGGGGGCCCAAGCCGAGGCGACCAGGAGCTGCAGCCAAACACAGGGCACTGTGCTAAAGTGGGACTTTCAGGGGAACAAACGCTGAGTGATTGGTGGGAACATGTCTCACCAGTCTTCGGGGCATGGGCCGGTGAGATGGCCCAGGTGGTCAGGCGCCTGCTCACGAACCTGGAGAGCTGAGTTCAAGCCCTCGTAGCCCATGCGGTAGAAGGAGAGAACTGGCTTCTGAAAGCTGTCCTCTGACCTCCACCTGCGCACCGCGGCAGGCAGGTACCTAAGCATTTCTCTCTCCCTCTCCCCTCATCTCTTTCCTCTCTCTCCTTGTTTCTCTTATTGTTTTATATTTATTTATTTATTTATTTATTATTTATTTGTGTGTGTGTGTGTCTCAGAGGGTGTGTGTGTCCCCATGGAGGACCAAGGGTGACTTTGGGAACCATCCTGGACTGCTCCTACCTTTTGGCTTTGCTCTGGGATTTCCCAGGCTCAACCCACCAGGGCCTGAAATGCGGGCTACAGACATTTCCACTTGGTGTTTGTTATGTGGGACTTGGGATTTGAACTTGGGACCTTCTGCTTGCAAGGCAGAGTCTTAACCTCTGAACCATCTCTTCAGTCCTCCTTGCCTCTCTTAAATCAAGTAAATGAAATATTTTTAAAAACTGAATTGTTGGGGCTGGAGAGGTGGCTCAGGGATTAAGCCTCTGCCTTGCAGGCAGAAGGTCCTGAGTTCGGATCCTAGACCCCACATATAGACGCTGGGCGGAAGCAGGGGCGGCCTGCATTTCTGGTCTTGGTAGGGCGAAGCCTGTGAATCCCGGGGCAGAGTAAACAAGGAGGAGGTGGAGGCGTCCATGGTGGTTCCTGAATTCGCCCGCGGTTCTACACACACACACGCACAATTGAATAAATAATAAAAAAAAATTTTAAAAAAACTGAATTGTTGTGACTAAGTCTCAGGAAAAAAATTTCAGGGACATGCTTATTCTTTTTAAAAATATTTTACTTTATCGTTATTTATTAATGTGTGTGTGTGTGTGTGTGTGTGTGTGTGTGTGTGTGTGTGTGCTGCATGCATGTGGGAGCACATGCAGAGGCCAGAGGTCAACCTTATGCATCATTCCTCATCCACCTGGTTTTCTGAGACAGTCTCTCCCTGACCTGAGACTTGCCAATTCCTGATTGCCAAGTGGGCTCCAGGGATCTGCCTGTCTCTGCCTCCCAGGCACAAGGATCACAATGTGCTACCACGCCTGGCTTTTTCCATGGGCGCTGGGGAACTGAACTCAGGTCCTCATGCTGGCGCAGCAAGCACTTTACCAACTGAGCCCTCTCCCCAGCCCTGGGATCTGTTATTCTCAAAGAACAATATCAGCTATTGCTCTCCGATGGTTTCGCGCTTTATTTTTGTTTTACCAAGCCTGGCTATCTCTGCCAGGGACAGACCGATAGACCAGACCGCAGAGGAGGAACACTTCTGGTTTCTCTTCACAACCCTCTTCCAGCAGAAGAGGCGTTTGGCCAGGAAAAGATGAGAACCAGTCCGACCTGCTGAGCCACCCTTCCTGTCCCCCCCACCAGCCCTGAAGAAGGGCCCCCTGGAAGCCCCTTGGAGCACTACTAGGACGGGAGATTTAATTAACAAAACACTAACATGCAATTTCAGAAAAGGAAAAAAAAAGTGCTATCATGAAGTTAATAAGAGAAGTATTTTAATTACAGCATTTAGCAAGTTATGACTATGTTGCCGGGGGGAGGAGGGGAGTGCAGGGTGGGGGAGTCCTCATCCCTGGAGAAGAACCCTGGAAGGGATGTGGGGAGTGGAGTAGAAGCTCAGTGCCCCCTGCTTCTGGGCATCCATCCGTCTCCCGGGTCTCAGGAGCTCAGAGGGAGAAGCCCCTCGGGAGTTATGTTTGCTTTCTCCTGTGGCTCTTAAGTGGTCCCACCCACCCACGTCAAGTCAAAGCTAAATGGGATCTACAAAGGCCTGTAAAACCCCAAACCTGCGGGAGGAACACAGCTGCCACTTGTTACTGTAGAGGGGGAGGGACTAGATTTTCCTCTGCGCCCGCAGCTTCCTCTTTCTTCTTCATCCCCCCTCCTGCCTGCTCCTCGCCCCACAGTGGCATCTCCACAGTCCCCTGTCTCGAGTGCACTGACAGCAGCACAGGCAAAGGGCTTTGATGCAAGACATGAGGGGGAGGGAGAGAGAGAGAGACTGGACGCTGAGAGCGACTCAGAAGCCATGACACCCTTACAAGGTAGAACAGCCCTACTAGCAGAGCTACACGGTCCTTTGCTTTGCCAAGCTGGTGCTGACCTTCCAGCGGGTGACAGAGTCTGTCCTGCCCGCACAGGGCAGCAGGTCCTACGTTTGCGAAGGCAGGAGATGGCCAGGGCGTGAGGTGACGCTGAGAGACCCGCGCGCCCTTCTTCCTGCTCTACGGATCGGAACTCAGGCCACAGGGAGGAGCAGCGGGCGAGGCAGGGGACGCATAAGAGGAGCCGAGATCCAAGGACGCGCTCAGAAAGTGACCAGGATGCGTCAAGGGGTACCGCGTGATCCCGAGGGAGCTTCCACCCAGCAGACCTGGGGCCATTTGAGCAACAAGATCAGACAACAAGGTCGCAATGGTCCTGTAACTGCGGACAAAAGAGGAATGTTGCGTCCCATAGTGACATCAGTGGGTGACCTGATAATGAACAAGAAATGGAATGGTTGAGTGGTCCCAAGCTAACACCAATGAAAACTGGAGAGGAGTTTATGAATTACAGGGAGGGAGGGAACAGTTTTCTGATGAAGTCTGGAGAAGCCATCTTTTAAAAAATGTTTTATTTATTTAGAACAAGGGAGGGAGAGACCGGTTAGGGGAGGGAGGGAAGGGGAGAGAGAGAGAGAAGCACACACACATACATGCCATGCGCATGGGTGGACGTCTTCCGGGGATTGAACTCAGGTCACGGGCTTAGTGAGCAGGCACCTTACCCGCTGAGCTCTCCCCCTGGCCCCTGGGAAAGCCTCTCACTCAGGATGTTAAGGACGCAGAATGTGATCGTATCTGCCCGCGATGGTGCCAATTACATCCAGTCGCTGAGGAACACAAACAAAATGTGAGAGGCGATCTAAGAGCTGGCGGGAGGCTGAGAGGGCTAGGTGGGTGGGCAAGCTTGCTGCGCAAGCACAAGGACCCGAGTTCAGATCCAGATGCCTTATGGAAATACCGGGTGGGTGTGGCCAATGCCTGTAATCCCGGCCCTGAAAGGTGGAGCCCGGGAAACCCCAGAGCAAAGCAACAAGGAGGTAGAGCAATCCAGGATGATTCCCAGTGGATCTCCAGAACACACGTACTCAAATGAATGCTTTCTTGTACATACACCTGCACGCATGCACGTGCACGTGCGCACGCGCGCACACACACACACACACACACACACACACACACGTGGCTAACAAGCAAACAAACAAAAGTGAATGACTAACTTGAGATGGGAACTGTGAAACCTGACTCTGCAGTTTCGCGTCAGCAAAGGCGGGTGGAGACCGAGCACAGAATGTCCCAGGAGAGCGCCGGCTCCTCCTCCCCTGGAGCACGTGATGCTGTTAATCTATCAAGGAAAGGGGCGTGGCATAGCTCTGTGGGGCATGTGCTGGCCTCCCTCTGCCCGCTGATTTGGGAAGGCTTTGCCTCCTCACACCCCTCAAGCTGCCTGCCCAGCCCAGACTCCCAAGGGCACAGCCTGCTGTCTCTCCCCCCCAAACCCTCCACCCCACCCCCTCAGAGTTTCTTCCTGGAGTCTCCTGAAGCCGGAAGTTCAGCCGGTCTTTCTTTGAAATTAACAACCGCTCCCATTCTGTGCATCTTGGGTCTTGCTTTTCTGACTTTATCCTAATTATTCACTCTTGCTCCTTAAGGTCGATGAAGGGGAAATCAGATCAAGGGGTTATTCATCTCCAACGGCTCTTTCCAGACATGTTGGTTACTTTTCTCATGACCGGCTCACGGTTGGAATTCCCGACCCTCATGGCAAAAGCGGGCTTGTGGCTGGAATGTGAGCTCCCTGGACATGTGGGGTCCACAGTCAAGAAGCAGAGAGAGATGCATGCTGGTGCTCAGCTGCTTTCTCCATTTTATTCAGTCTGGGAACCCCCCATACACCATAGGACGATTCCCTCCTCCACATTCATGATGGGTCTCCCGGCATCAATGAACTCAATGGATAAACTCCCTCACAGACATGCCCCACCCCGGGAGATGTATAGCCATGGCCAGGAGAGGTCAGTCAGCAAAACATATTTTAAATATAGAAATTGGGTTGCCCGAAATTAAATGTGGTGGCAGAGGCCTGTCATCCTAGCCCCTGGGGGAGGCTGAGACAGGAGGATCATGAGTTCAAGGCCGGCCAGAGTACGTTGCAAAATCCTGACTCAAAACCAAAACCAAATGACAAAGAGCGAAAGGAAGGTAAGGGCTACGTGGATCTGAAATTCTCACGCCCCCACACCAAAGTCAAAGACTCTCCTGAATACCTGGCCGAAAACGTGTGCTCATCCGTACTGAACGGTTAAGAAACCCTCAGCACACACCAGCGTCCCTTTGTCCCCAAAGTTGGCACGCAGTCAGTCCTGCAGAAAGAGGGAGGGAAGCGTGCCCACTGGGCACGCTCAGGTGGCATTCTCCATCCGACTCCCCAGGAGAGGGAAGAATGCAAGCTATGCGGTTCTGAAGCCAGGCTGCAGAAAGCATGGCGACCGGCTGGACAGCGGGAACGCTGGGATCCCGTAACACGGCCCGGGCACCTGACTCCACGTGGCATCGTGACAAATCAAACACGAAACCACCCAGATGGTTCCCTGCCACCCGTGCCACTGGGAACTCAATTCTCACATGGAATGCCTGAGTGTGTTTAAAAGAGACAAGTGACCAACTCAGGAGCCTAGCAAATTTTACATTAGTTCTCTGGGGGCATTTGGTCTCAGTTACTTTTCTTGCAACAGACAAAATGCGGGACAGACGCAGCTTAAGGAAGGAAGGCTTTCTTTTGGCCACCGCTGGAGGGATTCAGTCTCTCGTGGCAGAAGCAGTATGTGCGCTTGGTCACACGGCACCCAGAGTCAGGAAGCAGAGAGACCTGAATGTCGATACTCAGATCCCGTTCTTCTTTTCATTCGCTCTAGGACCCTAGCTTATGGGACAGTGCTACCCATATTTAGGGCGACCCCCCACCCCCACCCAAGTCAACTAAGTTAGGAACTTCCTCATAGTCAAGATAGAGATTTGTCTAGTAGGTAATTGTACATCCTGTCGGGTTAACAATGGCAACTATGGCAAGTCTTAAGAAATAGATCCTGTCACTCATTTTCTGAGGGAGAGCTGGGCTGGACAGAATGGTTGTGATCACACACACACACACACACACACACACACACACACATCTCCCAGAAGCAAAGTCTACATGCAATGAGTCATTGACATTGCCTCCGACTACATATGTGGGATTTGTTCCTTCTTGTATATGTATGTGTACAGGGTGCATGTATGTGTATACAAAAGGACACTTGAGTGTACCTGTCAAGGCCCCAGAGTGACATCAACAATTATCAGAGAAGGCTGAAGATTCACTGCAGGCTACATAGACCACGTAAAGCTAGGATTCAGTAGGGGTTGGGGGTGGGGATTCCCATTCCTTTTCTTTCTCCTAAGAGGACCTCAGATGACAGACAAGGACACAGTGTAATGTCACCTTGTCAGAGTTGTCCAGGCATCAAAGTCCCTTTGAGCAGAGAGCAAGAGTTTCAGCCACTCACTCAACGAGCCCACTTTATTCATTCAACAAAGCCCTTGCGGTATGCCGAGGTTGAGGATTGTTTAGCACGTTCTACCATCAATAGATTCATATTAGAGCTTTGATCTTCTAAGACCTCATGACTGACAGAAGTCAGGTGGGCTAGAGGTAAATACAAGAGGGTTCAATATAAATCAGAGTGGACAAAGAAAGCCACAGAGGCATGTTTACCTGGCAAATGAAAACCACAGACTCGTGTGTGTGTGTGTGTGTGTGTGTGTGTGTGTGTGTGTGTGCGCGTGTATGTGTGTGTGTGTGTGTGACAGTGCATAGACGCTTCCCAAGCAAATGGTATTGTCTTGGGTAATGGAATTGCTGATGCTCTAAATAGCAACGGACTTGGATGGGCCAGAGAGGCCGCGATGACTCGCTAGGTCTCGTTGCCGTGCAGGACAAACATTCCTGACGCCACAGGGTTCTGCCAAGTTGGAAAAATTCCCCTCTCCATCCAGCATGAAGCACTCACGCCAGACTTCCGGAGGGTGCATGGCGAAGAGGCGCGGGGACCTGGCTCTGCCCAGATAGGCTGCCCGTGAGAGGAGGAAGAAGGGTGCCATGCAAAAGGCTGAGGTCAGCAGCCGGTTTGCTTGACGTCACTGACGCCCTTCTCGAAGTTTCCATAGCTCTGTATCTTGGAAACCACTCTCGTCCTCCCTCTGCTCCAGAGGAGGCAGAACCCCCACGCTATGTGGGCTGCAGGAGCAGATAAGGGGACAATCAGGGTTGGGCCCCCCAGAGTCACCCGTGGCGGATGAGACCACACGCTGCAGAAATTCCCCCCGTTGGAGGTGGCCGGGTCTGTGCTGCTAACCTGAGAGTATCACTTGAATACCTGCATTCCTTTAATCTCAGAGCTGGGCCAGGTGGCTTCTCTCCATGCTGACCCCCTACAGCCATCTCAGAGGTGCCCAGTGCCCGGTGGGCACTAAAACGCATGTTTCCTTGGGCTTGACTTGAACGCTCACCGGCCGCCACCTCCACACCTCTGCGTGAGCCTCTCACGCCTCACCCGTCGTTTAAAACCGGTCCCACCTCTGGCATCTGCAGACTCAAGGTCTCTGACATATTGCGCTATCTTTCCAGAACTTTCTCTCTGCCCATTCTCTCGCCTCATCACCATCTCCAGACTCAGGTCTCCTCCCTTTCCGTGCAAGATGTCACGTTTCTCCTGGTGCCCTTTGGGCATGGCTTCTCTCTCCTGCCAGCAGTTTTAACAATGGTGCCTGTCTTTCTGTCTCCAAGCACATACACACCAGGCCGATCACCAGGTTGAGGACTGCCAGGTAAGACCCCCAATTCAACCCCACCACATGACCGAGGCTGCAGAGTGCTGGCCCGGTCTCATAGGAACACCCCACAGATCGTAGCTTTCCCCACAGCTTTCTAATCAACTCAGTCCTCCCTGTGCTCAGTATTGATGACATCACAGATGCTGGTGTCCAGCCACCCAAACCTCTGAGCTCTGGGCACAGTTGTGAGAGCTGAGCGGAGTATGTGTAATTGATGGGGAAGACCCAAGCCCCTGGTGGGGGGTAGTAGGCCCCGGGGAGGTGAATAAAATGGAGGGAGCTGGTTGAGAACGTTGGCATCCTTCTGTTACCTGGCCAGACATGCTGGTCTGGCAAGTGAGGATGGTCCTGCTTAGCAGTCCTGTGGATAAGTGTGGCCATTCCCTCCGCCCCTGGTGTTGGTGTGGGCTCTCCTGCCAAGTAAGACAAAGAACTCTAAGCAAAAGATCGTAAGCCAGCATAAAGCCCTCTGCTCCCCTATAAGCTGTGTGATTATGAATTTATCAGCAACAAGGCAAAGCAGCTGCGACAAATGCTAAGCTTTTAAATTCCTTCTATCACAACTCCGAACAGATACAACCTTATTAGTCCCAGAAAGGACGCTCACACCTGACCTCCAGCCTCCTTTCCCAAGGATGCTAGAGAGAACGGGAATGCTGCCTGCCACACCTTTGAGTCTTCATGCACAGGCCCCGGGCAGCTCCCCAGGACTACCTTGGGGTCTGTTCCTTCAACTCAAGCAGGGCTCTGTCCTCGCTTAGCTCTGAGCTTATGCGAAACATCTTCTTCTGCTACCCACCCTCTGACTCTCTCACCCCGACCTCGATACCCAGACTCCCAATTCTTCTAGAGGCTTATTACACAGGGTTGCAGGACCTTCAACACTCTTCCCTTGGACAACAGCAAATGATCCCGCTACTATCACAGAGGGCTGCTGGGAAGAAGGTCCTTTCTACATCACAGAGGGCTGCTGGGAAGAAGGTCCTTTTCTATATCACAGAGGGCTGCTGGGAAGAAGGTCCTTTTCTACATCACAGAGGGCTGCTGGGAAGAAGGTCCTTTTCTACATCACAGAGGGCTGCTGGGAAGAAGGTCCTTTTCTACATCACAGGGGGCTGCTGGGAAGAAGGTCCCCATGTCAGGAACCATGATTATCATGCCTCATGCATGCTCATGCACACCACACAAACACACACACATATCACACACTGTGCCAAGTTGGAAATGAGGAATAGAAAAGAAGCTTCCACTGGACATAGCCAGGTCACAACATCAAAACCAGCCACCATGGGCCCCAATGACGTCACCTCTATCCTGGCGTGGGTCCTTCTAAACTAACCTTCCCCAGAATGGGGTAACTCCCGGGCAGGAAAGATGATTCCCTCCTCCACAGATCCCAGCTACATGAGCTCATCCGAACTTTCTCCACTCTCTGCCACCAGACGAGTTTCCGCAGAATGAGCTAAGGAAGGTGCGCTTAGCCAAATCAATGTACCAGTTTGGACAGAGCCCTTCCTTCGACTTAGATGTAGATCTTAGGAAACAGGACTGACACAGACGCCCCTGGAGCTTTCTTGTCCGTACCCCAAACCATCGATGTCCTGTTACTCCCTCATACTCCTTGCCCTTTCCCGTCCCTGGTCTCTAGGTTTGACCTCAACAAAAATGAAGCGTCAAACCTTTTGCTGTGGCCAGACATCTGGATGCAGCTGCTCACAGGGAAGGGTTGAGTTGGAACCCAGAAGGACATGTCATTCTTCCAAAAGGAGAGTCTTTTTCCTGGAGCAGATTTTGTGAGAAGTCGGGAAAATCCCCCCAAAACTGTAACAAGGGATAAAAACTCAATTAAGTGAGTTACTGTATGGTGGGTGTTTGAGACACTTCCTGGCACGTGGCGCTCAGGGCACACACTTTGAAGTGAGCAAGAGTTTGGGGGAAATGGAGGTTCAGGGGTCTAGGTGGTCTAGAATCCTTACAAGCAGCTGCCCCTGGCTGCCTGTATTGGAAGTCAGTCACCACTCTCTGCTACGAGGTCCTGAGACGTCTCTCTTCGTTCTTCTTACATTCTTCCTCCTTCCCTTCTCTCCCAAGAACCTCAGAGTTGGTTTACATTTACAGCTACAGACCCCTCTTCTGCTGTCCCCACAACAACTTTCTCCGACCCTTGATTTCCTTAGCTTTGTGCTGGTGCGGCTCATATGGAGTCTGTCCTATCTCCCTGGGAGATGCATAATGATCATGTAGCGTTAAGCTG
Organism: Typhlomys cinereus; assembly: GCA_023101885.1. Classification (NCBI taxonomy): domain Eukaryota; kingdom Metazoa; phylum Chordata; class Mammalia; order Rodentia; family Platacanthomyidae; genus Typhlomys; species Typhlomys cinereus. Next base: position 210,700 of record JALPQD010000789.1, read on the forward strand.
TAATTATAGGATGGGTGGGAAGCCCATGTGAGCGTGAGTTTCCTTCTCCCCAGCCACTGGCGAAGGCTCTGGCTGGGTTTTCAGAGAAGTCCCTCTCTCTAGGAGTCTCGTGGAAACGAGTCAAAGTGAAGGAAGGAGGTGAGACCCTGGTGGTCCACCTCCTGGGCCAGTCCCCCAGTGCGTCCACAGATGCACAGTACTAAAAATGCAAAAGGCGGGCTCAGTAGGAGACAGCTCAGAGCGGGGCACTTGGTGCACAAATGTAAGGACTCGAGTTCGAGGCCCCAGGCCCCAAGTAGGACTGGGATGCCTGTCACAAGTGGCTATGATCCTAGTGCTCCAATGGGGAAAGGGGTGTGGGGAAGATGGCAGAAACAAGGGAGTCCCCAGAAGCTGCGGGCCAGCTTGCTTGGCACGTGAAGTAATGAACAACAAAGAGACGGTGCCCCCGACAAGATGGGGCACTTGAGATTATCCTCTGGCTTTGTGTGTACGCCTGCATTCATATATACAAGTGCACACACACGCGCCATGGATACACACACCCCCCTCACATTTCCCCACACCTCTCCGGAGCACACCTTGCTTTAACACCAGCCTCCCACAGGAGGGACAGGCAAGGAGCAAGGTTGCTCCGTCCCATGCTGCCTTGCTTCCCTCCCGGTGCACATGGGCCCCGCACGTGCAGCCAACCACCGGCCCTGCAGCCTGTCAGGTCACAGCTGAGCCCCACCCAAGGCCTTCCCGTTCACCGGGGAAGAGCGAGGGATGCTGCTCTCCTGAGACCGCAGGGGGGAGATGAGTCAGAAGTGGGAGGGAAGTTGGCTCCAGGTTCTAGCCCTGCATGCCAACAGCTGGATGAGGCTGAAGGGAAAGGGGGGACCCCCAAGGAAAATGGCTGCCTCCTTTGTAACCCACTGAGAGATCTCTAAAGGATGCCCGAGACACAGGGGGCAATTGGGGGCCACTGTCTTCAGGTAAGTGCCCAGGGCTTCCCATGCCCTGGGTCCTATTCTGGACACTGGACTGACACACAGACCAGAGTGTTTCTATGGGAATGACAATAATGCAGGGTATGTGCATACGTGTGCATACATGTATACATGTACGTGTGTATGAACATGCATATACATGGAGGCCAGAGGTCAGCCTCCCGGGTCACTCCTCAAGACACCAATCCATCTTATTTTGTCTGAGACAGAATCTTTCACTTGGCTTAGGACTTGCCAGCCCAGCCAAAGAACCCCAGAGATCTGCTTGTCTCTCTCTGCCTGTCCGGGACAGCATGTGTACACGCTAAAGACTCTCTGGGCTGAGCATCCCAAATCCAAAAATCCTAAACCTCAAATGGTCAGAAATTCAAAACTTTCTGAACCCATCACGGCCCATGTGGAAAACTTGATTTCATGCACGAGGTTACTAAAAACATTGCAGAAGATGACCTAGAAGTTGCGACCATAAGGTGTGCGCAAAGCAACGAGCCGTGTGCTCAGGCCTGGGAATCCATCCCCGGGACAGCTCATTATGCACATGCAAAGAACATAAGGTCCCAGCCAACTGAAATGGGACGTGACTCTAATCCCAAGCATTCTGGAAGAAGAGAAGATGCTGGACTTGCAATGGAGACAGACGGGGCAGGCAAAGAAGGCTCTGGACAACAAAACAAGAAGAGCACAGGGGCCAGCAAAATGGCCCAGTGGGTAAAAGCACTTGCCGTGCGAGCCTGAAGACCTAGTTCAGGCCCTGCAACCCACGTAAATGTGGATGGAGAAGGTGGACTCTGTAAAGTTGTCTTCTGACTGCCATATAGACTCTGGCCCACTTACCCAATGCACAGACATCACTCATGAACACACGCGATAATAACCATGATGATAATAATTAGAATTTTAAACATTAAACAGAATAAAATTATAAATAAAAAATAGCACTTTTACAATAATCATGGCTTTGGAAGCACGAGTCAAGATCTAGTTTTCTTTTCTTTGTGCTTGTGTCAATCAGAAACAAACAGCTCGAAGGTGGAAAGGTTAAGTTGGCTCACAGTTTCCAAGGTATTAGCCCATGGTTGACTGGCTGGGCTGTTTGTAGACCAAGTGAAGCAAAGTATCATGGGCGTAAGAACCAGTGGCAGTGGAGGGGGGAGGGGGAAGAGAAGGCAAAGCTGCTCACCTCCTGCAGTCAGGAAGCAGAGAGAAATAACGGGAAGCATCAGATCTCAGGTGAACCCTCTACTGCACACACTCCTGGGTGACCTGCTTCCTTCAACTAGGCTCTCATCTTCCACAGGTCCACCACCTCCCAATGGTCTATCCAAATGCTGATGATTAGGGTGTATGCCGACACTGTCATCTACACAATTCACACTCAAGACCAGAGCGGTGGAGTTACAAAAATATCACAGACATGTCTTATAATGTTTTAAGAAAAGTTAATGATTATTTTTGTGAGCGTGTGCATGTAGTACACATGTATGTACATATATGTATACAAAAGGGTAATTGAGTGTGGGTGCCTGTGGAGGTTCAAGGGTGACATCGGGAATCATCTTGGATTGCTCTACCTCTTTATTGCTTTGCTCTGGAGTTTCCCAGGCTCTGCCTTTCCGGGGTCCCAATTGCAGACTGCCTCTGTTTGTGCCAGACATTTTTATATGGGAACTGGGGATCTGAACTGGAGTCCTTTTGCTTGGAAGGCAAGAGCTTTAATCTCTGAGCCATCTCCCCAGACCAGTTTAACAATTTTGTGTGGAGCTACATTCATAATTATCTTGGGGGGCATATGTGGCCCAATGGGTCAGGCTTGCCTGAAAGCCAATGGTAAGGTCCCTCAGACACTCTCAAGAGACCCCGGAGATGTCTCAGGATCTAATCGAGTTGGCAATAAGGATAGCTGTCACACAGATGTGGGGTTCCTTGGGGAGATGCATCTCAGTTGGGTTGTAATTGTCGTCCCAGAACCTGGTCAGGAGCCTGCAATAAGCTAGTGTGGAGGGATTGAAGGGGGCTTATCCCAGGGAAAACTCAGCTAGTGTGGAGGGATTGAAGGGGGCTTATCCCAGGGAAAACTCAAGACCAACCCCAGTCCAGCTTTCCCAGATCTTTCCTCAGTTTCTCCCTGGCACCTAACACATTAGTATG
>JALPQD010000789.1:216339-398839 GCA_023101885.1 Typhlomys cinereus
CCTGGTGACTGTCACACAGCCTCAGTGGAAAATCTCAGGCCTGGTGAATTTTGCGTTTCAGGAGGTTCCTGACACTCGTTAACTTCCTGAGTCCTTAAGGGGTTATTTCTAGTCAAAGGCGAGAGCTACACAGCGACCAACCTCCGTCCTTGGAGACAGATGAGCGACCAGCTGGAGAGAACAGGCGGCAGAAAGAAGGGAAAGATGGGCTGCCCTGGGGCAGTGTAGGGGTGACCCCCCCCAGGCTCCTGACTGGTGACCCTTCCTTTACTTGTCTTTCTCCTGCTGTGGGACTTGGGCAGGCCGTGCCTTCGCCTATAGCCTCACACCTCAGAGAGATGGACGAGAGAGTTCTCAGAGCCCGTAGCAGGGGGCATTGCAGAGTCAGGGGGCACCGCAGCCACCCCTCTGGGTGTGAGGCAACACTTGGGTTCAAGCAACGTAGGGGAGAAAGGAAGATTCATTTGGCTTATGGTCCCAGAGGGGAGAGGCAGCAACCACACAGCAGAAGGCGTGGCTGGAGGCAGAAGCAGCAGGCTGAGTCAGGTCACTGAGCCAGGCCAGAGGAAGCGGAGCCAGGCTGCCAAACTTCAGGGCCCGCCCCTGTGACCTGCCTTCCTCCGGCCAGTCTCCACCTCTTAAAGGCACCCCGGCCTTCCCAAACATCAACTCCGGCTGAGGATCCGGGCACATGATCCTGTGCGAGACAAGTTCCATCCACGCCTTCATCATCTTCCTCCCCTAGACATTCGCTGCTGGATTTCACCTCCCTCTCCCAGACCCTACCACACGACACTGCATTTGTCCCTGGATAACTCTAATTTTTTTTTTCTCCCAGCTGTGACAAGAGAACCTACTCTGCTACCTTCGACACCATGTAGCTATGTAGGCTTCCAGCTGACCTGGGATCCCAACCCTGTTCCGTCCCTTGCCACCTGTGCGGACGGCAGCAAGTGACTTGATCTCTCTTGTAGCTCAATCTCCTCACCTACTGGTGGGGAAAAGCGGGAGCCCTTGGCACTACGGTGGTGATTAAATAAGACCAGGTGTGGGAAATACCTGCACGTCCAACGAAAGGTGGTCATCTGCTGCTCTGTCGACGCGCCACCCCTACCGGGCTCCGCGTGGGCCACAGGCAAAGCGCGTTTCCTCATGGCCTGCACCGGACGCTCGTCTACGCAGACAGTGCTGGTTCGGTGTTGGGTCTTAGGAGAGGAGCCTCAAAATCAGCACCACACGGTCCGCCCCTCCCCATCCAGACCCCCCTGTTCTGGCCCCACCCTCGCACACCGCAGTGTTCTACGATGCGCACTTGGTCACATGGCAGTGTGCCGAGGGGCTTTAGAGGAAAACCCCGTAGTCAAAGCCATGACGCCCTCCTGGGATGCAGGGGGGGGTACAGGACCACGCCCTGGAGCCTGAGGACCCACCTGATGCCTCCTGGTGCAGACATCTCCCAATTGCAGACACTTAGCAGGAACTAGTCCACCATGGAAATCAGCGTTTCATGGTCCACGCTGTGTCCAAATAGCTCAGGGGACAAGAGATTTGCGTCCAGCTTGCAATTCTGGACTGACTGCTGGAGAGCCATACCAGCCTCAGGAACTGACCACACCACCGCCAAGGTCAAGGGCAGGCGGAGAGCAACGCCTCTTCATGCAGGTCACGTGTGCCCGGGGAAGGGCGCCGCCCACAGTGGGCGGGCCTTGTCCTGCGAATTAAAGCAATTAAGACAGCTGCTCATAGGCTTGCATAGAGGCTGGCCTTAACTCAGTAATTCCTCGTAGTCGCGCCCTGAGGCTCACCTGTTCTGTGTCTAGAGCACAGTTGAGACGAACTATCAGGTCAGTATGGTCCCTCCAAAAAGCTAAAACTAGGCCCGTTGTATGAGCCAGCTTGCCACTCCTGGGTATTCACCTAAAAGACGCCAAAGCCCACCGCGGCTCAGGGACACCTGCGCATCTGTTCGCTGCGGCGCCATCCGCCATAGCTAAGCCAAGGAGCCGGCTTCGCTGGCTAGCCACAGGGGGAGAGGTCCGGGGAGGGGTGAAAAACCTGTGATGGGATTTTTCTTCCCCCAGCCATAAAGAAGAGCCAAGTTATGCCACTATAGAAAGTGGATACGGCCGAGATGATCATTCAGGAATTGAGATCAGCCCCCGGCACCCGACTGTCCCGTTTCCCCTCATTTGTGGGCCCAGATTTCGCAGATGCCTAAGAGTCACAGCTATGCAGGTGACATGAAAGTATAAGTAAATTTGCCCAGGGGAACCAAGAGGACACACGAGACGCAAGGAATACAGAAGGGGAGGATAGTGGGCACATGCCACATCCATTTCTGTACATGGCACGGAGGTGGTTTTCTGTAACCTGCTGTAATACTGTGGTAGTTAATCCTGGGCGCCAACTTGACACACCTGGCATTAACTAAGATCAGCTGAGACCACCTGAAAAGATTATCTGGACAACACAAACATCCTATTGGAACCTCCCTAGATCCCATTGGAACCTCCCAGTAGCGGACCAAGTAAAAGGAACCACAGAACAGAAGACGCGAGGAGGAGAGACTCCCCGAAGCTGTGCTAGGAATCGCTGTTCCCTCTTGCCCCCGGTTTCTCCGACCCTCCAGCTCTCCAACCCTCCAAGTCTTCAATGTGACTAAAGACTCTCCAGGAATGCTCCAGAATTCAGCCGTCACCCACTGGCCTATTGGACTGAGCAGCTTCTGGCAGCCATCGTTGGATTATCCCAGCCATATCTCATAAGCCAACTCAATATACTCCCTGGTTTTTTAAATTTTTTAAATTATTTATTATTTATTCAATTGTGTGTGTTTGCGTGTGTGTGTGTGTGTGTGTGTTGTGTGTGTGTGTAGAACCACAGACCAATTCGGGAACCACCATGGATGCCTCCATCTCCTTCTGCCCCGGGATTCACAGGCTCCGCCCTACCAGGACCAGAAACGCAGGCCACCCCCACTTCCGCCCGGCATCTATACGTGGGGTCTAAGATTCGAACTCAGGACCTTCCGCCTGCAAGGCAGAGGCTTAACCCTTGAGCCACCTCTCCAGCCCCCAATATACTCCCTTGTTTATATTTTCATTCGGTTGATTCTGTGACTTAGGGAACCTGACTAATGGTGTCAAGGCTTGCCGCTGCATGCTACAACACTGTGACAGTTGGCACGGCCTGCCTGGGATGCAGAGCCGCACCCCGCACAAACCTGCCTCAGATAACTCTCAACAGCTCTCTCCCGTGTCTTGCCGACTGGGGCAGAAGCACAGTATGGCTCTTAAACGCCACCTACACTTCCTTCAGTTCTCATGAATTCATACATAATTCTCACAACAGCCCATAAATGTTGTTCCTAAGAGAGCAGAATGACACATGAATTTGCATAACAAAGTGCTATGCTCTCGCATAATTATCATCTTCATGATCCGTAGAAACATATTTCAAGGTCTTAAGAATGCCAAACAAACCTTCCGCCTACGCATCCTTCCTTCTCCATTAGAGAACTTCCCCCACAGGACAAAAGAAGAAAGAGGGATGGGAAGAAAGAAAGAAAGAAAGCACAGAGGAATGAAGAGCGAAAGAAAGAAGACAGCCGACTGTCTCGAAAGAGATACCAAGAAGCCCTACCGATAAGAATATAGGACTGCGATAGTCCAGGGGAAGATGAAGAGAGGAACACAAGGTAGTAACTCATGACAAAAAAAGTCACAACCCACTTAGTTATGATCGGCGATTTGAATCATGTTCCCACTATCTCGAATATCCTCTCTCCGTCCTTAACCCCCCCATCTTCTCATCTTCCTTCTCTTCATTTTCCTCCTTCCTCCTCTCCACTATCTTCCTCTTCCTTCCTTCCTTCCTTCCTTCCTTTCCTTCCTTCTCCTTCCTCCCTCCCCCCTCCCTCTCTCCTTTTCTTCCCTTCCTTCTTCTTTTCCTGACTCCCTTGCTTCCCTTCCTTTCTCTTACCTCCTTCCCTGTCTTCCATTTCTTTTTGCATGTGGTGCTGAGGGTAGAAGCCAGAGCAAGTACTGCACCACTGACCTATATTTCATGTCTCTTCATTGTCTTCACACTGCTAAATTTTAAGTCCTTTTACACAGTTTGTAGACATATACTTCGCATGAGACATGTGTCACAAATAATTTTCTCTCAGTGATTGGTCCTTTAATTATCTTAATAGTATTTTTGACAGAGATATTTCTAGTTCTAACTGGCTCAAATATGTAAACTTTTAAAAATGAATGTGTTATGATTGAGTTCCCTTATCTAAAGATCCATCTAAACCAAGATCACCCATTTTCATCTTCTGCTTTTTTACAAAGAATATGCTTTTTTCTCTTATATACCATTTCTTTAATAAACCCAATCTTATAAAATTTATAAGGTTTTTGTATAGGTTCATTTCCCATATATTTGTACAATTTTAGCTGTTCTTTGTTGAAGGTCTATTTTTCCTGGTAGAGATCAATTTGCCATGTATTTATGACTCTGTTGTCTATTTCTGAGCAATTTATTCTGATCTATTCAAACATCTGCTTATTCTCTACAAATAACACATTGTATTCATACCTTAATAATAAATCTAGAAGTCAAAAAATTTTTTAATTCAATTAAAAGGAAAGCTGCACCTCGAAGGTCTAAGGCTACCCTTGAAACCCAGTCTAGAGACAAGGAGTTAAAAGACCTCATTGAGGAGGGATTTCTCCATAATCTGCCCACGTGTTCTGGGGACCAGGGTGGCAGGAGGTGGTCCTAGTCTTCGCAGTGAGTGGCTCAGACCCTCGGCCCACAGCCCGCTGCCCTCCGCAAGCCCTCTTGGCCAAGCCGATTGCATTTCTAGTTTAATGAGTAACAACGCAGCAAAAAGGGGGAGCAGGAGGGAGGGGGCAGGAGTGGACTCTCTTCAGGACTGACACCCTGAAGCTTGGGGAGGTGTTCAACAAGTCACAGAAGGGTGGAAGGAGTTGCCAATGGTCCCCCTCGCCTGTGAAAACAGGCCAGTGGTACCCCTGGGGAATAACAGAGTTGGGGCCCAAGGGGAGACTGAGCTGAGCCTGGGGAGGCTGGCGGGGGGCGGTAGGGGGACACTGGCTAAGTTGCAGCCGCATGCTTCCTGTCCCCATGGGTAGGGAGAGGGGCATCCTATTCCCGATCTCCCTGGCCAACAGGTTGACACCCACCGTCCCCTCCAACTAATGACTTAAAAACTGGAAAAGGACCAGATGAAGGAAATGGATGAGAGAGAAGGAAAGTAATCAAAGAGGTGTGACCAGCCTATAAGAAGCATGAAGAAGGGTTAGGACCACTGTGGACCAACCACATCTTGCCTGATATTATTGCTTGATTGTTTTTGCAACAAGTCTCACGGGATCCGGGCCGATCCCAAGCACGTCATGTAGCTAAGGTTGACCCTGAACCTCTGAACAGGTGTCACCTCCCTAGTTCTGGGATTACAAGCCCGTACCACCACACCTGGTTTATTCTGGGCTGGGGGGTCCTGTGGAAGCAAGGTAAGACTATACAATCCCAACCCAGATTGTTTGGCATTTCTAAAAGTGTGACCCACAGGCTTCAGATTACAAGAGCCCAAAGTTCTGGGATGCTTCTAGATGGATTCCTGGGTCTGGTTCTAGACTTAGGACTCTCTGAGGAGCTCAGAAACTAATGTGGTGGGGCAGTCCTCAGATGTATCTGAGCACACACACATCCCAACAAGGACTGTCCAGACCTCGAAGGCCAAGTAGAACTAGCATCTGATTTTTGTCAATAAAGTGTTATTGGCATACACCCCCATACTAATTATCTATGACTCTCTAACATAGGAGCGAGGAATTCCATCAGAGTTGATGTAGCCCTTAGACCTGATCCTTTACAGAGGCCATTTGCCAACCAATGATCTAGAAGAGTGTTTCTCAACCCTAGAACCATCTAGGGATCGCTCACTATCTCGAGGTGGGCTCACTCAATCCTAGGAAGTTGGGTAGACCTCCGTCTTTGTCTAGACAGTTCATGATGTCTTGCCGCCCTTCTGATGCCAAAGGAACTCAGCCAGTCTTTGTGACAACCGTCTGCAATGGCTTACACTGCTTCTGGAAGGAGACCTGTCTGCAGCCGGGGTCATACAGCCCTGGGGGGGGAGGGTCCCTCAGCTTCTGAGACCCCACTCTGCCCCAGGGACACTCTCCTTCGGCTAGTCTCCTTCTGCACCTGCTGGGGCGTGCGGTTCTCTGTGATGGGCCTCTTTGAGGGGTGTCCACACCTGCAAGCAAGCCCAGTGTTCCCGCGGGCTCACCAACTGGATTTGGATGGACTTGTTGCTTTGAGGCGTCGCCAGGGATCTACCCTGGGGTGAGAAATTCACCCATTTCTCTCCAGGAAAAGTAATACCACAACTAGAAATAAAACACTGACGAAATAAAACACTGACGCTCTCCATGGAAAGAGGAAGACAGGCCTGACCATCTGAGCCAACGTACAAGGAAGCGGAAGGAGCTGGACCCTTCAGGCGGTGGTGAAATCACACACAACAAGAAAGCGAACCTCAGACCTGTGTGCGTGCGAGTACCCAGTGCCACCCAACAGGACCCAGTTCCAGGAAGCTTCCTGGGCGGCGACAGCAGAGCTCACTTGTGCCTAAACTTCGAGCAGCCCACCAAGAAGGACTCCTGAGAAGGGGAGTCCATGAGGCGTGGCAGCCAAGGGACCCCACTGCTAGAGGCGGCAGCTGCTAGGTTGGGATCAGCCAGCGCCCCAGCCTGCTCGGGAGATGCGGCCCACCAGAAACCAAACTCTCATCGTGAGCATGTAACCCTAGATCCCCCGAGGACTGGCACGCCAGGGCTGTGGCTTGCGGCGACTGCGGCCAACCCCGCTCCCCGGGAGAGTTTTGTAACGAAGGCAGAAGATTTTGAAATAGCTCATCACTGTAGCCAGTGAGAAATAAATCTCATTTCTGGTCAGAAGCGGAGACTCACTGGCTCTCGAATTTTCTCCCAGGGGCGCTCCACCATGGCTTTCTATACCAGGACCATCTACACCCAGGGCCCTGGGGCAACGGCTATTTCTGATTCCCAGCCACAGGCTGTTAAAGGCCTGGGGAGTGGGAGGGAGGGGGGACTTGCTCCATGTAGAGGCCCTTTCTCAGTTATGCAAACCAGCCCTTATGCAAGCTTCATTTCTTTATTTCAATCATACCGCCTTACACAAGCACTCACACACATGCACACATACATGCATGTACACACATATACCACATATACACACATATACCATGCAAAGATATACACACATGCATGCATACACACAGACACACACATCACACAGAGAAATATACATAGGCACGGCACACATATACTTGCACACACATGCACACATACATGCACACACATGCACACATGCAAAGATATGTGCACATATACCAGTACGCATACATACATACATGCACATACATCACACAGAGATATACACAGGCACAGCACACATATGCATGTGCGCACACACACACAGGTGCACACACACAAAATATAAGGTTGTACAAGAAAGGAGGAAGGATGGGAATGGAGATTAAGATGTGAAGATATCATAATTGATTGTATTCATGTATGAATCACTAAAAGAATTTAAAAAGTGAGAAAAAATGTAAAGCCAGGAGTGGTTGAGGCTGAAGAGGTGGCTCAGGGGTTAAGCCTTTGCCTTGCAGGTAGAAGGTCCTGAGTTCGGATCCTAGACCCCACGTATAGACGCCAGGCGGAAGCGGGGGCGGCCTGCGTTTCTGGTCCTGGTAGGGCGGAGCCCGTGAATCCCGGGGCAGAGTAAACGAGGAGGAGGTGGAGGTGGTCCATGGCGGTTCCCGAATTCACCCGTTGTTCTACATGCGCGCGCGCACACACACACACACACACACACAATTGAATTTTTTAAAAAAAATCCAGGAGTGGTAATGTGAGTTTTGTGAACCCAGCACTGGGGAAGCAAAGAGGCAGATGGGGGTTCACTGGACAGTCTAGTTGTTTGATGACCTGAAGGTCAGGGAGACCCCGCCTCAAAAAGCAAGTTGGAAGGTGAGAAAGGACCCACACCTGAGGTAGACCTCTGGTCTACACACACACATACACACACACACACATGCACGCACGCATGCACATGTGCAGAATAGACCCTGCCACATATCCTGTTTGGGTGCCCACTCCTGGGTGATACCCAGGCACAAAAAGGTGCAAAATCAGAGAAGACATGGTCCCTCACTGCAGAGCTCCGCATCCACGAGGAAAACAGACGCACGGCTGCCTGTTCGGTGACAGTAACATGTAACTCCTCCCCCGAGGACTGAGCCTCTGTGTGATCTGACCCTGTCATGTCCTTAACCCCCAGAGTCCACATTCATCTGCTTTACTCCAACTGGAGTTGTGCTTGTCAGTTTCCGGGGGCTCGTGCGACCACACGCCCAAGAAAGGCGACCTAAAGACAGAAAGGTTGAATTGGCTCGCAGTGGGGGAGGAGGGGGGTTCGGCCCATCATCAGCTGCCTAACTTGCTTTTGGGATCGTGGCAAGGCAGAAACATCTAGTGTAAGGAAGGAAGTGGAATGGTGGCCAGAGAGGAGAGAGAGGAGGACAGAGGGGAAGAAGAGGAGGAAGAGAGAAAAGGGGGAAGGAAGAGAAGAGAAGAAGGAAGAGCAGGAAGAGAGAGGAGGAGGAAGAGGAGGAAGAGAAGACAAGAGGAGGGAAGAGGAGGGAATAGAGAGGCAAAGGGAAAGGGAAAGGGGGGAGAGAAGAAGAGGGGGAGAAGGAAAGGGGGAGGAGACTAAAGGGAGGAAGAGGCAGAAGGGAAGAAGGGAGAAAGGAAAGAAGAGGGAGGAGGAACGAAGTGGGAGGAGGGAGGAGGCCAGGCAGAGAGGAGAGCCGGAAGAAGAGAAGAGGAAAAGGAAGAAGAGGAGAAGGCCAAGGTCCCCAGATGCCCATAAGGACATCCCTCACTTCCTGAGTGGGCCCCACCTCCTAAGAGCCCATCTATGATGAGGTCAGCGCCTTCAGAGACGAGTCAAAGTGACATTGTGGACGAGGGATGGGGGCTCATTTACCTGCACCCCCTTAGTGCCCTGATGCAGTTGCTAAGGTAAAGATAGGGTCACCACCGCCGTAGGCACCTGTGCCCCCACCATGATGCCCCTCATCTGAGCTGAGCCGAGCTCAGGCTTTTGAGTTCTCAGAACCATGAGCCAACGCTTGTCTGTAAGTGCCAACCTGGGGGGGTTTCCTCACAAGAGCAAAAAGTGGGCTCACACAGCGGCCACCCAGGTGGTCATTAGGACAGTGGCTTCCTGGCTTTAGGTGCCGACTCCCAGCAGCCATTGCAGCAGACAGTGTGCCCTGACCCCAGAGATCCAATCACTCATTTTTAGTTTTTATATCGCTTATCGGTTAGCATGTATGAATAATCCAAGGCATTCCCAGAGGACATTTCCATCCCCGCCTATAACGTACTTTGACAGACTCACCTCCAAGAGTCCTTTCTTGCTCCCCCCTCCCTCTTCCACCTTCCTTCGTTTTCAAGTCAGTCCCGCTTGCCAAGCAAACAGGCTGAGGAAAAGGAAGCTGGACCCAGGTGCTGCCCCCTCCCCTCACCCTCCCCCCCACCGCGGCTTTATTTGCATGAGATAAACCCAGCAAGCAATTCCCATTGCGACAGAACAGAATCCAGGCGCGTCTTGACAGGAGCCTCTGGCCGCGGGATGTGGGTGAGAGGGAAGGCAGGGAACAGAGAGGTGGTCGGGTGCAGATGCCAGCTAAGCAAATGTAGTCTTCCAGGGCGCTGCCCAATGCAAAACTATTTGCCTGCAGCACCCAAGCCTGCCTTCTCCCGGAGGCTGTCAAGAGGCCCATCCCCGCCTCCCGCCCCAAGCAAGCGCTCCCTAGAGAGAGGCCTTGTGGACAGAGCATCCACCAGGACAGCAAGCAGCGCTGTGCTCTCTAGCTTTGCACTGGTTGGGTCAGGGAGGGACAGGGCTGGGCAGAGTCCTTGTGCTGGGCTAGGGAAGCATCTTGGCACAGTGGGCAAGAGATGGAGTCGGCTGCAGGACAAGGACTTCTGACAGGAGATGCCCGATACCCTTCTACCATAGAAAATGCCAGCTTGGTGTAGGATGGGGAGGGGAGGGGAAGGGAGGGCAGGGGAGGACAGGGGAGGGCAGGGGAGGGGAAGAAGAAGGGGAAGGGAAGGGGAAGAAGGAGAAGAGGAAGAGAAAGGAAGGGGAGGGGAGAGGAGGGGAAGGGAAGGGAAAGGAAGGGAAGAAGGGGAAGAAGGGGAAGGGGGAAAGGGAGAGGAGGAGGAGGGGAAATGGGGGGAGGGAGAGGGGCAGGGGAGAGAAGAGGGGAGGGGAGAAAAGAGAAGAGAGGAGGGGAGGAGAGTGGAAGGGAGGAGAGGGGAGGGGAGGGGAGGGGAGGGGAGGGGAGGGAGGAGAGGGGAGGGGAGGGGAGGGGAGGGGAGGAAAGGGGAATGGAGGGGAGGGGAGGGGAGGGGAGGGAGCCAGGCATGGCGGTACACAGTTGTAATTACAGTACTGACCGAGACAGGCAGATCCCTAGAGCTTACAAAGTAGCTAGCCTAGCCTACTTGGCAAATTCTAGACCAATAAGAAATCCTGTCTTTAAAAAAAACCAAAAAGGTAGATAGCACCTGAGGAATGATACCCAAGGTTGTTCTTGCATGCATATATGCATGCATGTATGCACAGAGAGAGAGAGAGAACACAGCCACAGAGTTTGAGCCCCAGCAGATGGGGTGAGAGGTGTTGGGGTCACCCCTCCCCCAGGACATGGGGTCACTGATGAGGCTGGGCCAACTCGTGAGCCCCAGGGATCCCCCTGCTTCAGCCTCCGCAGCACTAGAATCACAGGCTCAGGCTGCAGTGCCAGGCTCTTGACATGGGGTCTGGAGATCAAAGGCACTGTTGGCACTGGACGTGGTCCCCTGGCTGGCGCATGCTTGGCAGCCCTGTCTGCACGCAGTGTTTCCTCCATCTCCATGCTCTTCTCTTGGGAAACAGTCACGAGGTCCCGTCCGCCTAAGGGCAGAGTCTCTGCATACACAATTTGTCACAATTCTGTACTGAAATGTCTATTATTTATTCATTGAATCATTTAGTAGATATTTATTTTATGGACTCAGATTTTTTTAGACTCATAGATACTTATTTTTAGACTCATGGCTATTTTATTTAATAGACTTGGATATTTATTTGATTCTTTGGATTCTAGAGCAATGCAACTTGATTCTGTTCAACCTGCTTTGGCTCTGGCTATTGAGAGCTCTCTGTCATTGGAACTCCCCCCACACACACAACTTGTGGGTCTGTGTGTGGATTGTGTGTGGACGTGTGTGTGTGTGTGTGTGTGTGTGTGTGTGTGTATGTTCTGTTGTTTTCTTTGGTTTGTGTTTCCAGCATTTTGTGACTCCCTGGCTGCCCAGTGCTCATTCTGGACATTTTCCACCATGAGCCATGAATCTGTCTATTCTCCAAGGAGTCTTCTTCCTCTTGACCAGAGGAGAGTTCTAGAATCATGCACTCAGGACATTCATTGCTGGTGCGGTGTTGTTACCCTCAGGCTTGGTAGCTGACAAAGAATGAAAGAGATGTCTGTATTCTAACCCGTGTTTGCATGTCATACACGCGTACATACATGGTTTGACGCAACCCAAAATGACATGTACATATATATATGCGCGCATGTGTGTGTGTGTGCGTGCATGTGGGTAAGAAGGATTCCGGAGATTCTGGTTTCCAGGTTTGGAAGCAGGAGTCTTCCCCACTGAGTTGTCCCATAGCCCCAAGGTTTTTGACTTACAAGGAACCCAGCAGTTGGCCGCCTGGAATTTGGTTCCCAAGAATGGCTTTGACTGCAGAGGAAGAAGCATAGGCTCTGGCATACGTTACTCTCTTGCCAGGGAGAGGTGGTGGGGATGCTGGCTGATCCAGGTAGAAGGGGGCCCCGGGTCGTACCTCCCTGGCATCTGAATTCCTTCCCACTCAGCCATGCTCTGCGACGTCTGAGGTAATGTGTGCTCGAGGAATCATGGTGGCTATTCGTCTCCGAATGTGTGAGCCGCCAATGGCCACCCTTTCCCCACTCCATCTCCATGGCCGCTCTCAGCACAAGGCGGTTCGCTCTGCTGGTTCTTCCAATGGCTGAGCAGTGCCGTGTAGCACCTTCCGTGATCGCAGGGGAGGACAGAAGAAAGACCTTCCTGGCAGTATGCTAAATATCAACCGGAAATGAACAAAGAATTCTGCACACACACACATACACACATGTGCACAAACATTTATGTACATATGCATGCACACACCACATAGATCCACACACGAACACACATATATGTGCACATGTGTGCATATACACATATACACACATGTCTGTACATATATACACACATGAGATATGCACATATACACACTAATACATACAAACATGCACGTAAACACACAAAGACGCATACAAACATATGCACACGCATACACATACATATGTGCACATATATAAGTATATATGAATAAATATACATGCTTACAGAAATACGTATAACACAAACACATATATGCATGTACATACATGCACATAGACACAAGCAAATATGTACACACAGCACATACATGCACACACAGATGTAATTGTACATTTATGTGTATATACACACATACACTTAGGGTCTCACAGGGGCTGGTATTTCAGCGAGATAGCGGGGAAGAAATGGACAAGTGGCCGCTGAAAGTTCGCTGTTACTATAGCAACACTAGTCTTTTCTGACCACACAGTATAAACGATCCTGAATTCTCTATGAGGAGGCCACTGAAGTTGGCTAGACGCCCAAGGAGGCATGAGATGCCCGGAGCTCCCAAATCAAAGCGCTCTGGTCACCCCGCCTGGACCTTCCAAGTCTGGAAACAGGCGAGCAACTCCTTCTGTATGTTTGGATGCCTGCCCTCCTGCAGAAAGTGGCGCCCTTTCCTCGGAGTTGACCCAGCGGGCCAGGGAAGGCACTGCCAGGGAGGAGGGGGTGGGAGGACAAAGGCTTCGTCAGCTTGTGCTGAGACCCTAAATATCACTAGATGAGTCTCTTGAATTTCTCAGAAGCAGGCTGAAGCTGAAATGACATGAGGTTCTATCCCAAGGCGCAGAGCCTGCGGACAACTGTGAGGCGGGATGGATTTTAGGTGTGCACTTGGCGAAGACAAAGCCCCCATTGAGAGTGGAGACAAGGTGGAGGGGAGCAAAAGAGAGGTCTTCTGAGAAAGAGACTTGGGTGAGCGCAGCACCCATCTGAGGCGGGGTCCTCAGAGCAGGTGGAGCCCAGACAGGAAAGAAGGGACCCAGGGACCCAGCAGAGCCAAGACACAGTCCACGGTGCATTCCTCCAGCAAGAAAGTAAAAGCGATGCAGATCTGTCTTTTGTACATCAGAGAGACCAGCGCGTGTGAACAGACGTGGGGACGGAGGGGATGGTTACTGGAAGGAGCCGGGGACTGCAGCCTCCATGTAAAGCCAGGAGCCTCTAGAAGGAGGATCTCTGCCTCATTGCCTGTAAAAAAGGAGAGACTAAGAGATTCCACACTTCCCTGAAAAACCGGAGAAGGTTAATGCTGGCGGGAGGAAATGCAAGATGCTTTCCTCGGTGATACGCCCACCAAGTACTCAGGCATCAAAGACGAGCCAGATGAACTCAGTGGGCCACACATTTGAAAATAGGAGAAAGTCTGGCAGGAAAGAAAGTCGTAATGGGAAGAGGAGTGGGGATGAATAGATTAAGTGTTGAAATAGTACAAGTTCACTATATTCATGCGTTAGACACTGAAAGAATAATGAAAATATTTTTAAGAGACAGAGAAACTAACAATTCTCTCTTTCTCTCTCTTTCATACACACACACACACACACACACACACACACACACACACACACACATTTTTTTGGCAAGGATGAAATTAGATAAACCATCCAACATGGTTAGCTCAGTGTCTGGCCCATAAAATAAAAGACCTGGTTCTTGGAAGAAGCACCCCCCCCGCCATGGTCCAGTGAAGCAATCTCCCTAATTGTTGCTCTGAAAAGGAGCATCCTATAATTCCACAGCGGGATGGTGTGCGAAAGAGGAATGCGATGGGAACTGCAGGCAAGGAGTGGAAAGGCAGAAGAAGGAAGACTGGCTGTCCACACGCCTGCAGCATGCTACGGATGCCCACACACACACACACCTGAAATGCACAAGAAACAATGCTTTGCCACACCTGGAGATGGCTGGATGACATCACGGCCGTGCCTGTCACACCACTGTGGCCAGCCCTCCCACCCTCTGAACTGTCCCAAGACCTACATTTTTTTACACCACAGACTCTGTGCCCCGTGGGACAGGAAATAGTCCTTGTCTCATTTCCTGCCCATAAATAATACCCTACGAAGAGTTGCTCGCTTGAGTTACATTATGTTGATTTGTAGTTATCTCATGAGCAAAAGACAGATTTGGTCAGGAGACATGACAGTCGAGAGTTCTCTAGCCTGCTGTACTCCCCTGGGCTGGAAGGTTTGGAAGGGGAAGGTCTTTGGAAAGAGAGAGGGAGAGGAAGAGGGAGAGGGAGAGGGAAGGAGAGGGGGAGAGGGAGAAAGGGAGAGAGGGAGAGGGTAGAGAGAGAGAGAAAAGGAGGAGGAAGAGAATGAAAAGAGGGGGAAAGGAAGAGAGAGAAAGGGGGAAGGAGAGAGAGAAAGAGAGGGGAGAAAGGGAAAGAGAAGGGGAGAAGGAGGTAGAGAGAGAAAGGGAGGAAGAGAGAACAAGTAAGGGACAGAGAGGGAGGGAGAGAGAGAGAGAAAGTTTTATAATGCTGCGAGGGAACCTTGTACATACTGGCTAAACATGCTACGACTCAGCAACACCCAGTCTCTGGGGACGTGGTCTCCCTATGTAGTCTGGGCTGGAATTGAACTCATGATCCTCCTGCCTCAGCCTCCCACGGGCTGGACGGACAGGCAAGTGCCAACATGCCCAGCAAGATGTTTTCTTTTTTAAATGCCTCCCCTTCTGCATGTCTGACTATGGTCTCTCACTGGCGGCCGATGCAGGCACAGAAGAAGATGACTGGTCGCGCCACAAACTTCCAAACACACTGACAGTTGGAAGTGCTGAAGAGGTTGATGTTTAATGTTCGGGGATGAAGGACAAGGCTTGAAGGTGATGTTGAGAGGGCTCACAGACTGCTGCAGGGAGCGCTCATTCATTCATTCGTTCGTTCGTTCGTTCGTTCGTTCGTTCGTTCATTCTTAGTCAAGATACACTTGTTCTCTGAGCCCTTATATGCTGCTGATATTTATTGGTTTGCCCAGGAGATTGTTTTGATAGCATCAACTGAGGTGGGAGGATCCACACACAGTGGACAGCATCATTCCCTGGCCGGGATCCTGGACCATCCGCGTGGAGGAAGGGATCCGAGTAGCAGCCCACATTCATCGTCCCCTGCTTCCTGTCTGCGGATTGGATTCCATGGGATCAGCCGCTTCAAGGTTCTGCTACCCTGACTTCTCCACCATTATGGACTCTACCCTTCAACCAGGAACCAGATTCTCTCTGAGTATTTTATCACAGCAAAAAGACTAACCTAAGATGCCACTCTATGGAGCTCTGCAGATCATGGGATGCAACTGTGCATTCCTCAGCAAGTCATCAGTTCTGGAGCAAGAGATGGATGGTCATCAAATAGTCACATGCTATTAAGGAAAATCACAAGCGATGTCAAGGGAAACACATATGTATGTGCACAAGTATTAGTAACTAGAGGCTAGTGCTAATGGGGCAGTTTCCACCAATGGAATAACTTACCTAAAATTGTCTAGGGCAGAACATGGTCTTAAATATCCCGGGGTTAGAAGTAGGTGGGCGGGAGAAGCAAGCTGGAACTACCAAAGCCAGGTTGGATGAGGGTTGGTCCAATTGTAGCTGGAATATTGCATCTATAGGGAAAGACTCCGGGAAACGTTCTCTCTTTGTTCACTTTATGAATGAAGAATTTACAGAGAGGTTTAAGACAGGAACCTTTTAATGAACCCTCTCAGTGGTGGTATAGCAGAGAGTGGTTAAGAAACCAGGATTTGCCAGTGAGCATTTCAAGCCTAGTTAGAATAATCAGTAATAACGCATGTCTAAGCCTCGCCTTTCTCGTAGGACTTTTGTAAGCATCTAAACGCAAACAGATGGAAATGCCAGAAGTCTCCTGCACTTACAAGCACCCAGCGATTTGCAGCGATTATTCTCGGGGCTCCTTGCACCTTGGAAAAAAGACGTCTCAGGCAGCGCCATGGTCTTCATTAGAGTTTGATCATTCAAATTCCCATCATGCACTGAAGGGCCTTCGGCCGATTGCTTTCTTGCTGATTTGAAACCTTCCCATTTTCCCTTGGAGAACAGCTGGTCCCAATCTACCAAATAACCCCTTTGCACACTTGAAGACCATTATTAAGACCCCCTTTGGCCATAAACATATGAAGACGTGTTTAACATACGAAAAAAAAAGCTTAACCTCACCAGTAATCAAAGAAATTCAAATCAAAACAACAAAATGCAATTTTTGCCTATCAATTTGGTAACTTTTTCAAATGATAGTGCTCAGAGCCGGGGAGAGAAGAAGGCGGCAATTTCGTACATTGCTGGTGGGAGTGTAAATTGGTACAATCTTTTGGGAAAGCAATCTGGCAATATGTTATCAAGCCCCTGAAAACTGCCCTCACCCTTTGACCCAGTAATTCCACTGCTGGGAATGTGTCTCAGGGAAATAAACCAAAAAAAAAAAAAATCGGAGAAAGATTTTCATTTAGTGGGGGTTTCGTGATAGTCCACGATATTTTGAATTATGAATTGGTAAGAATTGGCAGCTACAAGCTGAAATATGTCATGAGCTACATTAGAGAGCAGTTAAAAGTGTCATATGAGGGCTGGCCACGTAGCTCGGTGGCAGAGGTCTTGCCTAGCAGTCACAGGTTCAATCCTCGGGACCACAAAACACAAAACACATAAGCAAGGACTATTCCGTGCCCAAATAGATAAAAAAACCAAAGGTAGTAGGATTTTAATTGCATATACTTTTCTATATAAAGGATTAGCTGCTAACAGAGTAAAATACTGACAGTTCTTATTAGAGGGTAATGGAATCATGAGTGACTTTCTATTTCCTACTTTATCCCATAGGATATATTCATACCATATAGAATATATAAACATATATGACATGTATATATTACATACACATATATGATGTGTGTATGTCATATATACATATATGTATATATTATATGATATCTATCATATGTAATTACATATAACATGATTTTTGATATATCCCAGTCTGGTCTTGAACTCACTATGCACCCAATAGTGAGTTGACCTTGAGCTGACCTTGAACTTCTGATCCTCCTTCCTCCCCTTCCTGAGTGCTGGGGTGTTAGGTACGTGCCACCACATCTGGCATACGAGGTCCTGGAGCTTGAACCCAGAACCTCATGCAAGATCTCTACCACTAAGCTACATCCCCAGCCCTCCTACAAAACTTTCAATCCCTCCCTAACGTTGGCCACAGCATCACCTCACCAGTTCTTACAGATTCACAATCCACACGCTAGGCAAGCGCTATGCCTATTAAAGCCGCATCTCCAGCCCCAGAGTTAGGTATTTTGCAAGTAGCGCAACATAACACTTTGGAACTGGAGTACTGCACGACACACCTTGGTGTCCACAGGAGTCCCACTACGTCGCCACTCCAACCTTTCTTTCCCTGCTCCAGTCCCTTTGGCCAGTTCCAAAAGGAACCCTTGTCTGGTCAATTTTTGACACCGGGCACTTGCTCCAGAGCACAGTTGCAACATGAAAGCTGTCTACGTGTCGGGTGATGAGCAAAGGGTGCCGTAACATGGAGGTAGCTCTCTAGGGACTTCAACTTACTTGCTGCTTATCCTTGAAATCAAACTGAAGGGACAGTAAGAATCCACCAAGCAAAATACCCCAGTGGCCCCAGGATCCTGTCAAAGTTCTCTTGGGCTCTTATGTTTCCATGTGCCATTTCACCCAAGAAACAAGGAAGCAATCTTTCTTTAGGGAGTCCACCATCCTGCAGTTAGTAAACAATGACAGCAAAGGCAAGAATCTTTTTTTTGTCATGAAAAAAAGTCAGAGGTTCCCACAGTTCATTTAGCCTCTCAAATCTCTCACCATGGCCAAAATGTTTCCACTCAACCCTTGCCCCTCCACCTACAGACACCAACCCTCTGCCCATCGGGGCCTTGTTTTCTCTTCAAGGCCACCCTTACTCCCTGCCTCACTTGGGTTTCCTCTTGGATAAAAATGTTTGGTTCTGGAGGCTGGGGAGAGGCCTCCATATACAAAGTACACGCTGTACAAACAAGAGGACCTGGGTGTGATGCCAAGCATCGAGGTACGTGCCTGTCATGCAACACTCGAGAGGTAGAGAGAGACAGGAGCATTCCGGGGGCTCATTAGTCAACCAGTCCAACAATCACCGAGTTCCGAGTTCAGCGAGAGACCCTGTCTCCCAAACCTAGGGTGGAGAGCCATTGAGGAAGATGCCCAGCGTCCTCATCTGTCCTACCTACACCCATGCAGTCTGGTGCCTGAGGGTCCAGCTGTCTAGAACATGTCTTCGTTTCCCGAAATACCTTGGCCCCCCTGTCTCCAGTAGGTGCGTGCACAGTTCGTTTGAGCTGTGGTTCAGACTTGCTTGGCTTGTTTCCCAAGGGTCCATGTGTGGACATCAGACACCAGGTATGTGCGATGTGCGAGCTCAGGGGACCTTAAAGAGGGGAGGCCTAGTGGGAAGTCCATAGCCATTGGGGGCGGGCCCTTGGAAGGGATTGATGGCGCGTGGAGTGCGTTGTCCTAAACACCTGAGCCTGACTCACGCTCATTTCCTGTCTGATGAAGGGATGAAGCTGGAAGAGGATGCTTTCTCTGCTGCCGTGGAGACCGAGCTAGGATGGCCGCCTAACCTTGAACTCTCACCTTCTCTCATCACGAAGAGCTCTGAGCCTTTTTGCTCATGAGCCACTTGCCACAAGGATCTCATTATGATGTCAGAAGACTGGCTGTTGTCCCCTGCCCACGTACCCTGAGGAGTACAGGAGAAGCAGAAGCTAAACTAATGGGTGGAGGTCATTCGCCGGCAAGCCACAGACACCGCCGACGTGATTGTAATGCAAGGTCTTGCAGGAGTCAAGTCAGGAAACGACATTATTGCAGCACCCTTTCGACAGGGGGACACACATCCGGTCTCCTAGGACAGTCCACGGGGTAATCATTGACAGGAGTCCTTCTAACGTGATGGTGTTCCAGCTAAGCGATAAATGGCATGGTCATGCTTCTGGATCTAACCGATGCCACCCAGGAAACAGAAACTGAGACGAAAGAAGATTGGACCCAGCAGACCCCATTCTGCATTGCATCTATCTACCAGGTGGGAAATAAGGGTTTCTGGAAGCTGAGAACCGATGGGAATGGAGGGAAAGTACCACTCTGAAGGTAGATTCAGTAAGTCAGAGTGATTGACAGAGGAGAAAGAAATCAACAGAGAGCTGGAGAGCTGGGCTTGGCTGACTGCTAGGGAGGAGCCTGGCTAGAAAAGAATGGGACACTCAGGGAGGAGGGAGCAAGCTGAAGGGCTCCCTCCAGGCTCCTGGCAGAAAGAGATCAAGTCATGTACCAAGGGCTGGAAAGAAGGCTCAGGGGCTAAGACTCTGCCTCGCAAGCAGAAGGACCTGAACTCAGATCCCAGGTCCCACATAAAAAATGCTAGGTGGAAATGGCAGCTGCCTGCACTTTTGGCCCTGGAGGGAAATCCCGGAACGAATCAAAAAGGAGGTAGAAGCAATCCAGGATGACTCCCAAAGTCACACACAGTATTCTCTGATACACACACACACACACACACACACACACACACACACACACATTTTTAAGCAGTCACGTACAAAAGAGAACGTTACTGGAGACCAGAATCATGGATGCTAGGGAGGGAAGAGGTTGGAGGATAGCCAGGGAGGTCAACAGAGCTGGACGCTTTCAAAGGACTGAGTGGGCTGGAAGAGGCCATTAGAAAGACCTTTCAAAGTCCCGTTTCAGCAGGGTAGTGGGGGCAGAAGACAGTGATGGTGGGCTAAGGAATGTGGAAGAGGGAAGGAAGTGGTGTCCGTAAATGTATTTGACTCTGGATAAACCTGTCAGCAGAGGAAGGAAAGAGGTAATAATGTGAGGGTGCAATCAAGAGAATGGAAGCATTCGGAAGGGGTGTGTGTGTGTGTGTGTGTGTGTGTGTTGTGTGTGTGTGTCTTGGTGACATATGTACACATGTATGCAACTGTGTGTGCACATGTACATACACATGTGCATGTGTGTGGTATGTGCATGTGTGTGCGCATATATGTGGGGTGTGCATGTGTGTGGTGTGTGCACGTGTGTGCACATATATGTGGGGTGTGCATGTGTGTGGTGTGTGCACGTATGTGCACATATACGTGGGGTGTGCATGTGTGTGTATGGCATGTGCACGTGTGCATTTGTGTGTTAGTGATGTATCTGCACGTGTGCAGCTGTGCACGCACGTTTATGCACACATACGTGATATGTACACGTGTGTACACATGTGTGTGGTGTGTGCATGTGTGTATATGGTGTGTGCACATGCATACAGTTGTGTGTGTGGTGTGTAAAGGTCAGAGCTTGACTTCAGGTGTCTTCTCACTTGCTCCTTACCTTATTTATCTTTAATTTTTAAAAATTTTAAAAGTATTTTGTTTACTCATTTAAGAGGAGAGCGAGAGAACACATACACGCCACGGAGCACACGTGAAGGTCAGAGGACAACTTTCAGCGGTCAGTCTCTCCTTCCGCCGTGTGGTCTTCTGGGGACTGAACTCAAGTTTAGAGCCGGGAGAGGCCGGTGCCGAGCTATCTTGTGGCCCCCTTGGGGTTTTTGTTGATGTTTGTTCTTTTGTTTGAGTCGGAGTCAGCCAGCTCCAGGAACCCGCCTCAATTCACGCCCCCAGCCCTGCAGTTACAGACACAGGTCTAGTCAAGAACGACACCAACTGAGCCATGGTCCCAGATTCCCATGCGGAGAGCTGGGCGGGGCCTGAGCATATCTGAACATGAAGAAGATATCAGAGTCCACCTTCGGGATGGAAATGAAGCCGTGGCCCAGCCAAGCAGGGCATGGCAGGATGCTGGAGGGAATGGAGATGGTGGTGAAGGAGGTGGTGACAGCGACAATGATGATGGTGCCAGTGGTGCCGGTGGTGCTGGTGGTGATGACGGTGGTGGTGATGATGATGGTGATGATGATGGTGACTGTGGTGGTGGTGATTATGGTGGAGATCGTGGTGAAGATGGTGATGGAGATCATGGTGGTGATGATGATAGTGGGGAGATGGTGGTGGTAATGATGGTAATGGAGATGGTGGTGGTAATGATGGTGGTGGAGATGGTGGTGGTAATGATGGTAGTGGAGATGGTGGTGGTAATGATGGTGGTGGAGATGGTGGTGGTAATGATGGTGGTGGAGATGGTGGTGGTAATGATGGTGGTGGACCCCCGAATGGTGGTGGTAATTGATGGTGGTGGAGATGGTGTGGTGGTTTGGTGGTAATGATGGTGGCTGGAGATGGTGGTGGTAATGATGGTGGTGGATGATGGTGGTGGTAATGATGGGGTGGAAGCTGGGTCGGTGGTAATGATGGCTGGTGGAAGCCTGGTTTGGTGGTAATGATGGTCGGTGATGAGATGGTTTGGTGGTAATGATGGTGGTTGGAGATGGTGGTGGTAATGATGGTGGTGGAGATGGTGGTGGTAATGATGGTAGTGGAGGTGGAGGTGGTGGTGGTGGTGGTAATAATGGTAATGGAGATGGTGGTGGTAATGATGGTGGTGGAGGTGGTGGTGGTAATGATGGTAGTGGAGGTGGTGTGGTGGTGGTAATAATGGTAATGGAGATGGTGGTGGTAATGATGGTAGTGGAGATGGTGGTGGTGGTGGTAATGATGGCAGTGGAGATGGTGGTGGGTGGTGCTGTTACCAACTCTAACAGCTGGTGTCCATGCACGCTCCCAAGCAGTGTTTAAACTAGTCCTCACAGTAACCCTATTCTATAGCCACACTAGGAAACTGAACCAGGAGAGACTAGTTCAGTCACCCACCAACAAGCATCAGGTAATGGAGCTGAGGATTCCCACCCATGTCCGCTCAGCAGGCAATTTGTGGGCCACTTGGCGTCAGCACAGAGCAGTGGCTAGTGTGTCTCCCGGGAGTTGGAGGTGAGATCATCTCCTGTGAATGGTGGGGGTGGATGGGGAAGCTGAGAGGGGAGGAGCAGAGTCAAAACAGCTGTTGGGAAGCACGCTCGGGATGGGCTGGGATGGGCCGGGAGCGGGCGAGCACCTCCCAGCACGCTGATAGCTTCCAGAGCTGCCAGGAGAGCCCGTCTTGCTCTTATCGCTTGCATCCCCAGCCCTACTTCCTGCCCAGAACCTGCACCCACACTCTTCTGGGTTCCTTTGTTGTCCTCTCACCTCTAATCCCTCCCTCAAGGGAAATAAGTCATGCAGTCAAAGTAGAAGAGGTCAAAGATTCCAGGAGGTGGAGCTGGGGAGACAACCCTCCACGTGTGCGTAGACCAAAGCCCTCACCAGCCCGATACGTGGAAGAGGAGCAAGTGTCCGTACAGTCATGGTGACTGTAGGCTAGCGCCTGCCAGGTATCTGGGGAACCTGTGTGCATAGGCCCTGACTCCTAGACATTCAGCTTTCTTGGTTCTGCTCTATTCTTCCAGTTGCTTGGACCCGCCAGGAGCAGAAGAGCTCAATCTTTAGACTGTCTTCTGATGAACTGGCCCTTCACTCTTCCTCAAAGTACCAACTTCCATTCCATCAATTACGTACACATCCATTTCATAACACCTCGTCCTACTGGAGATCTATCCATTTCAGTCAATAACCAGAGACGAAAGGGTCTTCCTTTGAGCTCTAATCCTAACCTTATGTGTTTCAATGACCTATCTGACCAATTTCTCTGAATGAAGTAGCAAACACAGACAAGCCCACCCTCTCCCTTTTGAAGAGAACTCCATCCAATTAATATTACATTGCAAGGGTTGACCGAGCTTGAAGAAGACACGTGAATATTGCCTACTGGATGTGGCCTATTGGCTGCCAAAACAGAACCACTGAGCCACTATTTCAGTTAACTAAACTCATTGCTGTGCTAAAGTACATGAGCAGTAAGCCGCCTTAGGAGAGAAAGCATTTGTTCAGCTCACCCTCCCAGGTAACAGTCCATCGCAGTAGGGAAGTCACAGCAGCAGGACATTCATAGGCGAGTGCAGAAGGCAATGCATGCATGCATAAGTACATGAATGCATGCATGCTTGCTTGCTTGCTAGTGAGCCACTAACTCTCTCCATCTTTCTGGTCTTGGATCCTCTGCCTAGAGAATGGTCCTGCCCACAATGGGCGTGTCTTCCCATCTCAATCAAGGCAGTCACGACAATCTTCTTCCTACAGGCTTGCCTGGAGGCCTGCCCTAACCTAGAGAATCTCTCTTGGGTGGATCTGGAGGTCTGATTCCCAACTGTCAGGGAGACATTACTAACCATCACAGATACTGATCAAATTAACCACATAAATCAAGGACCTTGAAAAGATAGAACTCATTTTAAATTTTCACACAGACCAAAAAAAAAAAAAAATTAGTTAACAGGATCTGAGACTACGGGAACGGTGCTGACCTCTTGGGCAGGTCGTAGTTTTTATTAGAAACTTCTTGGGGAAGGGAGACCAGAGAGATGGCTCAGTGGTAAGAGCATTGGCTGTGAAAGGATGAGAAAATTCAAACCCCCAGAAGCCATGAAAAAAATCGGGTGTGGGATTGGGGAGATGGCTCTATGTTTAAAGCATGTGCAAAGGGACTGGAGTTTAGGTCCCCAGATCCCACATAAAAATGCCAAGCAGTCAAGATACCCACTTATAATTCCAGCCCCAGTAGAGCTGGAAGGCCCCAGGCAAGCTGGATACCCAGACTAGACACATGGGTGAACTCTGGGTTTGATTAGAGAGGCCTGGGCTCAAGTGGAAGAGTGACCACCAAGGATGGTTTCCAACGCCAGCCTGGGGCCACCACATACATGCAGTCACACGTGCGCCAAGTACCCGCAGTCACATGTGAAACCCACATCCACGCAAGCACGCGGACACCCAGACGCTCCTCCGTGCACATGAACGTGAAGAAAGAAAAGAAAAAAGCCCGACATGTAACCAGGTGTCTGGAACCCCAACGCTGGAGACGTAAGAGAATCGCGGAGCCTGGCTGGCCACCAGCCTAGCTCCAGGGTCAGCGAGAGACCCTGTCTCAAGGGAATAAGGCAGAGGGAGAGGGCAGGACACCGGATGTCCTCTTCTGGCTCCATATGTACACCCTGCCCCTTTGTGCCCGTGCACACACAAATGCGTATATCACACACACACACACACACACACAAAACAAACCTTCGTGGAGCCCTTTACCACGAGGCTAGCAGCTCACACACCCAAGTCCTCAATGATAGAAAAGGCGCAGGGCATTCCCCTATGTCTTC
This sequence comes from Typhlomys cinereus, assembly GCA_023101885.1. NCBI lineage: Eukaryota > Metazoa > Chordata > Mammalia > Rodentia > Platacanthomyidae > Typhlomys > Typhlomys cinereus. Next base: position 241,018 of record JALPQD010000789.1, read on the forward strand.
AGGGCGCGCGAGCAAAGCCATGCTCTAGTCTGCGCTTGAATGTGGTTGTATGTCTAAGAAGTAGGCACAAAAGAGGGAAGATGGAGCTCTTCAGAGTGGGGTGCATGTAGAATGCAAATGTATGAGAAGCATGGAAGATCAGGGTGTTTGCATGCGTGTGTATATGCACACATGAGTGTGCATGGGTGTGGGGGGATTAATAGGTTCCCCACCCCCATACACACACACACACACACACACACACACACACAACACACACACATACACACACATACACACTCAAAGACGCTGCCTCTCTTAAGAATCATGAACCAGTACAGTTAAGATTAAACCCGCTGGTCCTTAGACTTAAAGGAAACCCTCCCACCACCGGTCCAATTCTAACAACCAGCCACTCCGTCCAACTCTCCATCTTTCCCGTAAGTCACCCTGCAAATCCATCCAGGGGCAACAAATCCTTCCCTCCTCTCCAGTTTCTCCAGCATGGCTCTAATTAATGCAGGAGAAAGTTAATTAGAGAGGGATTTTGAAGACCTCTGCATCTAATGACCGGTCCCAGCCCCCCCTACAACCCCTCCAGCTAATTGCAGCTCCCCATTGGTCAGGCCCAGCTCTGCCCTTGGCCCTCCCTTCCCTTCTCCCCTCCCTTCCCAGAACCCCGAACAATACCACAAGCTAATTAAGCGGGGAAAGAGTTTCTTGGCAGAGGGGGCCGAGTGCTAGGTCAGTACCTCGAACAACCCAGAAGAAAAACAAAACTGCATTAAAAGAAAAAAAAAAGTGTGTGTGTGTGTGTGTGTGTGTGTGTGTGTGTGTGTGTGTGTGTGTGTATGGGGGTGGGAGACCTATTAATCCCAGTGTATTTCCGCCAAATATTCTCCTTTTCAAGTGTTTTCTTCCTGGTAAACAAAGTGCTGTGGCTAGCTCTGGAGATTTCAGGGCGCAGTTGCTTAGTAATACTGGAGAAAACACGAGGTCCCCACCTCTGTCTCATTTTGGGTCTTTTGTCTCTCGCCCCAGCTCCACGCAGAGAGGCGGGGACACATTCCCACATGGAGAGACAGCCTGCTTGTCAAGAAGCGCTGAGCTTTCTTTTCCTTTCTTCTTTTCTTTCTCCTATCTAACAGCTTCCCAGGGCCAGGCAAAGACTGAGCTGGCCGCTCTCTGCCCCAGTTCTCTAGGCCAACGCCAGGCCTGGAACTTTCTGTGACAGCGGAGACGTCCTTCCGCCCCCAAAGCTTGGTCTGGAGGACACTGGCCGCATGAGGCCACCTGGCAATTGCCATGTGGCTCCGGCCACTACGTGTGAAATCCACACAGCCCCCCCCCCAGCTGTGGCCTGGGGTCCCACAGCCCCTGCAAACCCTGCTGAGAGAACGTCAGCCGCGCTGTGACACTGGCAAGGGACAGTGGGCAGACGGGCAGCCTTAGGGAGCCTTGATCTGAACTCAGCCCCATCTTCTCTCTGGGACGCGCAGAGCCGTGCTTGTACCTGGAGCCTCGGTTTCCCACTTTGTCAGGGGAGAGACGGTGTCCAGAGTTCACACCTCGGGGGTTTGAGATTTTCCAATGGCTACCAATTGCCCCCTGCGTGGGCGTGGCCGCTCTACAGAAGGCTCAGCCCCTCGCTTGTCCCTCAACCCTTCTTGCTTCTTCTTGGCCTTGCCCAGTCTCTGCTGTATGTCAAAGGTCTTAAAGCACAGGCGTCTGCCAGCGGGAGGCCAGCTTCCCCTCTCCTGTGGGCCTGCCCCCCCCCCCTTGCTCTTATCTTCTCACATCTCTCTCTCTCTCTCTCTAACTTGTTGTGGCTGCTTTCATGGCCACGGAACTCTTGAAAGGTAATTTATGCACCCAAGCTAATTGATTTTAAATTTTATTTCCTTGTTCTTAAATGGCATTTAAATCTAAAATCAAGACAAACGGCACTCTGTGTCGCTCACACGTCCCCCGTGTCCCTCCTCGGCCAGATCGCCTTACCAAGCTATCATCTCCCTGGAAAGTGAATCATTAGGAGGCAGGCATGGGGGTTCAACTCTGTCATCCTAGTACCCCGGAGAGCGAGGCAGGAGGATTGCCATTAGTTTAAGGCAAGCCTAGGTGGTAGAGCAAGACTATGAGAAGAAAGAGGGAAGAAGAAGAGAGGAGAGGAGAGGAGAAGAAAGGAGAGGAGAGGAGAGGAGAGGAGAGGAAGAGGAGAGGAGAGGAGAGGAGAGGAGAGGAGAGGAGAGGAGAGGAGAGAGGAGGGGAAGGGAGGGGACGAGGGAAGGGAAGGGGAGAGGAGGAAGGGGAGGGGAGAGGAGGAGGAAAGGGAAGGGAGGAGAGGGGAAGGGAAAGAGAAAGAAATGAGAGAAAGAAAGAAGAGAGGAGAGAAAGGGATAAAAAGAAAGAAAGAAAAGGGACGAAGGAAGAGAATGGACTAAGGGAGGGAAGAGAACAAGGGGGGAAGAAAAGAGAAAAAGAGAGGAAAGGAAGGAAGGAAGGAAGGAGGGAGGGAGGGAGGAAAGAGAGAAGATAAATAAAAGAAAGAAAATAAAAAGAAAAGAAAGAATGGGAGAGGGAGAGAGGGGAGGAAGGGAGGAAAGAAAAGAAAGAGAGAGGAAGAGAAAGAAAGAAAAGACAGGAGAAATAAAAAGAATGAATGAATGAATGAATGGAGGAAGGAGGAGGCAAAGGAAGAATGCAGGGAGGGAGGGAGGGAGGGAGGGAGGGAAGGAGGGAGGGAGGAAGGCCAAGTCCTGCCTCTGCATGAGGCTTATCTACTTTCTGTGATTGTATAAGGGCCCGTGTGATCTGCCTCTTAGCCTGCAAAACCCTGGCCGCTCCCTTTCTGGCCTTTTAAGAATGCATTTGCCCATCCCTAGTCCAGATCCCAAGACAAGCATCTGTGGGGCTTACAGTAGTTTGGGAGCAGGAGCAGAGGAGAAAGGATGCTTGGGAGCAGGCTGAGAGAGCCCCTCATTCATGTGGGAAGGCAGTCTCTCCAGAGACACAGAACCTCTGTGGGGGTTGGTCCCCAGGGATCACAGATAGGGACACCTTGTGCTTCTTGCCAGCCTTTCCCACTCCTCCCCCACTCCATACATGCACACACACACACACACACACACACACACACACACACACATACACCCCTCTGGGAAGTAAGGCTGGGTGGGAAATACGCCCTGTGACCTTCTAAGAAAGACCTGCCTTTCCCACCCTACCCCCCACCCCTCTGCAAATGGAAGAGGGCTTCTCTGGATTCCGTTCTGTGGTTTGCCCATGTTAAATTGCAGTTTCCATTTAAAGTAAAGCCCCCAAACATGTTTTTAATAGTCAGGAGAAGGTCTTCCAATGAGGGACGCGCGCACACACACACACACACACACACACACACACACACACACACACACACACACAGGCTTGGAAGCAGTCTGCCAAGGCAGGAAGCAATATGCGCTTCCCTTTCCTGTTAAGACACGCACTGAGGTTTTGAAGAAACCTCTCAATGGCAAACCTACGGTGGTACTGAATGCATGGGAGCAACAGCCTGCGTCAGCTGCATGGCTCCTGGGACCCTCTTCCTCATCCTCCCCCTTCAGAAAGATTGCTGGACCCTGTCTCTGTGCATCCCCCGTCTGGAGTCCCTTCTCCAAGCAGCGAGGGACTCCGTTTTTTTTTGTTTTTTTTTTTTTTTTCTGCTGCTGTGGCTGGTTGGCAGGAAAGAGACAGGAAACTATTTAGATAGATTATCTTCCCTTTCAGGAAGTTTGGAGGAACTTTTCTAGTGTAGTTCACACAAACATTCTGCCTAATAGTCATTTAGTCATGCGGGCGCATTAGGTCAGCAGCCAGGAATGTTCGGGCTGATTGGATGTCATTTAGGACACTCAGTGTGCTGCCCTAGATCCAAGGAAGAGAAGAAACTTCCCTGGTGCCCACAGAGACCAGGGACCCAGCCTGGACGCCACTAGGATTCACCCTTGACCCCGCCACCATTAGATTCTTCAGTTAGCTAGTTAGAACGGTGGATCGCGTGGGTAGTTTCTGACTACATAATATTGCCTGCAAAGGAAGTTCCATGAGGACCTTCAGCAGAGGTGCAGAGAATACTGCTACCAAAAAGGAAATAATTCAATATGCATCTATAATCAGGTCGTGGGCCTGGGTGCAGATTCTGACAGCCACATTGTGATCTCCCTGATGCTGAAATGCAACACTGAGCCTTCCGTGAATTTATTCATTTAAGGTTCGAACAACTCAGGGGGCAGGGACCAGAAGAAATTGGCCCCAAAAGGCAAATACGCTATTGAAGATGGCACCAATCGTGAGTGGCCGAACCAGGATAAGGGATCTGGGGCACTGCCACCTTCTGAAGTGGCAGACCTGTCACCTGCGATTTAGGTTTCCCAGCACGTGACACAGGCGGCTACTGAGCACTTGAAAACTGACCAGCGTGGCTGAAGAACGGAAGTCTGACTTTATTTAACTTTGCATGGTTGCACAGTCAGCAGTAATAGGCAAACCCCAGGGTCAACTCTCAGATCTTAAATGGTCCTGCCTTCCAGGCCAATTCTAAGGATCTTAAACAGAATGAGTAAACGCTAGTTGTAGTTCAGGTAGAGTTTAATCAGTAGAGTCAAGGTTAAGAACGCGTGCAGGGGGTCAGTGATACGGCTAAGCAGGTGAGGATGTTTGCACACAAATCGGACGAGCTGAGTTCGATCCCTGGAAACCCACATGTTGTAAAGAGAGAGCTGACTTCCGAAAATTATCCTCTGACCTCCACACGCGCAGTGTGGCTTGTACTTGCTCCCATCCCCATAAATAAAAGTACTGTATTATTTTTTTCGGTTTTAAAAGAACATGTGCAAAGCTGGACATGGTATTCATGCTCAGTCACAGTACTCAGGAGTTCGACGCAGAGAGGGACTGAGAGTTTGAGCCAGCTGCAGCTGCACACAATGAATTCCAGACCAGCCTGAGCTACAGGGTAAGACCCTCTCTGGAACCAACAAAGAAGGAGAAAAGAAATCAGGCTGAGTAAGAGTGAGAGAGAGAAAGATTAGCCTGAATGAAGCAGCAGGCGTGCAGGAGGAACTGAGACCCATGAAAGGAAAAGGTGAGACGCCACGTGCTCCGTGAAAGGAGAATGTACTTTGCTCTCTGTTAACCACAAAGTTGTATTGCATTCCTTGATGTGACTTGAGAAGTGTCCCCTCTCCAGAGTCGCCCTGGAAACCAGGTTTAAGGGCAACAATCCCAGACTGCCTGCCCCAGGCGGACAGTGTGTCGATGTCCACCTTGGACGATGCAGTTGATTGGAAACACCAGGGCACAGGCCGGGTGTCGATCAGTGGGGCTGAGAGAGACCACAGAAGTCTTCGGAGTGGAGTTGGTTTGCCCTCCAGCTGGAACTCAACAGAAGTAGCTCAGGTAAGGATGGCAGAAAGATGGGAGGGATGGGCAGAGGTAGTTGCTTGGAGGAAAGAGACAGACATGCAAGGAGGTATTCAAAATGAGTCCAAATAGCAGCCCAGCAGGCAGACTTTGGAGGGAGAACGTGCTTTGAGAGAATGACGATGTTTGTTTTGCTTTATTTTAATATTAGTACATGTTTGGAATAGTCTTCTTCTTTATTTTTGGCAATCACATCTATGTAGAGATTAGATGATCGTATTCACTATTCTCTTATCTCTCTCTTTCTCTCATTCTTGCTGATTCCCTTCTTCCCAACTAGTTCTCTCCTTCCCTGCACAAGACGTGTGTGTGTACATGTGTGTGGGCATGTACCATGTGTATTAAGTATGCATATGGTCTATGGGTAGTGTATAGGTATATGTATGTGATGTGTGTGGTATATTTGTGATGTGCACAGGTGTGGTGCTTGGTGTATATGTGTGTGCACTGTGTGCTGTATGTATGCACATGATATGTGTGGTATGTGATGTGTGTGCATGTGCATGCTGTATGATATGTATGGCATGTGGTGTGTATATGTATGTATATATGGTGTGTGGTAGCGTGTCTTTATATGTATGCTGTGTGTATGTATGCATGTATGTGGTGAACATGTGTTCATGTATGTGGTAGTGGTATGTGCTGTGTGGTGTATGTGGTGTGTGTTGTGTGTAAATATCCAAGGTTGCACCACACAGCAATGTCTCAGTCGATGACAGACTGAACATTCCCCCCATAGATGACAATGGAACGAAACGCTCCCATCCCCCCAGCATCGCTACATGGCCCTGAGAGCCATAACATTACGTGTTACTCACATGTTTGTGGTGCCACTAGTACAGACAGGCCCGATGCTTTGCCAGTGGTATGCAAGGAAAACATGTGCAAGTGGGAACAGTACATGGCACCTGATGACATTAATGAACGACCATCATGGTGGTTTGTGTGTTTATAGGGCGCTGCTATTATTGTTTTGAGACGTGGTCCTACCTATGAAAAGTTTACCGAGAAACAGCACGGCCTCATGCTAATATCAGAAACAGCCTCAAGCACTCTGAGTCCTGTGTGTCTCACACGGTACCCACAGACCTCCCGGAGTGGGGGCCCAAGACCACCTGTTCTGTGTCGTTCACTGGCTAACAAGACCGCCTGAGGCTGCCTTGTGCCGAGCCAAGTGCCTCTGGGGAGAAGCCAGGGTGGCAAGGGTGGAGAGGTGGGTGGGGCTGAAAGGTGGGTGGGGCTGAAAGGTGGGTGGGGCTGAGGGGACCAGGATCGGCTACTGTCAGGAAACCACCTGGGGGGGGGCTGCCAGATGTGGCAGTATAACTTGGAATCCCAGAACTTGGGAGGCAGAGACCAGAAAATGCTGGCAGATAGAAGGCTTGTCAGGAATTACCTAGTAAGTTCTAGACTCATCTCAGAAAGACCGATACAATGGATGAAGATAAGACACCTGGAGGAGCAGGAATGAAATACCCCTAGTGCAGGACCTATGCTTGCAGAGACCTAACAGGTCGGCCATCAGAGATCAGTACTGGCCTCTGGTCTTGGTTGGGGCAGAGGTGGGGGAGGGGACACAGATGGGGGTAGGGTTACATCTGGGACACCCAGCCACTGTGTTTCTGGAGATGCCTTGGATTCGCATCTGGGTCATTCTTTGGTGAAGCTGCTTGTTCCCAGACGCGAACTGCTCTCAGGACACAATTCCTCAGCGTCCACATCCAGGAGGGGACACAGGGGATGACCTCTTGTCCGAAGACAGTCTGACAGTCCCCCCCAACACACCCCTCCTAGGATCCTCGCTCTCGAGTCTCCCTGATGAGCTGTCTCAGGAAGGGGGCGGCCACTTTCCCCAATATTTCGGCCACCGCTTGTCCGCCTTTAGAATTCCGTCTTCGGTGCCCCATGTACTGAATGCGCATGCTTTGACCTTTCCCTCGCTGCCATCTCTAACGGCTTCTCATGCGTGAAACATATGTTTGTTCATTATTTTCTTGTCCACGACCTTCCCTCAAAACCCGCCTGCCCCGGGGTCTCCCTCCCCACACCCTCTACCCCTGTGTCACACGTATAATGAATTACCATTCCTTCAGACAACAGAGTTGAAAACTTGTGGTCTCCAAGGCAACGGGGTCTCCTGGGATGGGGGCCCTTGCCCAGCCCCGGGAAGAACTGGGAGTACAGGAGGGAGGTGATGATATCATTCTTAAAGCCTGGGAACAGCCAATCGGCTTGCAAAGATATGACGTCATCTCCCCCATTGCACCCCCTTGCACCTAGGTAGCCCCACTGAGAATTCTAGACAACTATTGAACTGAAATTGTATTGCTGGGAGAGAAAGGGGGTGGGTGATGGAATTGGGGGGAGAGGAGAGAAAGAGACCTGCTGACCCTCTGGATGGCTCGGCCACGCACCACAGTCTTCGCTAGCGGCAACCCCATAAAAATGTCATCAACTATGTTCTGTCTGCATTACCACACAATGAATTCTTTGGGGAGAAAGGGGGGAAAAAAACCCTAAGATTTATTTTACAACCACACCCCCGCCTCTCTTGGATGAGAAACACCAAGCAACAAGTTGTGAATGGAGTGTCTACAGATTGCCTACCGCACCCCCAGATCAGCCAGAGAACTTTCCAGATGGAACCCGGCTGACGCACTCACGTGCTCACACGCAGAGCACAGCTGAGCTCCGGTTGGCTGCTCTCAGGCGACCCCAAGGATGAAGAATCCTCTCCAGGTGCCCTGGGGTGGGGGCTTGGTTTGGAGCAAAGCTTCCCCCCCCACCCCCGGCTACGGGAGGGAGCCACCTCCGGGCGTGGGGGGAGCGGGGAGGGAAGCCTGTCCCCAAGACAATGACAACATCTAGGGCTCCGTGCCAGGCTCCCAGGAGAAGCAAACAAGCTTGGCTTTCCGGAGGGGGCGCGACTCATTAGAGAGCCTGGCTGGAGTGGTGCCTTGGGCTGGGGTGGGCAGGGGAGGGGGACCTGGCCTTCCTCAGCCAGCTTTTCCTATAATGGCTCAGAAGAAGGGCTGGTCAGGGTTCAAAACTTGTCTCTCAAATGCCAGCAATGCTCCCAGGAATCTAGGCCACTCGGCACAGCTTGCCCAACGGCTCTGAGCAGGTCAGCACCACGGTGACTTTGCCCGGGGCGGGGGGGGGGAGACAGAGGAATCCAGTCCCCTCTCCTCCCCCCACCCAGGGTCTTTCTGGAACAGTCTCCCAATAGAACTGTTGATGTTGCCTGAGGAAACCAAGAAACAAAGCTCCTTGTGACCCTGTGACGGCTCGTGTTTTGCAGAGAAGGGACTGGCCCAATGAGTGACCAATAGATCTAGAGCTAGACCAGAGCATGTCTCCAGTCCCGTGTCCCTAAGCAGAATCAAGACAGACTGGCACCTGAGGACGGGAAGCCCCCTGCCTCAGCCTCACCAGAAGACCCTAGTTTGGGCTATAGATCGTGGTGTCAGAATGCGTCGGTGATGATCTTTCTTCCAATGGAGATGCACTGCACACACATGTGCCTACTCAGTACAAGCCCAGCCCTCTCTCGATCTCAGCCCCAACACACACTAGAACAGTAGAGCCTTGCCTGGTTCCCCCAAAGCCCACAATCCAGACAGGGAGGTGCACTGGTTACTTTCGCTTCTCTATTATCGAAGCACCTGACTGAATTAACTGAAGAGAGTCAGGATTTGCCTTGGCTCATGGTTTCAGAGGGGTTGGTCGTGTCATAGTGGGGAGGCCATGGTGGACTGGAGGCATCACGGCTGTGGAAACATGTGGCAAAGCTGTTCACATCGCAGCAGACCAGGATGGGAAAAATGGAACAGTATGGCAGTCGCTCGTTTTTTGTGGGGAGACACTTTCTCACGACCAGCTCAGGGAAGAAAGGGTGTATTTATTTGGCTTATAATTCCAGAGAAGATACAACCCATTAGGGCAGGAATCTCAGCAGAAGGCGTGGCTGGAGGCAGGAGGAGGAGGCTGGTTCAAGTCATAGCAACTATTATCAGAAGGCAGAGAGAGCAAGAGCAAGCTGAGAGGAAGCAAGGCCGGGCTACCACACCTCAAATCCTGACCGCGCCTCCCTCCAGCAAAACGTTACCTCTTTAAAGGAGTCACAACCTTCCCAAACGTTAGCGCCAGCTAAGGATTCAAACATACAAGCTTATGGAGGGACAAGTCACATTCAAGACATGCCAATCAGAGGTCAAGTATCACTTCAACATTCTACCCCTTAGGAATCCCAACTCTGCTAACAAGACCCCACTTCCCAGTTTCCAGAACTTTCCAAAATAGCACCACCCACTAAGGTCAAGGATTGGAAACATGAATCTGCAAAGGGGAGGGGGGGTATTTCCAATGCAAATCACAGCAGGAGACAGTACGAGGGTCATGAAAATACAGGCACGTTGGATCATTAGATGTGTACGCAGAGGACGAGGGCTGTGAAGCGAGCTCATCTGTTAGCAAATACTTCCTGACTTCCATGTCAGTGCTAAGTGCTTAAACTCAATACAAGCATGGTCTGCCTGTGTTCTTATGGTACTTCTGTCGAGAGAGGAACTGGGGCTAAGGAGTTGGCTCCATGGTTAAAGCGCTTGCAGCACCAGCAATAGGGTTGGGAGTTCGGATCTCCAGATTCCACATAAATGCCAGATGGTCTTACTTGCAGCTCTAGCCAGAGCAAGCTGGTTGACAAGATCAGTCCTATCAATGAGCTCTGGGTTTGATTAGAGAGCCTGACTAGAAAGAATAAGGTGGACGAGTGATAGAGGATGATTCCTAATATAACCCTTGGGCCTCTGCATGCATGGACACACACATGTGCATATGCACCCATACATACATGTGCACCTATATACATGCAAACACACACACACACACACACACACACACACACATATATATATATATATATTATATATATATATATACACTGCGCACATACACATGAAAGTGGGGAAATTTTTATAAAGAGAGGGAGGCTTCGGTTATAAACACACACTTGCCTAGTGCTTGGCATGTCGTAGACATGAAATGTCAAATGACTAAGCAGAAGTGTCTATTAATAGAATGATGTTTCTATGGAGTCTTGCAAGGAGCAAATGGCCAACAGAAGTTTGGGGAACAAAGAATAAATTGTGAGCGGAAGAAGAGAGTCATTGTAAGGGAATGTCATTTCTGAAGAGGGTCTGTATAAGGATAGGCTACAGGGCTGGGAAGACAGCTTAGCTGGTGAAGCACTTGCTAGGTAAGTCTGAAGACCTGAGTTCAATACCTGGAACCCGTGTTACCAAAACGAAAGAAAGAAAAAGCCAGATGCAATGGCAGGCGCTTGTAAAACCCAGTGCTGGAGAGATGGGGACAAGAAAGATCCCAGTTCTAGGCCAAGTGAGAGAGCTTGCCTGCAAGAAACGAGGTAGATAGCACCCGAAGAACAAGACTTTGACGGTGGCTTTTCAGGCTTCCACACGCATATGCGTGAATGGAGAGAGAGAGACACACAGAGACAGAGACAGACAAACAGAGACAGAGAGACAGAGACTAACAATAACAAAGTCAGAAGGGCTGGGGGAATTTGAAATAAACAGAAAGAGAAGATTCTTTAGTTTATACAAAGATAACGAACAACCCCAACATCTCCGTGACATAAAATAGCAAAGGCCCACGTCTTGATTTTTAAGGTTGGCTTAATTTCATTTCATTTCTTGGATACATAGCGTCTCTTTGTGCAGCCCAGGCTAGCTTCAAACATGTGATTCAGCTGTCTCCGGACGCTGAGATAAAACTACCCTCAGCTGAGCAGGCGAGGCAAGCAGGAAAGGCGAGATTTAGATATCCATCTGCTCACGTGCCAGGCGCGTTGCACAGCCTGTGTTGACCCAGAGGGTCAGGTCCCTAATGCCCTACGCATTTTCTGGGTGCTATTTTAAATATTCCATTTGGGAAATTTGCAAGCCAATAAAAAGTTGCGGAAATGGCTGAAGAAATGAGCCTGTACTCTTGGGCGGGAGGTTTGTATGTCAACGCTTCACCTGTTCGTCCTACTCCTTCCTCTCTGCGATGATTATCACCCTTTCTCCCCCACCCCAACTCCTTAGAGATGGTTCCACACTCTATATTCCCTTACCCTCACTTCTGCCATGCCTGCTGGCTGAAGCTGGCAACGCTCTCTCTCAGGAAACCGAAGCAGAAGATCCACCTCATCCGTTTGCATAGATGTCGCTACTTCCCCATTCCAGTCTGGTCAGTTGGTCAAATATTTCCCTTTGTTTGACTCTTTCCCCTCACTCCCAGCTCAGAATACAAGGTAGAGGGGGGCTTTCCCTGGGCTCCCCACAGCCTCTGACCCCTCCGTAGCATGGATATTTTTAAAGACTACAGCCCCACAGAATACCCCTTCTCCTTTGATTGGGCTTGGGTTATGTGGTTATGTTTGCATCTGTTTGTTTGTTTGTTTGTTTTCTGAGATAGGGTCACACTTGCCCATGCTGGCCTTGAACTCATGACCAAGTGCTGGGATTACAGGTATGTGCTGCTATGCCTGACTAATTTTTTTTTAGTAGTATGTCCATGGTTGGGAGGGGGTTATCTGAGCTAACGGTTCCTTGTGACTAAAGGCTGTTGTGTTACATGGGTGATGTTGTGTCCTTCTGGAAGTACAAGGATCCAGCTGTTCTACCTCTGGTGGTAATGTCCCTCAGGTCTCTGCTAACATTGGCTGGTGTTATAGATACTCTGCCCCTTGTAAGTAAGATGCAGCTTGCAAGGATTTGGACTTAAGGGGTTCGAATCTCCTGCTTTTCACCAACATGTCTTGATTCTAGATTTATATCCAATGGGGATCGTCGCCGGATCCAATGTTCCCATGATGACTTCAAATAAATTTCCCACTCCAGCCCTCCTCCTCCTTCTCCTCCATCTACCTGTTTGCCTTTCGGAATTCTACCAGCTGAAGGTCATTGTAGTAGTGACTTATGCCGTTGCTGTGACCAAATTCCTGACAAGAAGCCACTTAAGGGACAGAGGGTTCACATGGACTCACGGTCGTAGGAGGTATAAGCCATCATGGCGGCGGAGAAACATGGCGGCAGGAGGGTGTACATGGCCTCCACAATCAGGAAGAGCAGCGTGAACAGGAAGTGGACGCGGGCTATGAAATCTCAAGGCCACCTCCAGTGACCCACTTCCTTCAGCGAGACGCCACCTTCAAAAGTTGTACAGTCTTCCTGGACAGCTAGGGACCAAATGTTCAAACATGAGATTAGGCATGAAGGGCATTTCACATTGGAAACTAAACTCTTGCCCTTACCCTTTTCTGTGTCATTTATTATCATTTATCAGTTACCTATCTAGCATCTACTATCTATCCCCTATCAATCATTTAGCTAGCTGGCTGGCTATTTGCTATCCTCTATCAATTATCTAGGTAGTTAGCTAACTATCATCCATCCATCATTTAGTTAGATAGGTCTCCATTATCCATCTACTATTTATATCACTTGTCACCTATATATCTATTATCTATTACCTATTTATCATCTCTCTACTATCATCTATCAATCATCTAGCTAGCTAGCTATCACTCATCTATTATAGATCATCTATCATTACCTCTGGAGCTATCATCTATATATTATCTATCAATCATCTATCAAGCTAGACAGCTATCATACACCTATCATCTATCATAGATGATATATTTATATATACAATAGATTATATATGATATATACAATAGATGATATGTATCACATATGACATATATATTGCATATCGATCTAGCATCTATTATCTATCATCTATTTTCTATCTATCCATCCATCAATTGATCTATCATCTATCTACCTATCCATTTACCTAATCAGCATACTTATTGTAATTAAGTATTAAATTACGTTGGCGTTCAAATTTGTGCCACATTTGACCAGGAGCAGCCCCTTCGCACTAGTCTTGCGGGTTCTTGTGATAAGAGGCCTCTGTTTAAATTCCACGTCACTCTTGCATTGAAATGGCCTTATTCCCCTGGGGAGTCGGAAAAGGAAGTTTCCTCCCACCCTCCCTCCACCCTGGGAAGTCACTCCGTCTGTCTGTCAAGGAGCCCCTGAGCCAATCACAGCACGTTCTCTGGGACCGTTCAGAAGGTCGTGAAGGCTCCTGGGCAGCGCCAATGCCCCGTCTTCCTCTCTCGTGGCAGCTCCTGGGACCGCGCATGTCAGGATGGGGACACGCGCGCGGCCCTGCAGGCCACATTCCTCGCATTTTTGTGGATTCCCGGGCAGTGTTCAGCAGCCTCCACACAGCTCCTCATTACCATCCTCGCGGCTGGCGCCAGAGCCCCGGCCCCTGCCTGGCACACCCCGTGTGGCTCCTCCTGGAGAACGTTCGGGACCTGCCAGCCTCCGCAGCCAAGGCAAAGCTCTGGAAAGCACGAGGCCTGCTGAAGCCACCGCCCCCGGGTGCGGGGACCCGGGTGCGGGGACCCGGGTGCGGGGACCGGGTGCGTGAAGTCACGTTCCCTGGCTGGAGAGCAGTAGTGCAGACCTCACTCTCCCCAGGCCAGCTCCTGGCGCTCAGCAGGTGTCTGCGGTGGGGGCGCAGAAAGCCCCTCCTGCCCGGGGAGGATGCCCGCGCTGATGCTAAACCACCAGGCGAAGAGTGGACCTTGCCTTAGGCCCGGGACCTGTGTTGTGTGTACACATCCGCGTGCACACGTGGCTGAAGAGCAATGTGGAGGTCAGAGGTCAACCTCACCTGTCCTTCATCCGTGCAATCCTCCTCCTTCCTGAGTCTAGGTTACTCAGTGTCTTCGCGCGCCCCACTCTGGAGCTGGGAGTATAAGCACGCACCCCCACACCCCTTTCCTCTCTTCCTCGGCACGTGTGTGGTAACAGAACTCAGAACTCGGGTCTTCATGCGTGCGCAGCGAGCGCGTCACCAGATGAGCTTCCTTCCAAGCAGCCCCTCTGGCCCATTCAAAGCAACCGCAAGACTCAGAAGAGGTCAGCGCAGCTGTGCAAGAGGGAGGCGTCTTCCCTGGGGACGTCGCCCAAAGCCGCCCCACCGGAAGGCACGGGATGTCCCAGCCTAAGAGATGGGCATGTCCTGGGGAAGATGGCATGACTGTGCTTCTTTCTCCCCAGGGTCAGAAAGAGGACATGGACTAGGGGCGAGGGGATTATCAGCTCCCACCTAGCCAGCCTGGGCTGGTCAGGACCACAGCAGTGAGTCACTCCAAGCCTGAGTCTCCACCACACTGAAATGAGGGTCCGAAGGGTCAGAGAGTGTCCCGGTGAGCCGCCAGCACCTCATACTGCAAGTAAAATGTCACGGTAGAGCATTTGCCCAGCCCTGCACAAGCCCTGGGGCCCATTCCCAGTACTAAAAAGGAAGAAAGGAAGGGAGGAAGGGAAGAAAGGAGGAAGGGAGGAAGGGAGAGGGAGGAGGGAAGGAGAAGGGAAGGAGGGAAGGAGGGAAGGAGAAGGGAAGGAGGGAAGGAGGGAAGGAAGGAAGGAAGGAAGGAAGGAAGGAAGGAAGGAAGGAAGGAAGGAAGGAAGGAAGAAGGAAGGAAGGAAGGAGTGGGAGCGAGGGAGGGGAGAAGGGTGGGAGGGAGGGAGGGGAGGAGAGGGTAGAGCAGGTGAGGAAACAAACTTCCCCAAAGCACGAGATTAGCAATTAGCGCAGTTAACTTCAGTCTCTATGAACCTGCTCCCACATCTCCGTCCGCGGGCAGGTGAACGTGGCCATGCGTCGTCTTCTGTCTGTGCTCAGCCCAGCTCAGGCTGAACCTGCTCCTGTGTTTGGGAGCAGTGGCCACAAGAAGCACAAGGTAAAAGGACCAGACCCTCACGGGACTGCCGTCGCTACGAGAAAATGCTGGGGCACAGACAGGGCGGATCCCAAGAGCAGACCATCACTGGGGACATGGTAACAAGTGACTGTCCACAAGAAAGGAGAGAGACCGACCTGCGGACCCCTGGCCGTCCCCCCAGCCTCCAGAACGGACGCCTGTCAGCCTGCGGGGGGTGGAACACAACTTGCTATGTCGCTCCCCCTCCTTGTGCTCGCAGCTGCTTTTTCCTTGCTCCATGTCTTTCTCTGCAATCCTAGGCTTTCCTGGGGCCTTCAAGGCACCCCACAAGCAGAGGTTAGCTGGAACCCCTTCTGGAGGGCCGGCCTTTGGGCCTCCACAGGGATACATAGTGCTCTCTCTGTACACACACACACACACACACACACACACACACACACGGAGCCCAGCCCGCAGACTTGGCATCTGCACCTGGGAGGATGGTACAGCACTGGAAGAAAGAAAAATCCCTCTCCATGGGTCTGTGGCTCCTAACAAAGCAGGTCGTCTCTGCCCACCCGCTTGCAGGCCCCAAAGTGAGGGTGCCAAGCCCAGACACTGGAGACTCTGGCTGGCGTCCATGAGTCATCGGAGGCTAACGCTGCTGGCTACGAGGGAAAGGGTGGGCCAACGCGCTGCCACCAAAATGCCCACTACAGTCTGACGGGCACTGCCCAGCTGACAGACAGCAACCAAGGCCTCACACCATTGCCCACAAGGCCTCTTACCACTGGGTCCTAGGCACAGCCTGCCAGTTGGGAAATTCTGAAGGATAGAAGATGGGGAGCAGGGCCCCAGGATGGGGAGGAGACCCCCCCCACACCCACGGTTCAGTTTGGCTCTGATCCTTCCCAGGGGATCCATCTGTCGGAGGTTCCCATACAACCTTGGACTTCTCCCCACGGGCAAATCAAGGCACGTCAGAAAGGAACTGAGATCAGCCGCGCTGCCCAAGAAACTGCCCCCGAGCCCAGCCAAGGCGAAAAACACTCTGTTCCTCCACTTTATGAATGAGTAAACCTGTATGCTTTCTATAAACGTCTGTGTAAATCACTGGTGGGCATTCCCCCTCCTGGCATGGGAAATACCTCACCCCCGCCCCCATCTCTCCACTTCCGGGCTCTAGGGATCCGCCTCTCTGGCACCAGGCTCTGGATCGGCAGAGAAATCTCTTGCTCAGACAAAGACTCAGCGCCCTCCCCTCCCCCCCCCAGCCCCGGGGTGGCAGCTCACCATTCGGTGGGCCTCTTGGGCTAAGTACCGGGTGAGCCCAGCCAGCCCCGCCATGGCTCTAGTGGTCCTTTCTATGCCGTTCACCTGGGAGCTCCCAGGCTTGGCATCCCCGGCCACCACACTGCGTGCATCACGCTGTGCCCATCACACTGTGTGCATCTTATTGTGTGCAGAACCACCACGCTGCCCAGAGACCTCCTGGCGGGCAGCCATCTATGTAAGAACCATGTCCACTCAGCTAACAAGTAATCATTAATACCCTTGGCCACGTAGCCAACTGTTAAACTGACGGTAATGAACTAGGTCGTGGCCACCATGACCAGTATTAAAACTGAGTCTGAACTGTATAAATCAGTGACCGGACTGATTTATACACGCCGTGCCTTGCATTTAACCAGAGGCTTTTTTTTTTTTTAAAGTCTGACTTTCTACCTTCTCAACTACCTCTAAACCCCAACTGGATCAAACCAGATCAGACCCATAGAGTCCCAGCATTAATGATCTGAGTCACAGTCCTTTTTTTTTTTTTCTTTTAAGGAATTTCCAACAAAGGGAACAAACCCAGAAAAATCTGCTGTTCGAAACACACACTTTCTGCCACACACGTGACCATGATATACCTGCCACAGAGTGAACTCAGGGGAAATGAGTGGAAATCTTCCCCGTGGGGAATGCACAGGGCGTCAGCTCTGGTTGGGGGTGGAAGGCGCTGCCAGAGGGAGGGCCTGAGTTTAGTCTATAGAAAGGTTGCTGATGGCCTTACCTTCAGGCTAAGTCAGGAACTGAAACTCCCAACATGGGCTAAGGTTGACCATCTGCCTCTGCCCTTCTCTCTTCCCCAACCTGCCGTGATTTTAATCTAGTGATAAGCTATGCTCGGCACATCCCTCTCCCAGGATGCCCACTCACATCAGCCTGTGCTGCTATGCCTGGCTAATTTTTTTTTAGTAGTATGTCCATGGTTGGGAGGGGGTTATCTGAGCTAACGGTTCCTTGTGACTAAAGGCTGTTGTGTTACATGGGTGATGTTGTGTCCTTCTGGAAGTACAAGGATCCAGCTGTTCTACCTCTGGTCGTGATGTCCCTCAGGTCTCTGCTAACATTGGCTGGTGTTATAGACACTCTACCCCTTGTAAGTAAGATGCAGCTTGCAAGGATTTGGACTTAAGCAGTTCGAATCTCCTGCTTTTCACCAACATGTCTTGATTCTAGATTTATATCCAATGGGGATCGTCGCCGGATCCAATGTTCCCATGATGACTTCAAATAAATTTCCCACTCCAGCCCTCCTCCTCCTCCTCCTCCATCTACCTGTTTGCCTTTCGGAATTCTACCAGCTGAAGGTCATTGTAGTAGTGACTTGTGCTGTTGCTGTGACCAAATTCCTGACAAGAAGCCACTTCAGGGACGGAGGGTTCACATGGACTCACGGTCGTAGGAGGTATAAGCCATCATGGCGGCGGAGAAACATGGCGGCAGGAGGGTGTACATGGCCTCCACAATCAGGAAGAGCAGCGTGAACAGGAAGTGGACGCATGATGACCACTGAGGCCGACGGCCAGTGTCATCCTGGGAAAGTAACCACGGGCAACTGTGACGCTCAGGCAGCCAGGACCAAGGATCAAAGCGAGGGGTCAGGAAATCACAGCACCCCGAAATCTCTCTCCCTCCAAAAGCCTTAGCCTCCAACTAGCCAGTGTGAATGATTGGCGGTGGGGGGGTCCCCAGTTTATAGTAACACCGGTTCTCAGTAACCACCCAAAGGGGTTGATAGAGAGGGGCAGATAAGACCCCCCTGGCTAGGGGCTGAGACTGGAACTTTCCATGAACTCCAACCCCTGGGCTCTCTGCCTTATCCCAAGGCACTGGCCAGCCACGTCTTTACTCAGAACAAATGACTTTCTTTTTTCTTTTCTTTTCTTTTCTTTTCTTTTCTTTTCTTTCTTTTCTTTTCTTTTCTTTTCTAATTTCCTACTGGGTTTTAATCACCAAACCCATCCCTTATTAGATGTGTAGCTTTAGGAAGGACACGGTGAGCCCAGGTGAGGACGAACTGCTTGCATATAGCCCTTTTGCAGTCTGGCTCCTGACTGCATCGTGGCTTGCATGAGAGGGTGCTGTCTCCCGGAGCCCCCAACCCTCTCTGCCTCACCAACCTCCCCCCAACACACACACAGCCTGCTGCCGATTTCCTCCCACGGGCTACGGAGGGGCATGGTGCAAGGCACAGCGGTACGCGGCTGGAGACCAGACCTTTGCGGGTGACTCAGTTAGCACTCCGTTCTCTCCCTTCTCCTCCTGCCTTGCCTCTACCGTCAACCATCCCGGCTGCCTGGGTCAGGCCCGAACTCGTCCGGCCGGCTTGCCTTGGTCCTGCGGCTTATCCAAACATCTTCATCTCTTTTCATAAACCCAATCCCTCCTTATCAGCCGCTCCATCGGGAGGAAGGGCAGGAGGGGCTTGACTGAAGTGTGGGGAGAGAAGCTTTAATTAGCCTGCTTGCTCTGCGGGGTCACCCGCAGTTCAATTGTCCTGCTTTCTTAAGTCCCTAATCACGCAGTGAGAATCCTACAGCTGGGCTGGCTTGCCACACTGCACGAAGCCCCCCCATCCTACCCCAACCCCGCCCCTCGCCTCCCCCCCAGGCGGCGCCCCTCTCTGCTCCCAGCTTCCAGAACCTGGTCCTGTCCTCAACTGTGTCCCACAAGCTAGAAGCAGAAATCAGCCCACGTGATCCCTTCGTGATGGCTTCACACCCATCTCTTGAGGTGTCCGTTTTCTGGTGGTGCAAACCAAGGGGAACCCACCAGCAGGTCGACCCTGCAGAGGGTCTCACTCGATGTGAGAAAGCGGAGCGATTTCGCCAGCCTGAGCCCGTGTCTACCAGTAATGAGGCGAAACACTGAACATGGATCTCCTGAGATGCACATCGTGCTATGCTTGAGCTCTGCAGCCCTCGCGCCCCGTGCTGAGAAGTCAAAGCAGTGCGGATGGTAACACCCACCCTCCCTCACCTCCCATGGCTGGGAGCCCCAAGCCAGATCGCATGCAAATAGGCCCCGTCCGTGCCAAACGCTAAACAAATGATCCGTATTCTTAGCTATCCAGCCCACTAGATGTGTGGTAACATCTTACCACGACTACCCAGCTCAGAGAGGGATTCTTTTTTGCCTTTAGTTTCTTGCTCAGCCCCAGTGGCTGACCAGGAGTCTTCAGCAAACAGCTGGAAGGCAGAAGGAGGGGCTGATTCATTATGGTGGGAGGAAGAGTGCGCAGACCCCACCCCGCATCCTTCTGGCCACCCACCCTTCCTGGGTTTGTATTCAACCACTGAGGCCAAAGCAAGAAGCCAGGCAGGGACACCCAGCCTCTCCCCCACCCCTACTAATTCAGAGGTTCCAGATTTCAGGTGGTTGAATAGCCCAACCAAACCGGGTCTCTGTGCCTACCTTTTTCATGGCTGTCTAGTAGAGCAATACCTAGAAGTTACTATTTAAACAGGAGTACCCTTTAGATCTTTGAAGTCCTAACGCTTGATTCTTGTATCCCACATTTGACAGGCAGGGTTTTAACCACTGAGTTACAGTCCCAATCCTCTTTTGAACTTTTTATTTTGAGACAAGATCTCACAAAGTTCCCCAGGCTAGTCTTGAACTCACTCTGTCAGCACCCCCACAAACCTTGAATATACTTATAATTCTCCTGCCTTGGTTCCTGGAGTAGCTAAGATTATAGGTCCCTCTGACCTGGCACCCACCCAAGGAGGGAAAAGGACTCTCAGTAACTGCATCCAGGAAACAGGTATAAACTGGAACTGAGCCGGCAAGATGGATCAGTGGGTAAAGGCACTTTGCTGCCAGGCCTGAAGACCTGAGTTTGATTCCTGCAATAAATTTGGGGGAGGAGAGAAGCTGTCCTCCGACCACCACCATGTGCAGTGACACACACACACCTACTCCGCATGCAAGGAAGTGTTTTTAAAAAAAAAAAAAGCCTTGGGACTATATCAGGCACATGAAAAGGGGTGATGGAAGGGTTTCTAGGTCTTAGGAGGAGAAAACAGACCCAAATTAGTATGCACAGAGGGGCTCGCAATGGGACTGCGTGAAGGAAGTCGGCCCCTAATTCATGTTGTCATCTCCAGCCACTGCGTCCTCCTGGTCAGTTCATTAAGGGACCCGCTGCAGCGTCTCCCGGCACCCGGCTGAGCGCCCCCCCCAATGCAGGCAATCTCCGGCGAGGAGACAGCTCCCAGGGCCCCCATCCCTGCCTCCTGCCCACCAGGGTAACTGGCATGTGTTGCCGTCTTCAGGCATTTTCTCTTTTGATCCGAGGCAGATAACGCAGACAGGAGTGTGCGCCCGAAAGGCCACCCTGCTGCCGGCCACACTGGCTGAGCAAGAACAAAGACCCGAAAGGAAGAAGGATGTTTGCGCTCTGCTTGCCGCTTGCCTGAAACAGGAACCTCGGAGGTCTCCCCTGGCCCGCTTTCCCACCTCTTCCTCCCCCTTCAGCTGCCCACGACCGAGAGATTTGATTTTTAAGACTGATTTTATTTCCGACGGGCGGATCTCTTCCAAGGCACCCTTTCCCCACCTCTCCCTTGCTTTGCTGCTGCCATGCGGTGCAGGGCAGCAAGTCTCCCAATGCGCCCACTGTGGGACCCGAAGATCACTTCTCCATGACTGTCCCCAGACCCACAAGCTCTGCAGGGCTCGCCTCCCGTGGGGGCCTGCCGGGGGACAACCCACAGGGTGAGGAGGCTAGGATCCTGGAGGGAAGGAAGGAAGAAGAGGTGGCCAGCTTGTGGTGGGAGGTGTGCTTCCACGCAGACAATCCACCTTGCCCCCGTGAATATACTCATGACCGCCTGGAGACGGTCTCTCTGACTGATAGAGGAGGACCAGGGACCAGCCGGTTAGACCAAGTAGCCACCTAACATGGCGGAACAGAAGATCGGGGGAAGCCTTTGGTGGAGTGAGCCTGCACCGTTGCCAACAAATCCACAAGCAGATGGCTTACGGGAACAAAGGGTCTCGTTTCCTCTTATGGTAGTCCTGTTATAGTTTCTTGCCCAACTTGACAAGAGAGCCCACGCCAACGCTGAGACCCACCGGAACTGGTCACACACCATGTCTATATAGCCATAGGACAGCTGAGAAAGGAACATTCTTCCTTGCCACACCAGCATGTCTAGCCAAGAATACCAAATGATGCCAACTTCCCTAACTAGCTCCCTCCATTTTATTGACCTGTCCAAGGACGAGTCCCACCCACTGTGGGCAGGGCCTTCCCCATCAATTAGACAATCTCTTGCAGGCCTGCTCAGGGCCAGAGTCAGCCTCTAATTTCTCACAGCTGTGCCCAGAGCTCAGAGCTTTTAGTTGCCAAGGCGAACCTGTGACACTGGTAACTCTGCGAGCAGCAGCCAGGACTTGGGCCAGCAATGCTTTAAGAGATGCTGTTCTAGGGACTCCACAGTCCATGCCTCAGTCTCTGTATAATAACAGAGTGGGCAAAGGACAAAGTCTCTGTAACAGCCAGGGCTCTGCAGAGAAACACAATACAATTGTGTGTGTGTGCACGCACACACGTGCAACATGTGTGTGCATGTATGTGAGCATGTGTGCATGTGTGCTCGTGCATATGTGTATAGACACATGTAGCTTTCCCAAGGTATCTATGGGATACTGGTTTCAGGACCCCTCCACCCCAGATATCAAAATCCTCTGGCACTCAAGTCTCTCATATAGTGACACAGCATGTGCACAGAATTACACATACCCTCTGTATCCACTGATCATTTCTAGGTTACTTAAAGTTATACAATGTCCGTACTTGGCTCCATTCATATGGGTGGCTCGATGATATGTGCTTCTCAGGATGCAGCAAAGTCAAATTTGCCTTCTTGGAACTTTCCAGAAAAATTTTTAAAAGTATCTTTAGCGGGCTGGAGAGATGGCTCAGGGGTTAAGACTCTGCCTCACAAGCAGAAGGTTCTGAATTCAGATCCCAGGTCCCACGTAAAAACACCAGGCAGAAACAGGTGGAAGCCGGCACTTCTGACCCTGGTGGGCGGAGCCTGGGAAATTCCAGAGGGAAGCAAAAAGGAAGTAGAAGCAATCCAGGATGATTCCCGAAGTCACCCTTAGTCCTCCACAAGGACAGACACAGACACACACAGACACACAGACACACGCACACACACACTAAACAAATGAAATTTAAAAATAAAGAAACAACTTTTAAAAAAAAGTATCCTCAGCCCGTGGTTGATTGATTCCGCAGATGTGGCGCCCACAGACGCGGAAGGGCGGATTATATCTGAAGAGATTTACTTTAAGGACCTGGCTCTTGCATCACAAGGCCCCGAATGCGACAGAGCGTGGGGCAAATCTTGCAGCTGTCTGGAGCAGATGCTGCATCTGGACGAGGCGGAGTGGTCGCTGGGAACCTCAGCGGCTTCCGAGGCCTTCAACTGGCCCGCCCACAGGTCAACTCATGGCCATAGCACCTGAATCTGCAACATGCCTTCGCAGAAGCTTCTAGATTCCTGTTGGGTCAAATCCTTGAACACAGGGCTCGTGGCCCCAATCTCATGACAGAGGCTCAGGGGTGCTCAGGAAATGTGCCCCACCGCCAATCAGAGGGACGGGATTCAGCGCTAAGCCACGCCCACACAAGCCACGCCCACCTCACTGGTAGGGTACATAGGGCCAGCCTGGACAAAGAGAAGATCCCAAACGCAGAAATGGAAAACTGGAAGAAGAAATCCAAATGGCAACCAGTGAATCCCAAGCAAGCTCAGTCTCACAGTGATTCTAGAAGGAAACATTTCAAAACCGTTTCTTAGAACAAGGTGGTTCAAGTCAATAATCCCAACATCTAGGGGATCAAGGCTGGAAGATGTCCATAAATTCAAGGCCAGCCTGGGCTACAGAGTGATATTCTACCTCACAAGAAAAAACAAAACAAAATCATAGTAAGTAAAAAGGAAAAGAAAATATTTCTTAATTTTCCAATCCAGTTGGCAGCATTTAATTGGATGCTCATATAGAGAGTCAGTGAGTAGTGTAAGGAAAAGAAATGTGCTCACAAACTTTTGCCACAGTGTTCTTTGAGAGCCACAATGGAAGATTTGCTTAATTTAAATTACAGATATCCTTTAAACCAGCAATTCTGTATTTAGACTTCTATCCCACAGAATCCCCAAGAGAGTGTGTGTGTCTGTGTGTGTGTGTCTTTGTGTGTATCTACCATACTATCTTTAAAAAGGAATATGGTATTCATGCATGCTGATGGGGCAAATAACAGAACTATACACTGTGACTCATTCATCACAAGCTGCTGTAACAAAACACCACAGACTGAGTAGCTTATAAACAACAGAGGTTTCCTTCTGACCCCCTGGAGGCTGGGTGTTCAAGATCAAGCTGTCAACATGGAAGCCTACTGGTAAGGAACCCCCGTTCTGGATTGGAGATGCTGGCTTCCTATGCTGTCCTCACATGGTATAAGGCAGGCAAAAAAAAAGTCCTTCATTTCATCCTTGGTCTGAACCTCCACAAGAGTAGACAAGCCAGAGGAAACCCTGAGGGCCACAGAAGCAGCCGGGCAGGAGGGTGGAGGGAGTGGAATGGATTGATGAGCAGAAGGGAGGAAGATGGGGGGGTGGAGGGAAACGGGGATTAGTACTCAATATGCTTATAGAACTAAAAAAAAAAATGAATAAAAAAAAAAGGCAGACCAATCCTTACCACTTGGTCTGCCTGAGCCGCCCACTGAGGTCGCCCAGGGGCAGTGAGTGAAATCTACACTGTCCAGCTCGCAGGTGGTAACCCTGGCTCACCGTGTCCACACAAGGGACGGGCCACGAAGGTAAAAATGAATGGCAGAAATTTCCTCTACTATAGCACGCCGTTTTCCCACTATGCTCAGCCCCGCTCCACCTTCTGAATCCTGATCAAGCAGCCTAGTCCCCAAGGGATGTTGTCAGCGTGCAACATCATTCCTCTGCCAACAGTTCACCCACAAGGAATGCAAGGTGTACTTCATCCATCATCCGGACATCCCCAGCCCAGAGGAATGACCCTGCCTCGCTCAGCCCTACATATGAGCTTCTCTCTCTCTCTCTCTCAATCCCAGAACTGCTTTGACTCCCAAGGCACCCGAAGTTTCAGTTATCACCCAAAGTCGAAAACAACGTAGAGCTTAATACAGAAGGAGCTACGGAGTTATGATCATAACTGTTTCCCCCCCCCCCAGGGCTCCAAAGAATTCTCTCCCCCGTCACGCCGCCGCCCGCTGACTTTTGGTTTCCATACATGGCGAGCTCACTCCCAACATTTCCCTGGGTGCTTCCTTTTACAGCCTTACAGCCGCATCTGCACGAGATGAGCGTTGGTGACGAGAGGTCAGGAATGGAGCCAGTCCAGCTGGAGAGCTTGATACTGAATGAGGGAAGGATTCCTACCAGGGAGAGGCTCTCAGCTCTGAACGGAGTGCCGCAGCCGTGCAGGGTGTTGCTGGAACCTGAGTCACTGCCATGGGGGGTCAGGGCCAAGCTGCTGACCCAGCCTTCGGGGAGCACCGCAGAGAGCGAAGGGGGAGGAGGAGCTGAGGGGCTGGTGAGCTGAGGGGCTGCTCCTCTGCGGCAGCTTGATTTGGGCTGCTGGAAGGTCGTTTGGATAAATGATCTCTTTCATGTGGCTGGTACACGTGCATGCTTGTGCACGTGAGTGTTCACGTGTGAGGACACATGTGTGTGCGTAGTCTCAAAGTTGCTGTGGAGTCAAGAATCTTCCCGGATCACTTTCCACTTTATTTTCTAAGGCTGGGTCTCTCAGTTGAAGCCAGAGCTCCCGGATTGGCTAATCCAAACAAGCTCACTGATTGGTTCATTTGGCTAGTCAATTTACCCCAGGAATTGCTTGTCTACGCTTTCCTAGTTTTTTGTTTTGTTTTCCTGTGTGTGTGTGTGTGTGAATCTGCGTGCCTATGAAGTCCAAGTATAACAGCAATCATCCCAGATTGCTCTCTCTCCTTATTGCTTTGCTTTGAGCCAGAATTACAGGCTACCACCACATCTGCCTGGCATTTTAACTTGGGGTCTGGGGATCTCAACTCAGATCCTTTCACTTGCCAGGCAAAGACTTTAACTCCTGAGCCACCTCCCGGTCTCGAATGCCCAGAATTTTTTATGAGTTCTGGGAGTCGGCAAGTACTTTATCCCCTGAACCATCGTTCATGCCCCCCGCCTGGGTAGATCCTTAGCATGAAATCAAAGTTCAGGACCCTAGAGATGAGAATCGTGGTTCTTACCTGTGGACTGTCAAGAGAAAGGGAGAGAACAAACAGCCATTAAGCATACAGAATCGGGCCAAGCAGTGTCCTGAGCGTGTCTTATGTGAACACTGTTGTATTTTTTTCTCTATGAATGTCGTGTCCATGTAGAGGCAAGTCAAAGGGAAATGAGATGTGCTTCCAAGAGTCAGTGGCTTGCAGGGTCAACACAGAAGGGTGCAGAACTCTGGGAACGAAGGTCCCTGATGTGGGAATGGTAGGGGACGTTGGTAACACAGTCAGCGCGCCCCTCCACATCCCACCTACAGCCCACCTTCCTTCAGACTTCTTAGCCAGTCTTCATGGGGTCAGGTGACACCGTGCACTTTGTCCCGTTAGAGAGAAGACAGTAAAGCCGAAGCCAAAGAAATAACTAATTCTGGTCCGAAGACTGCAACAAAGACTTTTGAAATGTACTGGGGGGAGGGGTGCAAAGTAGCTCTCAGGTTAAGGCAGAAAGAAATTTGCAGGACTCGGGAAACCAGGCATGTAGCAGAGACAGTCTGAGAAGCCAGAAGTGGGGTGGGGTGCAGACGGGGTACCCAAGGGAGGGAGACAGGGGGGCTTGACCCTGGGGGCCTCTGGTTAGAACCACGACAGAACTTGGCGGTGGGTGGAGAGAACTGATGCCTGAGGACTTCACTGCAGGGGTCAGGAAACATCCCATGGGAATTGATGCAGGGCAGGGGACCCGGCATGACCTGGTGTAACTGAGAAGAAAATGACATTCCTATCATCCCAGCGCTTGGGAGACTGAGGCGGGACCGCTGAGGGTTCAGGCCAACCCGGGCTACAGAGCAAGATCCTGTCTCAGAAGAGAAAAATAGCATTGGGAACGAGGCTCAGCTGGCAGAGTGACAACCAGCGGGCACAAAGCCCCGGGTACCATCTCTAGGGCTGCAGAAAGCTGGTTTGGGGGGTATACATCTGAAAGCCTAGCCATCAGGTCGAAGCAGGAGGGACGGAAGATCAAGGACATCTCAGCTATGTAAGAGAGATGTTTTCTCAGACTAGGCCAAGGGCTAAAGCGCTTGCTGCGCAAACAAAAGACCAGAGTTCGGATCCCCAGATTCCATGTATCAGGCCAGATGGGTGGGATGACCCGTCTGTAAGTCCAGCTCAAAAGTCAGAGACTGGAATCCCCAGAGTAACTGACTAGCCAGACCAAGCTGACTAGGAACTCAGGGTTTGATTAGAGACCCTGTTTCAAAAGAATAAGGCATGACAGTGACTAAGGATGATTCCCCATAACAACTTCAGACCTCAGTAGACGCACTGACACACATGCACACAATACATGTCGTGTGTTCACACACGTGCAGACATGCACATGCACACACATGAAAATGGAAAAAGAAAAGGAGGAAACGGATGAGCGACAATACATGTCGTGTGTTCACACACGTGCAAACACGCACACACATGAAAATGGAAAAAGAAAAGGAGGAAACGGATGAGCGAGTGAAGTTGTATTTCTTGTACTGCCAGGTGTGCAAATTGAGGCCCACACCCTTTGAGCCAGCAGACCCCTACCACCCTCCCCCTCTGCACACAGCACAGAAGGTTCACACGCACCCCTCCTTACCCCAAGGCTCTGGGGCAGCCGCCCACAGTGCCTTTGCCACCCAAGAAACCCTGTCTCCATGCAGTGTGACACACAGGGGGCTTTGGCGTGGATGGGGTGAGTCCTTAGAATCCATTACTTCAGTCCGCTCAGGTGGACAAGCCCAGCCCTGCACGGGTCTCCTGGAAAACTAAAGGGCAAGGACAGTAACACCCCCACCACCACACA
Source organism: Typhlomys cinereus (assembly GCA_023101885.1). NCBI lineage: Eukaryota > Metazoa > Chordata > Mammalia > Rodentia > Platacanthomyidae > Typhlomys > Typhlomys cinereus. The sequence continues at coordinate 268,681 of JALPQD010000789.1, forward strand.
CACACACACACACACACCCCACCCCCAGTCCCTGGGAACACCGTATCTGAGGTTTGTTTGGCCACCCACGATGCTGGCTGGCGCTGCCAGACCAGATAACCATTCCGGTTGGGCAAGCCCCCTGGTGCGTGCTTCTGGCCCACCTGATGCTGCTGTTTTCCTTCTCCTGGGGACCCCCTGGGCTTCCGTGTCCCCCACCCCCACACCTTACGCGCCCTACATGGAAGGTTTGAGAGATCGCACCCAGCTAGCTTACGAGAAGCCAAACACAGGCCAACCCATGGCGTTCAGACACTGGAAGTATTACAGTGCGACACCTCCCCCTCACTGCAGGTGTTAATCTCTCCCTGCTGTTTCTAAGCACCTCCCACGCACCAAGCTTACAGACCCTCCCACACTGGGGGGCATACATTCTGGCCCTGTAGGGGTGCAACTCTCCCTTCCATAAAGGTTTCTGTCTGAGAGGAACATGGCTGGCAGGTAACTGCCCACCAGTGAGTGAGATGGTCTGAGGTTCAAGTCTCTTCCACCCACGACTCATCCGGTGGGCAGAACTTGAAGTCCCCATGGGTCAGGCTGACCTCTACAGTCCTCACGCTCCCGTCATTCCTTTGGGTGGACCTTCACCTTTTTCTTTCATATGTATTATTCCTTAAGTGATGCCTACTCCATCTTGGGAACTCCAACTCATTCTTGAAATGGGAAGATCAGTGGCCCGGGCTAGGATGAGAATGACAGGTTGCCCTGATAGAAGAGGACCACAAGAGGATGTTTCTCAGCCATGACATGAGGACGAGGAGGAGGGAATTGGAACATGCTCACAGTGCAGGCGAAGAGTGCGAGGAGGGAGAGGAAGAGGGGACTGTGCATGGAGCCCACAGATGAAGGAAACAAGGATGAGGCCGGGCAACAGGCCCGAAGAGAGTTAGGAGCCCAGAGTCTCTTAGAGGTGAAGTTCAAGGATGGCAGATAGGATGGAGGTGACTCGGAGTGTGGTGCTCAGTGGTGGAAGCATTTGCCTTGGATACACAAAGCCATGGGACCCAACACCCCCAGACACACACACACACACACACACACACACACATGCTCGCACGCACGCACAAGGATGCTGGCCGCTGTGCAGAACACCAACATGGATTGAACAGATAATTGTAAGGTGATAATTTGTAATAACCATCTCGCTCGTTTTCCTCTAGCCAAAGCAGCTGACTCTCTCTGGGCTGTAATCTGCACGCAGCAGAACCAGGAACGGCAGATCCATTTCAGTCCCCCAGATAAACAACTCCATGTGCGAGGCAGCTCTAGGGCCGTTGCGATGTTAGCGCCTCTCTGTTTTGAAAAGTGAATTTCTTCACCCCTCAGCAGAGCATTCACAGTCCCTCGTGCTTTGCTGGGGGTGAGCGTGACACACTCACTCGTGTGTCATTCTGAACCTGGATGCCTCCCTGGTGTGGGAAGTGGGGTGCAAGGGATCCTGGAGGGTGGTGGGAGATGGCCAGGACTCCAAAGAGACCCTCTCTATCAGTCACGTGGCAGATGCTCTGCATGGTGCTGAAAAACCCACAACTAAGCGGCTGAAGGGAATAAACGCTTTCATTCTGGCTTACCATAGTCTAGTTAGTTTCTTGTCCAGCTTGGCGGGAGAGCCCACACCAAGGGCTGAAGGAACTGGCCACACCAAGTCCACAGACGCTGAGAGGGAGCATCTCCGTTCGCCAGACCAGCAAGTCTGGCCAAATCTACAGAAGGAGGCCACCTTCTTTGACCATCTCCCTCCATCTATTCACCTGCCCCACCCACCTACCATGGGCCGGGCCTTCCCCGTCAATTATGAGACAACCTCCTGCACATTTGCCCGGGCCTTAACTACTAATCCTCTACAAATGTGACCAGAGCTCAAACCCTCAACTGTCAGGATGACACCTGTGTCTAACTTATGACAAGCTGTTTTCAACTGGATGCACTTTGCACCCCACCTCTGCCCTGAGGTCTTTAATAATATCTAGGAATATGTTGGATGCCTGCGGTGTGGGGGTGGGGGTTGGTGGGAGTGCTGGCTTTCTGGGCCCGCAGGGAAGGACCCTGCTAACTAAGCAGCCTTTGTACAAGTTGCAGGATGGGTCTGTGCATAGGAAGACCCAGCTCCTGATTTGCATAGCACCGAGCTGACTGAGACAGTGTCTCGCACCCAGAGCCGTAATGTCCACCTCTGACCCACTTTCTGCTTTTCAACAGCTTCTACACCAAGACAGATTCCCTGAAAAGAAAGACTTTCAGGTTGGGAGACTGGCCATCCTCCCTCACTATGACAGTTTGCAAAGAACTGGCCCACGGGGTCAACCGAAGCTAGACCCAGACAGAGAGACTGGGAGATGGGGGTGGGGGGTGGATGAGATATGACCCTTCCCCCTCTTCCAGCCAAGACATTCCAATGATCATGTTATATAAAATGTGGCCCAATGCTGCATTTTAATTAGCCCGAGTCCCTTTCAAGACCATAGTTATTATTGTAAAAACAACGATAATACCAAACACATGTGCACGGCACAGGAACAGCTGCGGCCCGGAGACCTGGGGACGTGCTAAGTCGTATGTCACCTGGGGTGATGAGAAGTCAGCAAAGCATGCCCCTCCCCCACGCCGCCCCGCATCCCCTAAGACGCCAACACCCTTCTCAGCATGTCTCCTTTCTCTGTCACCAACTAAGCCCCTTGCCCATCCCAGCTTCTCCACCCCTCCCTCCCGAGAAACACCCAAGACGATTGGGGTGACGGGCTTGAGGTTACCCCTGTGTCGTTACTTTCTTGACAGAAGAAAATGGCAACAACCCAGAGAAAGGCGCATTCCCTCTTTTCTGCATTCTCTCTCACGCTTCCTGAGCCGCCTCTCCGGGGTGTGAAAGTCCTTGCTGGCCCTGAGTTACAACGTGAGATGATTCCCTAGCATCTGCACGTTCCCTCGCTCATCATCCCTCTGGCCACCCTGCCGGCCAGCTGGCCAGGGCACAGGGCCCACCTTCCCAGGTGCAGCTGAAGGCAGGGACAGACAGAGCCAGGGCAGCAGGGGCTGAGCCTGACCCTGGGCCCGTAATGCCTTGGAGGGGCTCTGGCGCTCCCCTTGGGACACGGCCGGTGCCATCTCCTGCGAGACCGTAGCCATCCCCTGCATCTTTGGCATCTTGCTCATCATTGCTGGTCCTCTGGAACTATGGAATAGATACCCTGAGTCTAGATGAGGGGTAGGAATTCCTGCTTCGCCCAAGCAGAGCCAGAGCCTCCTATGTTGAATGGAACTTTCTAGATCGGTGAATTTGAGGAAAGACTTCTGAATGCACAGTTCGTTCTGCCTCTTTCCTTGCCTCTCGGGGATGATAGAGTAGGTGTGATGACAAGCGAAACTTACCTGGAATGGTGACGTGGTGCTTTCAAGGGTGCACAGCGATTATTAGTCAGAGTCATAGATGGAGACAGCGTCGAATCCCCCAGCATGCAGCTTCTCCGTAACTTATACCTAACTGCCCAGGGGAGAAGAGCTTCACCCTCTTTTAATACCACCCTTCTTGGAAATCCTTTCCAACCCCCAGGAAATATGGCTGGGACATTAGGACATCTAATTGCTGGGTTCCTGGTAGCAATCTCCATTCGCTGGAGAGGGGGGTCCGGTCCTACCCCTTCCTTCAGTTTTATCACACCTAGGCTCAGAATGTTCCTTCCCTCAATTGTCAGACCCACTTTCTCCTGCGGTCAGCTCCTAAGAACAGGCCTGTCCCTCTGCATTTGGATGCTATCTAGCTCCTCCGCATCCCTGGAAGGGATCCCTAAAGTCACCTCCAGCCAGGACATCCAAGGACAGACCCCTGTCTAGACATCATCATTTACCAGAAGGAGGAAAGTCTCATCTCTGGGGCAGAGCCGTGCAGAGCTTGAATGACCCAGCCGTCCACACCAGGTCCTGACAGGCAGAAGGAAAGCTTACCACTGGACATCAAACGATCCACTCATTCAAGCACCGGAACCTATCCACAAAGCAGCTGCTGGAGTCATGTTCTGCTGAGAGGAAGCCCAAAGGCGTCAAGTAACTTATTGGAGGGTGTATAACTAGCAAACAAGGGAGATCTGTTCAGACTAGTGAAAGAAATAACTACTACTGGAGAGGACATTGCCCAGACAGTAGCTATTTCCCCCAGAAATTTCCAGGAAGATAAAACCACCTTCCACCCCCCACAACGTGGCCTGCAGTACAAATTGGTCTCTTGAAGGATTAACCAGCCACACACATTATTCGTGCATAACCGTTCTTTTTGCCTGCAGCTGTCTGAGAATAGCCAGCCCAACCAGGGCTGGGTGCTGTAACAAACATTCCCCCAAAGGTTTCCTGCAACAAGGGTTCATGGTTCATTCTTCTCATGCTCCAAGGGGACTTCCAAGTGTCATTCGGGATGACAGGGAAGAACTTCAATGAGGCTAATTGGCTTTGCTCATAATCCATCAGTCTGAAGCTAGCATATAACCCAACTAGCTAGATGTTATGTGTGCCTGTATGTGGGGGGGGGCTGTTGGCTTCCAGGTTGCCAGGAAGAGATTATGGGATGGCAAGCATCTACTGGTCCCCATCATACCTGTGCATCCAGCTGGGGTGTCTCTGTGTGTTTCTCTGTTGCGTGTCCCCGGTGGGCACTTTTCTCCCCCCCAAGGTAGTGTTTAGGGCTACACAGGAGTCCTCTAGACACGGCCTGTAGTCTCCAGGAGACCCTGCGAGGCCACCTCAGCCAATCTGCACCGCACGGGTCCACCGCGCAGCCTACAAGTATTTTCATGTTTTTAGCAACAGTCACACTGGTGGATCGTATTACGCTGCGGTCAACTGAAGCCCCCGATCTCTTTCATGTGAGCTGCTGCCAGCCCCGGGCTCTCTAATCTAGCCCTCGTGCTTCTGAATTTGAAACCACATGAAACCGAAGCGCGAGAGTGGAAAGTCTTCCATCTTGCGGGCTCTGACTGAGCAGCGGTGGGGGAAGGGGGGCCGGCGGAGATTATCGAGGGGGGCTGACACTTGCATCATACATACTAGCGCGGCTCCTCGGCCTGGTAGCATCTTGAGCCTTTCTTCATCTTCATTCGGTCAGTTCACCAATGTGAACTGGGTCGAGGCTGAAGAACTTGCAACAAAAAGGAGACTTTGATTGATACCTCAGGCATGGCTGCTTAAACCATCTGGGACTCTCGCAGATACAACCCTTATGCAGCCCACGTTCGTTCTTTTAACCAGACAATGAAGTTTTCTGAAACCTCATTCATTCAATGCTTACTCTTTGAAAGCGTCTAATTTCCCCCGATCCATCATTCTTACCGAAGCCAGCGGGCTGGACAGGCTAACTACCCACAGTCAGAGTCACGTTATCTGAAGTCCCACAGATTATTAGTAACAGGATCCAAGTTGGAATCTCGGTTCCCGGATTCCCTTAGGCTTCCCACACGGCCGTCTACCAAGACACAAGGCCTTACCGCAGAAACTGACACCCAGCTCAGGGGTTGCCATGGGATCACCAGGACCCTGAGATGTTCACACACTCCCGGGTTTATAAGCACCCCAGCCGTCAATCCATCTCTTTGCTCTTCCAATTACAGAGGCAAGTACAACTGCCAAATGCCATGTTGGGTAAACTACCTAGAGATTTCTGGGCATGCATGACTCATGGCCCATGCAGGTTCATGCTTATCATGTGGGGGAGAAGGTCCCCTGAGGATTCATCACCCCCCCCCATTCCCTCTTGTAACAGCCCCTGAGGTCATGCTCAGGGAAGAGGACTTGGAATAGCGTTCATTTGCAGAACACTCTGGAAGCTGAGCTGTCTGTATTCTGTCCAAATTCAAGATCTATCTCTCTGCTAGGAAGCCACAGCCAAGGAGAGCTTTCTGGATCTGATAAGAAGCTTCCCTAATTAACGCACTAATTGCTCCTGAGTAGATGTTTCTAAAAGCCTGAAAGGCTTGTTCCTTCAAGTCAACCAAAAACTCCACCAAATATTGTTTACATCATTATTTCTCCCACAGAACATCCAAAGGTGAATCTAAAACACAGCGAAACTATTCAGAATTCTTAATGAGAGAAACCTTTGGCAGTCAGGACACGCACATATTTAAACAGAGGCTTACGAGATCTTTCTAGAAGAGAAAAATCTTCCAAATTCAAATAATGCTGCTTCAAAGTCTAGAAACTCACGCCTTGTTTATTTGCATCTTTAATGTTAACATATTCAGCAGATAACCTTCATGAATAGAACGAGGCCTGGGGCTATATGAACTTTCATTCATAATCTCAGTCAATCTTCTCCATCATCTTGGGGAAACAAAGAGAGCAAATTAGCCTCCTTTACACACTGGGAATGGAGGCTTCAAGAGGCCACACAGTGTATAAGGCTGGGCAGATGGCTCAGTCTGTAAAGGGCTTGGCATGGAATCCGGACGAAAAAACACACCAAATGCAGTGGCATGTGCTTATCCTTGGCAGCACTGGGGGAGCAGAGAGAGGGCCCCTGGGGTTCACTGGCTGGCCAGTCTAGGCTACTTGGTGAGTTCTAGGCCAAATAGAAACCCTGTCTCAAGAAAGGCGCGCGCGCACACACACACACACACACACACACACACACAACACACACACGTCAAGCAAGTTAAGCAATGGGTGAATATGGCAAGCCCCAACAAAACTTTTAAAGGGACCTATCTGTTAACTGAAGACCATAAGTTTCCAAAGATCCACAGGAACATTTAAACCTTAAAAAAAGAAAAGAAAAAATCCTGATCCCCAAGACACATGCAGACCTACAAAACTTACCTTTACCAAGCTTTACAAAATAATGTGTTGACTGGTCAATGCTCTAACGAATCAATGAGGTTGAAATTACAAGCCTTGGTTCTCTGGGCTTAAATCTCAAGCCAACCTAAAGCTATTACATAATCCTCACCCCCTCTGTAAGATTATATTTAATGTGGGTTGGAGATGCATTATAATGCTCTTGATAGAAAAAGTGGGGTCTCCACAAATAAGAAGGCTTAGGGGCTCTGAATTTCCCACTCGAAGCTTTGGTTCAAAGCCTCCCCTTGTTGTATATGAGTTTTCACATTCTTAAACTTAGGCCTGTGACATATCAGGCGTCTATTGTTCCCACAGTTTTTGATGGTAAATTACTCAACCTCTTTCACATCTTCCCTTGTAGGTATACTCAACTTGAAGGCATAAAAGCTTATGTTTGCAACGAAGACAACAACAACAAAAAGAATAGTTGGCAATACTTTAAAATTAAGGATTTGGGGTAAGTAAGGGGCCCTGGGGAGATGGCGCTATTGGGTCATGTAGTAATTCAGGGTGACTGGAGCCAGGGCGGAACCAAATGGAAAGCAGACTCCAGCACAGGTTTAATAAGAACTTGGCGGAGGTTCAGGGGGGACCTCTAGGGTCCAGGCTGTTCTAAGAGGATCTGGAAGGGCCCATGACATGGGGAAGTTTGCCAAATCTCATGTCCACCCAACTTTCTGCAGAGACATCACATGCCACGTGCTGGTCACCAGAACATCCGGTCCCTTGAGACTATGTCCAAGCCAGGCGTCCTGAGCATTTGTCTGGCTGGCAAGAGGCTTCCTGTCCTTTGCCCTCAGGAGGCCTTATCAGAGGCCAGAGCAAACAAACAAAAGCAAATCCTTGATCTAGAGAAAGTTCCAGAGAATCCAGGGAAAGGGAGGCGAGGGGGTGAGATAACATGAGCTTTGCTAAGCACCGCTCCAACACATTACCAATCAGACCTGACGCCTCCCTCCAAGTATTGGGGAAGACACTTTTGAAGGGATACCATGAGACTTTCTTGTCTTTCTGCCTCTGGGAGCTCCACGAGGCCAGGTTCCTCCAAAAACAGGGGATTCAGAAAAGTTGAGCGACACCTTTGAAGCCACACAGACAGGCAGAGGCAAAGTCCCAGTCATCCCAAGCCTCCATTTTCAACGGTAGTTAGTCCTTCTAGAGATTTCTATAGACGACTCTGGTGCCCTGAGAGCATGCCGTCCTGAGACATGAGTTCAAAACCACCTCAGGACACACATCCCAGACGCCTGAGTCTCCTGGTAGAAGGCGCCAGAGTGACCCAAGTCATTTGTCTTCCCAAGAGCTGGTGATTTGAGTTTGGTCCCTCCTACCCTCTGAAGGAGACCAGGAGCCTGACTCACGTGGGCTGTGTGGGAAGGCGTGGCCACCCTGCCGTGCTACTCACCCACCATTCCAACTCTCCTGAGCTACCTACCTGCAGATAGCTCGACCTCCAAGCCAGATGAAGCCCTGTTCTCTCCGCGCGTGGGAAACTAGGATTTGGGACGCCCCAGTCGCAACACACAGGAACGGGGGAATCCTGAGCCCTGCCGTGTCTGCCGAGGCAAGCAAGCGCTCACATGGTCTCCCCCGCCTGCCCATTCAAAGCGCCCTGATTGACACCCGGCCCTGCAGCCCTGCGGGGACCTTGAACTTGTGTCTTCGTAGAGCTGGGAACTGCTGGGTGAGATGTTCCAAGCCAGCAGTTCCCATTCACATGGACGGAGGGAGGAGTGCTGGTGGCACGAACCGCAAACCTGGGAGAGAAATTCACAGCGCATATAAAGCAACCCAGAGGAATAGGGGTTTAACGCCCACAGCGCCCCCCCATACACATATATTCTCACCCACCCATATCACTTCCCCCGGATGGCCAACCCTCTACTCTCTCTACGTGTTGCAGAAAATCCAAACCTGGCTCTGCTTCCATTTACAGCACGGCCTCTGCTGCGTCACTTGGGCATCCAAGTGTGTGCCAGTGAGGTGCCCTCATGATATAGCAGTGGGTTCTCTCAAGCTGGTGGCACAGTTCCCTAGAGCACCATCTAAGGGAAGCTTGTCACCCAATCAGTATGGGGGCTGAGCTCCTCCCCCTCTGGCATTATAAAAGCTGTGCCCAGCCAGTGTGCCCAGGCAGCAGTAGCCAGCAATGAGGCGTCTCACTGTCACCTCGACCCTGTGACTCACCACAGGCCCCCGAGGGAGTTGGCCAGACCTAGGCCAAGTTTCTCCCAACAGAAGGGCAGACACGGCCAGGCCACGTGACTCTCAAGTGGCCCCACAGAACCAAGTCCCCATGGGTAGTGGACACAGAATACAGAGTGACTTAGGTTGAAGGCAGGACAACCTGCAGGACAGGACACTCGTAACCCTCCTCACTCACCGGAGTGCTTGGGGCTGAATTAGCATTTAAATATTTCCATGAGCCACGGTCACAGGGAAAAGAATGATTTGACCTCAGGTTGCAGATGAGGAAAGGAGAGGCCCAGAGAAGCTCAGTCACCTGCCCTGGGCCACCCAGACCCGGTGACAGGTTGAGAGCTGCAGCGGGTCCGCCTGACCCCGAATGGTTTCGGTGACGTCCCTGGAGGAAAAACATTTTCCACTTTCTCTTGGGGCTGGAGAGCGGGAGGTAAGAAGTTAGGGTTCGGGGTGAAGCTGGGCCAGGCAGTGACAGTACAGGTAGCTGGCCTGCAGGGCACCAGGCTTGGGGGCCAGGAGAGGGTGACCGGGACTCCCCTACAGGCAACAAGAGTTGACTGAGTGGGTGCCCCCCCACTTCCTTCCGCCTTCCTTCACTGGAGGCTTGTGCCACCATGCGTCCTGACCGCAGGCAACGGGCACTTTCGTGCAGCCAGAGGAAGCCTCCGCCCCCTTCCCCATCCCGTGCCTCCATCTCCTTCCTCCTTCCAGCTCCCGAGGGTGAGGGGAAGCACTGGTGCCTGGCGCCGAAGGCCCCCCTGGAAGCTTGGTCCTGGCTCACTGCGCTCAGCTATCGGATTAGAGGGGCTCAGCGTGAGGACGTCCTGTCTGGGGATTGGCAGGACTGCCCTGGAGCCCGGCCAAGAAGCCCCTCCGCTGGGCATCGTGCAGCCTGAAGGATGGACGGAGAGCCCGGCTTTGGTCGGCCTCGACTTTGCCCTCCGACCTTCACAAAGGCCCCAGGTGACCTTGTCCTAGCAGAAGAGGGTTTGGTATGGTTAGCCTCCCTGGAGGGACCAAGCTGACCCAGCCCTCAGGGGTGTGGGTCTGCTCTGGGGGAAGGCGTCCCACCCGTGGCTTGTTTAGGGTGAATCACTTGGAAAGAGACCTGTAACTGTATCCTGCAGGAAATCACAGGCCAAAAGCCAGGCAGAAACCAGGTCAGGCTCCGTGCGAAGCAGGCCAGGAGCCCAGTGTTTACCCAGCGTCTTCTTCGTACCCTGCACATGTGGCACACGGGAAATGTCAGCCCTCCAGGGAGGGGAGCCAAACCCTTCATGGCAGCTGGACCCAGGCAGTAGATGAGGTGAGGGGCACAGACTTGACAGGGGACCGGCTGCGACAACCCCAAGGTGGCCATGTCACTAGTCCCCACCCCTCCCCGAGACCACCGGCAAATAACTCTGAACGTACCTGTCGCCAGCACCTTCTCCCAAACCGCAGTGTGGAAGCAGAGAGTGTGAGTGACCATTCTCCTTGCTGTGGCAAAAGTACCCTACAGAAGCAATGGATGAATGAGGGGAGGAAAAGGAGAGAGGAGGGGAGAGGGATGGGGGGAGGGGGGAGGAAAGAAGATGGGAGGGAAAGGGAGGGGAGGGGAGGGGATGAGAGAAGGGGAGACAGGAAGGGAGGAGAGAGGTGTGGGGAGGGAAGGAAAAAAGAAAAGAGGGAGGGAGGAGGAAGGAGGAGGAGGAAGGAGGAGGAGGAGGGGAGAGGAGGGAGGGGGAGGAAGAAAGGCTTGGCTTGCCTCCCGAGAAGGGATCCAGCCCATGACGGGCAGGCACGGTGGCAGGGGGAGAAGCAGCTGCTCACTTTGCACCCGCCCAGACTTCACATCCGGCCAGGAAGCAGAGAGGGAAGATACCGTGGTCCAGTCCTCTGCCGGCTCCTTGGGTCCAGAGCCCCAGGCCAGCTGGGTGGGCCGCCCATGTCTAGGGAGGGTCTTCCCACCGCCACTACCCTCATCTAGAAGCTCCTTCACACACACACCCCCGGAAGTGCGGCTCTGAGCTGATGCTTGATCCTGTCAAGTTAACAGTCAAAAGTGGCTGCTTTGGGGCTGGAGAGATGGCTCAGCAGTTAAGACTCTGCTTCTCAAGCATAAGGTACCGAGTTCAGATCCCAGGTCCCACTTAAAAAAAAAAAAAAAAAAAGCCAGGCTTGGAGGCCTGCACTTTTGGCGGAAGTCATCCTTGGTCCCCCACAGGGACACACGGTGCCCTCTGTCCACACACACACACACACACACACACACACACACACACACACACACTAAAATATTTAAAAAGAAAGAGAGAGGAACAGCTTTGGAAACATCCTTACAGACCTCCCCAGAGGTGCGTCTCCTCCATGACTTCAACTCTGGTCAGATCACAGTGAAGATGAACTACCACACCTGGAGCCCAGAAGCTCTCTGAGACACCCCCACCCCACCCCATGTGAGCTTAGGCAGTGACTGCAGGGAGGAATTCTGGGTAAAGCGCTCCGTGCTTGGATGCTGTAGAAATTCCATAAATTGCAGCTGTTCTTTTTACCTTCCTTACTATCAGTACTGACCTGACTGCATGACCGAGCTCACACCCCCCCAGCCCCGCCCTCACCAAATCCCCTCCTCAAAGTCCCAGGTGACAGATGGCTCAGGGGAGGGCTACGGAGCTTGCCGAGACGGGCGAGGCTGGGGGGTGGGCAGCGGAAGTTGAGAGGTTCAAAGACAATCATGTTAGCAGACAACGCGCTCACCTTCCATCGCTCCCCCCCAGACAGGTTGTCAGCTCCCCCAGCAGCAAATGAATGAATGCAAGTCACTCTACCTAGCCGAGCAGTGTTTTAAATACCCAGTCACCACCCTCAGTGTAAGGGTCTCTTAAACTTAGCCCACCTGAGAAACCAGGAGCTGAGACACCTGGATTGCTGCAGGCAACGATGAGTCCCAGGTGGGCCCCCCAAGCACCCACGGCCCCTGGGGCAGGAACACGAACAGAAAAACTCCTATTCTCAAAAAAAAAAACAAAAAAAACAACAAAGAGGCTGTGGCCTCTGGATAAACCACACTTCAACTCGACCTTCCCCTAGGATGAACAAGGACCCCTCAAAAGCAAGAGGGTCAGGCATAGTCCTGAGACTGGACCCTCCTTCTCACCCCTACCTGGCCCACAGTGCGACCATCTCCCCTCTTCCTTCCTCGCCGGCCTTCCGCACCATGTGCACTTCCTGTAAGTCCCGGGTTCCAATCCTAACCTTACTGCCCTGCCAAGGAAAGGGCAGCAGGCTCGTGGGCGTGAAGATGCCGCTTCTGTGGCCACATTTCCTGCCTCCAATTGGATGGTCAGGGCACCGTGGTCTCTGAACACCCTACTAGGCAGCTCCCCTCTAGTGCGCCCCCTCACCCTCTTACCAGAGCGTCCAGGCACCCATCTGGCAAGCTTCGCTGTAGCCGGTGGGCTCCACACAGCGAGGCTGGCCCTGCAGCTCGGGGCTCACCTCCCTGACTGTGTCTCCACCCTGCACGGCTACCCCACAGCACGGCCAATAATACCCCATTTTATATGGAAAAATGCTAAACCAAGGTCACACCTTTTAAAAGATATTTCCATTTTGCAGCTTGAAATCATATTTTAACTTTCTCCCATTCACCTCATTGCAACACACACACACAAACACACACACACATGCACACTGACAAGCACACACCCTTCGCTACCAGACTTCTCTAAGCTGCTCTAATTGAAAAGGCATGATTTAGGCTAATTGACAACACATGGGGTCGGCTGAAAAATTCAGAGAAGCACTAGCTGAAGGTGACTTACAAGACGACAAAACTCTCTCCCTCCCCCTCTCCCTCCCTCCCTCCCCCTTTCCTCCCTCCCTCCCTCCCCTTCTCTCTCCTTCTCTCTCCCTCCCTCCCTCCCTCCCTCTCCCTCCCTTCCCCTCCCTTTCTCATGCTCTCTCATGTCTTTCTTCCAGCTCCACAGCCCAAACAGCTCAGCAGAAATAAGGGGAGGGGGGTAATTAGTGTTTAATTTTTTAACAATTTTTAACTCCCTTTTTAATTGCTTTACATAAACCTGTCCTAGAATTTTACAGCCTTCAAATCTCCGTCTCAGTCTGGTCCTTGTTTCTGGTTTTAATTGCTGGAAGGTTTGTCTGGCACATTAAATGAGGAGGAGGAGGGGGAAGAGTGCACATACAATTTTAGAAAGATTTTGCTATTGGGTCCTGGACTCGACATCTACTATTTCAGCGTGTGAGGGGGAAGTTCAGCCCCGGGGTACTGTGGTTGGATCAGATCCAGGCGAAGAGCTTCTGCAGCATGTGTGTCACCCAGAACCCTGGGAGGGACAGAGCAATCCAGAGGGCAGCATGGATGGCGCGAATTGACCCACAAGTGCTCAGCAAAGCTCTGAATAGAACTGGTGACCGCCAAAGCTATGCAGACTAGGATATTTTAAATTCTTATAGAGTTTATTTTTTGTGTGAGCATGCATGTGTGTGCATGCATGTATGTGTGTGTGCATGCATGTGTTTCTATGTGGGAGCACACACATGGATTATGAGTGGCAGTCGAGTGCTGTCCACCTTGGATTTGTGTGCGTGCGTGCATGGGTGCGTGCGTGCGTGCGTGCGTGCGTGTGCCTATGGAGGTCCAAAAGTGACAGGGGGAATCCTCCTGATTGCTCTACCTCCTTATTGCTTTACCTTGTTTCCAGGCTCTGCCTTCCAGGGGCAGAACTGCAGACCACCTCCGTATCTGTCTGGTATTTTTTACTCGGGATCTGGAGACCTGAACCCAGGTCCTTCTGCTTGCGAGGCAACGACTTGAACAGCTGAATCATTTCCCTGGTTCCCACCTTGTTTTGTTTTGTTTTTTTCCTGAGAGGAGAAAAGGGTTTTGCTCATCTCACACTCTAGATCCACCTTGGTTTTTGAGACAAGGTCTCTAGGTGGCCTGGATTCAAGTCGTAGGCTGGGCTGGCTAGCCAGTGAGCCCCAGGCTCCACCGCTACACTCTGGGATCACAAGTGTGCACTGTTACAAGCCATGGTGAAAATAAGCCGTCACGGATCTGGAAGCTTCCTCTCTGTTGGCCAGCTTTCGTCACACCAAGAGGCATGACTTGGGCTGCCCGAGGAGAACAGCAGTCACCAGTCTCCCCCAGCTGCGACCGTTGAGAGCTGCCATGCCAACTGCTCTGGCAAGGGCTGACCATTGATACAATGGTGGTGGTATGAGAGGTTTGGGGGTAACCAGAGGTTTTCTGATTGGATTTATGTAGCTTTTCAGCAAGGGACACACATCTGCTACTGTAAACCAAGCCAAGAGCCCACAAAAGGGGAGACCATAGGCTCTGGTGGGAACACACTACTAACACCCACCGTAACCCGATAACAAACTACCGCCTAAACACTTATCATTGTAATTATCATATATGATTAGCGGAGCTCTGGGGACTGGATTAGCCCACCTGGCTCTTTGCTTATTTGTTTACAGGAGTTCTGGAATGCAACGCAGGCCTCCATGTTTGCAAGGCAAACACTCTACCAGCATGAGCCATTGCTCAGCCTCCAATTCTGCTTCCCAAGGCAGGCCGCCAGGTCTCGCGCTTGCAGCTCGGCAGTCCGTTTGAAAGACAGGAGCCAGAGAAAAGCAGATGGAACCTGACAGAGACAGGCCTCTCTCCCACAGGCCTCCCAGGAGAAGAGGGGGGAGGGCGCTGCCTGCACTCAAATCTGCAACCTCTTCTTACAGAGAGGCGTGCCCCGCCTGGACCTCAGGCAGCTGCGGGACCCGGTGTGGTAGCTGCCAGGACGTATGTGGCTACCAAGATTTGCACAAATGATTAAACACCACGTCAAGATCCCTTCCTCGGCCACACCGAGCCGCATTTCAACCGCTCGGCAGCCCCACAGGGCCCCAAGCTCTAGGACATGCTGGGTAGATGACGTCGACACTGAACGTTTCCATCTTCAAGGAGAGCCTCGTTGGGCAGCTCCTGCTGTTGCTGGACCGTGCACGTTCATGTGCGTAAATGCAGATGCATGCGTGGAAGTCAGAGGACAGACGACCTTGGGTTCAAGAGAGGGTCTCTTGTTCGAGACTCCATACACCACACTGGCTGGACCGTGAGCCTCCAGGGGTTCTTGTGTCCCTGCGCCCCAAGAGTACTGGGTCAACCCACTTCTGTCTGGCTTCCCATGGCTTCTGGAGTTCCCTCCTCAGGTCTTCAGACTGGCTTGACAAGCTTTCTCCACTGAACCACCTCCCGGGCCACAGTTTCCTTCTTAAAATAGCCTTGTGTTACTGACGAAGGGCTTCCTCAAACACGGGCCTGCCAGGAGTACAAAGGCTCCCTTGGAGCCCGCCCTGCCCGCATGTACTGTAGAAGGCTGGCATTCACCCGCACAGGTTGGAAGGAGGCTAGATGACAAGCAAAGCACAGGTCTCAGCCCTAACGTGAGTGTGGAGCGGCTGTCTAGGGTTTGGACAGCTAACGGTGCATTTGGATTATCTTCAAAGTGGGTGAGAAGATGGGATTAAGGGGAACGCACTATAAAATGACCTCGGAACATAACCCTAGAAGAATCGACCCCTCAGCCCCCACTTGCGTTCATTAACACTGAGAAGGCCCCGGATCCCCCCAAATCCTGGGCAAGCTCTGCCAGTCTATTCTAGGTTCTTCCAATGGGTTCTTTCAGGACTCCTGCGGAGGGGCAGGGGGCTGCCTGGTACCACTGAGAGACACTTTGGGCATGGAATGGAGCCCAGATCTCCATGTATTGGTCCTGACCCCAGAAAACCCAGGAATCCTTATAATAGAGAGAGATTCTCTAGGTAGTGAGAACAAAGGGAGACCAGGAGAACTTAAACAAGGCCACAAGCCTACGTGAGAGACAACGCGTACCCTGGGAGAGCTGACCTGAGGCCTACACTGAATTCAGCACCTAGGCAGCCCACTGGGGGTGTCTACTACAAAGCCCACCATCAGACTTTCAAACCTGGCCACCGACCAAAGGTCAGAGAGGAAACCAATTGCAAGTGTCCATTTTCCATCCTCCGAAAGTTCATAAAAGGGGCCCCCAGGGTCCAGAGCTTTGGATGGAGACTTAGATTGATCTTGCCTCCTCTCTGGCTCCCGGAACAGCCAGAGACAACTTCTTGCTCCCCCTGATTCTCACCGAGCGGCAGCCAGGTGTCCCTTTCCCTGCTTTTCAATCATTTTTGCTCAAACCATTCAACGGCGTCCCAGCTTCAGTCTTCGAGTCTGGGACCCAAGGTCATGGACAGAAATCCTGCAACCATTACGTTTAAAACACGTTGTGGTGGTGGATGGAGAAGGAGATAGGATCTGGGGAGGTCCCGTTTAGGAAGGAATGCCGGGATTTACGACACTAAAATGTGGTTATCATGGGGGGGGTCTCAGAAAGTGACTGGGACAAGGGATGCTGGGGAACCAGTCAAAGCTCTAAATTGGGGCTCGGAAGTGTGGGAAGATTGTCCCATGGCTGACTCCAACGGGCTCTCTTCTTCTCCCTAACTATAGCTTCACACGCTCTGTCCTGGGGTGTCTGCTGTCTTGGGGTGTCTGCCCTTTTCCTTTGAAAGCTGGAGAAACTCCCCAAAAGGGGCGGGTTCGCCTCCAAGGTGGAGTGGCCTGGCCTGGTTTCCTGTCTCTTCAGCTCTGGTCAATCCCAAGTTAAAATCCGACAGTCCCTATGTCTAAGAGGCATCCAAGAAACCTGACCTGGGTTCCGGGGAGCTGGGGGAGCGGGTGGAAGGAAGATTCATGATAAGGAGGAGGAAGGATTGGGTGCCTGGGAGGCCTCCAGGGATCCCCAGCACAGGATTCAGGTCCCAACGGGACTCCCAGTCTGGCGGGGCTCTGAGGGCTGGGAGAGAGAAAACAGTAATTAGCTATTGGTCTTGCCGCTAGTCTGCGGCTGGGCAGGTCTGGCAGACGGGCCAGGAGAACCTGTTTGGAACCCTCTGGGGAAAGGAGGATCTGCTGGGGGGAGGGGGGAGAGAGACACAGGAAGGAGAGTCCAGTTTGCAGCCTAGAGGGAAGCTCTGGGCAGATTCTCTCTGCTGAACCTCCCTGGAATGACAGGAGGAAGGCTCGACCTCAAGACCACCCAGAGGACTTGGGGGGCAGGGGGGAGAGGCCAGGATAGCTTTTTCCTCAAAAGGGTGGCAAGTCCCTGCTTGGGATATAAAGCTGGTGACCTCTGAGCTGCCAGAGCCTGGCCAGGAGAAACCATCTAGAACATTCTCCTCCTTCGAACTTCCTGTCCCTCTTTTTATTATTATTATTATTTATTCAATTGTGTGTGTGTGTGTGTGTGTGTGTATGTGTAGAACCACGGGCAAATTGGGGAACCACCATGGACGCCTCCACCTCCTCCTTGTTTACTCTGCCCCGGGATTCACAGGCTCCGCCCTACCAGGACCAGAAACACAGGCCACTCCCCCCCCTTCTGCCTGGCGTCTATACGTGGGATCTAGGATCCGAACTCAGGACCTTCCGCCTGCAAGGCAGAGGCTTAACCCCTGAGCCACCTCTCCAGCCCCTTCCTGTCCCTCTTGAAAGGTGTCAATGGCACCTTCTCTGTTTGCCGAGGTGTAAAGTGCCCTTATCAAAAACACATGACTTTGGCTTTTGGCCCAAGAGCCACCCGCTCTGTGTGTGACCTCTGACAACTCCTCTGTTCAACGTCCCTGTTTCTGTACCTGTAAAAGCATCATCTTGTGTACCGCTGTGTCACCGGGAAGATTTGAGAGGACAGATGTGGTGTCCAGCTCAAGAGTAGCTGACTGTCCTAACTGGTTTGGGTCAGAGGAGGTTCCCAAGGTGAAAATCGGTTTTTCCAATCAGGACTGTCTTGGTCATGAACTGATCCCTTTACCCAGCAGAGTATATAGGTATTGGGGGACCAGCTGTCTAGGAGCTTCACTCTTGTGAAAGTCTTCATGTGTTATGTATGTATGTAAACGGCACATAGAGATTGTCATAGCTAAGCACAGGTGTCAACTTGACTCTTGAGGGTTTGAGCTCTGGGCACAGGTGTGGAGAGTTGATGGTTGAGTTAAGCCCAGAGCAAACCTGAAGGAGATTGTCCAGCTGATGGGGAAGACCCAGCCCATGGTGGGTGGGATTAGGCCCTGGATAAGTCACAGAGAGCTGGTTCAGAGAGTTGGCATCCTTCTGTTCATTTGGCCAGATATGCTGGTCTGGCAAGTAAGGATTGTCCATCTCTCAGCCGTTATGGTGGCCAGTTCCCTTGGCCCTGGTGTTGGTGTGTGCTCTCCCGTCAAGCTGGACTGAGAACCGGACTGGCGTAAGAAAGTGAACTCCTTGTTCCCTTAAGCTGTGTGATGGTCATTTATCAGCAACCATGCAGGCGGACTGCAACAGAGATCCACATGTATGCATGTGTGTGTATGAACGTCCCAAAGGGGGAAAAATGAGATGTATTCACACTTCAGAAGACTCTTTGCAGGCTGAGGGATGACTCAGTGGTTAAAGGACTCACTACGCCATAAAAAGGACCAGAGTTCAAATGCCTAACACCCAGGCAAAATGCCAGGTGGGTGTGGCGGCCCACTCTCGATACCACACTCAGAAGGTAGAGACTGGGAATCCCCTAAGCAGGATGGTCTGGGTTTAATGAGAGATTCAACCTTAGATTCCACATTCATGTAGGTGCTCCACCTGGGGCCCTGTGGGGTCAACCACAACCAGGTCTCTCCTGCAGCGCTTCACTCGTTCCCACTCCAAGTGAGGAAGAGGAAGGCCCAGGGGGACAGGCATCCTGCTCCTTAAAGGCGGGAGCAGCAGGCCTAGAGAAGGGAGGGGCATTGGAAGGATTGACAGGGGAGTCCTCCTCCTCCTCCCTGTAACAGGACCGGGACTTGTTACAGGCTGTTCCTGGGGGCCTGGGAGCTCCTGGGATACAGGCTCCGCCCCCTGAAGCCTCCGCTTCCCTGATTGGATGAGGCCTCAGCCGCTCCAGTTCAGGCTTGAAGGAACCAGACAGAGCCTGGCCTCGCAGAGGACCGGTCTGGCCCCGCAGAGGACCGGCCTGGCCCCGCAGAGGACCCGCCTGGCCAGGGAAGGATGCTGAGGAGTCGGCACACCGGAGCCAAGGGGAGGAGCTGGCCGGGAAGCCTGGGTTTATTATTCCTTAGGCTATTTGGTGACAGATGTCCTGGATGTCTGAGTTAACCCAGGCTCATTGCTGCTTTGAAACCTGAGCCCAGGGATTGTGACCCCGTGTTCCTCTTTCCTGGTCGCTCTTTCTCTTGCCCTCCCCTTTCTCTGTTCACAGCGATGCCTCTGTGTCTCCCTGTCCCCTGTAAACTGTAAGCACCACATAAATGTTTTCCTGCTTTTACCGTCCTGCACATCCAGAACACAGAGGCTCCTTGGCCTGCAGATAAACCCAGGACACGCAGGCAGCTGACTTCGGTTGGTTTGTTCTAGCTTCTACCTCTCTTTTTCTACATGTTTTCTAAGTGGGAGGTATGAGGGGGGAACATTGGGGGTGTGGGGGGGTTGGTCTTACTCCCCTGCTTTGCCATACCAAGTGACAAAAACTACAAATAAGCCTTGGAAGAGGAAAGTAGAAGCAAGAAAGCAAGAAAGAGAGAGAGAAAAAGAAAGAAAGCAAGAAAGAGAAAAGAAGGAAGAAGGAAGGAGGAAAAGAAAGAAAGAAAGCAGAGAGAGGAGAAAAAGAAGGAAGGAAGGAAGAAGGGAGAGGAGGGAGGAAAGAGGGAGAGGGAGGAAAAAGAAAGAAGAGAAAGAAAGAAAGAAAGGAAAGAAAGAAGAAAGAAAGGAGAAGAAGAGGAAGGGAGGAAGGAGAGGGAGAAAGAAGAAAGAGAAAGGAAGGAAGGGAGAAAGAAAGAAAGAAAGAAAGAAAGAAAGAGAAAGGAAGGGAGAAAGAAAGAGGGAGAGAGGAAGGGAGGGAGGAAAGAAAGAAGGAAAGAAAGAAGAAAGAAAGAAAGAAAGAAAGAAAGAAAGAAAGAAAGAAAGAAAGAAAGAAAGAAGAAAGAGGGGGAAAGAGAGGGAAGGGAAAGGAGAAAGATAGGGAGATAGGTAAGGAGGGAGGTAAGGAGGAAAAGAAAAGAACGACAGACAGATAAAAAGGGGAGACAAGAAGGAATGTAACCTGCCTCCCCACATCAAATATGAGCTGCATATCCCAAAGCCCCTGGAACAAACCGAACAGGAAATCCAGAATCATTACCAAATGCACTCCCCTGCCTGCCTGCCCTTCCCCGGCCCTAGGGGTGGGTCAAAGATGCTTAGGCTCAGCTCCTGCCTAGAAGCCACCGAGGGCGGGGTTTTGATGGGTTGATTGGCACTTCCTTCCCCCCTCTCTCCCCTCCTGACCTCTTGCTGGAGTCAGATGGGCGGAAGCCTCTCCCCGTAGACACCTCCCCAGGAGGGGGCTGGAGGTTTTCCACGCAGGCCTCCCACCGTGTTGGAGCGGGAGGTGGGCCAGCAGCTGGCTTCCCTCACCCCGATCCACGGAGAGCAGTGTCACTCCTGGGGGACTCCGGGATCAAGACCTCGCGCTCTTAAGAAAACAGATCAGAAGATCTGGCATCCAAATAAAATATGCGCAGAGGAAAGCAGCAAGGGACCCTCGGGGAACCAAGGCCCCGCGATTGAATGCAAGTAGCCATGGCGGATTCGAGCACATCTTCCCCGGTTCAGCCTTCTGCTCTGGGTCTGGCCGAGGAGCTCAGCCTGGCTCGGTGCCAGATGGCTCTCCCACGGGCCAACGGTACTCATTCTGCCACTGAATAGGATCAGGAGCCACGGACACCCCACGGATGACCCGCACAGCCGAGGTCTTGGGAAATTTCATACAGCGAACGACTGGCCGGATTTGACCCACAGGCTGGAGTACTCCAGCAGCCACCGGTATAGAATGAAGACAAAAACCTCGCAGAATGGCCCAAGAATAGGGGTTTGAGAGCCGGGGAGACGGCTCAGTCCAGAAAATGCTTACCAGGACCTTCAAGCCTCAGAACCCACATAATTAAAGCCAGACATCCGGGTGCTCCGTAATCTCAGCATAGGATTACACGTGCAGTGACATACACAGATTCTTAGGGCTGGCTGGCCGATTCTTAGGGCTGAGCCTATTGGTAAGTTCCAGGCCAGTGACAGACTCCGAGTCAAAAAACCAGGAGAGATGGCTCAGGTGTTAAGACTGTCTCATAAGCAGAAGGTCCTGAGTTCAGATCCCAGGTCGCATGTAAAAACACAAAATAAAATAAAATAAATCCCAGCTGGGGGCTGGAGAGATGACTCAGGAGCCTTTGCCTGGGAAGCAAAAGGACCTGAGTTCAGATCTGCAAATCTCACATAAAAATGCCAGGCAGATATGGCAGAGGGTCTAGAATTACAATCCTGGAAGGCGGAGCCTGGGAACCAGGGCAAAGCAATGAGGAGGTCGAGCAATCCAGGATGATTTCCTCATCCTCCACAGATACACATACTCAGATGCCCTCTTGTATACACACACACACACACACACACACACACACACACACACACGCAGGAACTCACAGAAAGCTAGCCTATCCAAGACTAGGTAGGATCCTCTTGGGCCAGTCACTTAACCAAGCTCAAGCTCTACCTGTAGAACAGGATAAAAATGCCTTTCTCATTTTTTTTTTTTTTTTTTTTTTTTGCTCATGATGGGATGACCTAACGAGTGGAAAGTGCTGGCCGCTCAATAAAAAACACTGGTTGCTAATCATCCTCATTAGAAGCAAAATCCAATAGCTGGAGGGCAAGAACCTTGAACCTTGCTCGGTTCACTGTGCCTGGAAAGTCGGTGTCCCGGGCATGAAGAGTGACTACCCGTGCAAAGCTATATTTCCACCACTGAATGGGCCACAGGGACCCCAGAGGGACCCCCTTCACTTGCAAGCACGGGACCTGAACTTAATCCCCAGAACCCACATAAAAATAATAATAAAAAAAACAGGTGTGGTCACGTGGCTTACCATCCCCATACTGGAGAGGGACAGACAAGGGGCTTGTCACCTCACTGGTCAGCCAGCCTAGCCGACTGCCAAGCTCCTGGTGAGAAGAGACGCCGTCTCAATATCAGTGGCTGGATCTGAGGAAGGACACGTGAGGTTGTCCTCTGGCCTCCACACGCCGGTACACAAGCCCACACACAATAATATCTCACAGATTCCCTTCAGGCCAGGCATTACGCGCCAGTGGAAAGCAGCGATTGCATACTGGAATCATATGGGGGGGTTTCCAACTCTTCTGCCCAGCTCTAAAGCTCTGGGAATGAGACTCCCTCCATAAGACGTCATCAGCATACTTCAGAACTTTCTAGATGATTCTAGTGTGAAGCCCGCTTGAAATTCATGAAACTACATGGAGAGGAGGGGTCAGAGAGATTCCTCTTGTCCTTGCTAAAGATGCGGCCTATGAGCCAAGAGCAGCCACATTACCTGACAGTCCAGAGGCCACACAGTCTTGGGCCTACCGAGATCTTTGGAACTGGCTCTGCCTTCGCAACAAAGCCGTTGGGATTCATATATTACAGTCAGCTTGAACATACGGGCCTATGACTTGGAGGGCCCAACTTATTCATTGTCAGAGTCATTTGCTGTATGGACCAGGGTTCTCTAGCAGAGTAGAACCCACAGAATGGACACACACGCACGCACATATGTATGCATGCATGCACACGTACGCACAATGGCAATGGGTTAGATCGACTTACAAGATAAAATCTGAGTAGTCCGGCAATGTCTGCCTGTAGCTCTCAGTTCAGGAGGTGAAAAGCTCAGCAGTGATGCTAAGACCAGGGCATTCCCAAGAGTCTCTAAACTTTAGTCACACTAGCAGGCTAAAGAGACTGGGCACCAACAGGGAGCCCACCTGCACAGAGCAAGAGAAGGAGGGTCCGACTCTTCCCTCTTGCACTCCCCTCACTGGAAGGTGCCCCCCACTATAGGCTGGGTCTTGACCGTCAATTAGACGATCTTGTGCAGGTGTGCTCAGGGACCTGCAGGCATGCTCACGGACCTGCAGGCGTGCTCAGGGACCTGCAGGCGTGCTCAGGGACCTGCAGGCATGCTCAGGGACCTGCCTTCACTACCAATTCTTCGCAGCTGTGTTCCAAAGCCCAGCCTACAGCTGTCAAGTTGACGCCTGTCTCTAGCCAGCACACTGGAGGAACTGAAAAAAAAAACTAGACACTACTGAGGGGCCTCTGCGTCATCATCATCATAGGCCTAGTGAGGATTGGTACTGTCCCCAACATCACTGTCCCCACAAACACACTCACTGCTTACACTCTGTGGCCTCAAGGTTTGCTACATTTGTGTACTCTGTGTGTGTGTGCGGATGTGTGTTTATGTGCAGGTGCCAGGCTTGGTTTTCTGTTCCCTTGGTTCCGTGTTTTGTTGTTTGTTTTTCATATTGCTCTTGCCTGTGAGATCGTATCTCCCACAGAGCTAGTGTCATAGTTGGGCACAGGTGTCAACTTGACTGTTGAGGGTTTGAGCTCTAGGCACATTTGTGGAGAATTAGTGGTTGAGTTAGGCCCAGAGTAAACCTACAAGAGATTGTCTAGCTGATGGGGAAGGCCCAGCCCATGGTGGGCGGGACTAGGCCCTGGAATAAAGTACTGAGAGCTGATTGAGAAGTTGGCATCTTTGTGTGCACTTGGCCAGGCATGCTGGTCTGGCAAAGTAAGGATCGTCCTTCTCTTAGCCGTTATGTAGAGATGGTGTGGTCAGTTCCCTTGGCCCTAGTATTGGTGCGAGCTCTCCCATCAAGCTGGACTACGAACTGTAACTGGACAATTATAAGAAAATAAACCCCTTGTTCCCTTAAGCCGTTTGATGGTGATTTATCAGCAACCATGCAGGTGAATTGCAACACCTAGTATTCAAGCATGAGAGACTGACTAGCCGGCAAACCTCAGGCATTTGCCTGCTTCTGTCTTGTCAGTGCTGGAATTAGAAGCACAGGTCGCCATGCCCAGCTTCCATTGCTTCTGTACATCCTAGGACTCCAACTCAGGCCCTCTATGCTCGAAAAGGCAACTTTATCAATGGACCTATCCTACACTCAGATCCTCTAGAATCCCTGAAGTGGGCTGCAGTAGGATTCTGTCACCTTGCGCCCTTCTGTCCCTCCCCAAGGTCAGCAGAGAGAGTCACTAAAGCCCTTGGGACAAATTTGCCTCGAAGGAATCACCCACCTGTTTCCATATGACCCCGGCCTCAAAGCAGATAGACACAGTCTAGTTCAGACAAAGGCTACTGGGACAAGAAGGAGGCCAGCCTCGCTGGCCACACGGCCGTTTTCAGATGCAAGCAGGTGGGTGGGGTCTCGACCTGACACCCTGGTTCACATCTCTTCCGGACCACCCACTTTCTGTTTGCAGTGGTCCCCCAAACTTGAAATCGACACCCTCCTCTGTTGGAATCACCCATGTTTAAACAAATAAATACCCAAAGGAAGGGACCCACTCTGTCCCAGTGGTGGTATTCAAATAAACTTCCCAGGGAGGCATCGAGTGTGTGTGTGTGGGGGGGGGTGCCCTGGGCCATCTCTGCCACTTGTCAGCCATAAAACTTCCTCAGCCCAGTGTTTCTGGGCAAGTATTGGGCCCCAAGTGCAGAGGAAGAGGGAGAGAGGATGCAGTTTTGCTGGCTCAGTGGGTAGAGGGAACCTGCGTGCAAACCTGGCCATGTGACTTGAGGTCGATTCCAGGAGCCCACGCAGTGAAAGGAGAGAATCTATTACTGAAAGCTGTCCTCTAAGCTACACAAGCACACTACATGCTCTCTCTCTCTCTCTCTCTCTCTCTCTCTCTCTCTCACACACACACACACAAATAAATTCTAAAAAGAAGATCAGAGCGTTTAGGGAGATGACTCAGGGGTTAAAGCCTTTGCCACGCGAGCAAAAGAACCTGAGTTCAGATTCACGGATCCCATATAAAAATGTCAGGTGGGTGTGACGGTCTGCCTGTAATTCTAGCCTCGGAAGGCAGAGCTCTGGGAATCCCCAGAGCAAGCTGGCTAGCCAGGCTAGCCCTATCGGTGAGCTCTGGGTTTAATTAAAGACCCAGGGTCACAACAGTAAAGTAGAAGAGTGATTGAAGATGATTCTTGATATCACACTTGGGCTTCTGCCGGCACACACACTCATGTGCACTCATGTTCGTACTCCTTTGTGCACATACATGCATCTACCCACATTCAAACACACACGCACGCACACACACACGCACATACACACACACACACATACACACGTGCACACACACGCACATACACACACAATACACACACATACACACACATACACACGTGCACACACACACGCACATATGTGCACATACACATACACACATACGTACACACACACGCACACACGCACATACACAGACATACACACACCCACATACACAGACATACACACACGCACATATGTGCGCACACACACACCTCACGTACACATGAAACACTGAGAAACAAGGAGAAAGATCACTACTGTCCCTGTAAGAGACCCCCAGAGCTCTGCAGATGTCTCCCCTGGAGGCAGGGTCAAGGAGGGAAGAGGCGTCTTCTGAGGTGGGCTTCATGGGCTTACAGGTGGCGAAGGAAAGGGTGGGCCAGATCTCGTGCCAGAAAGCTGACCCATTGCACTAGGGCAAAAGGAAGCGAACAGGAAAAAGGAGACCACGTTTCAAAAATAAACACAAACCCCAAAATAAACACTGTTAATGGAAGTGACTAATCAAGGGTGTGCTGAACTTGGTGGTTCTTGATAAGATACAAAGGGAAATAAATACCCTTGGAAAAATAATAGATTTCCCTCGCTCTGGTAAGTAAATAAAGAGATGGAGGAGGCGCTGGCCAGCCCAGCGTCAGAATGGGGCTGGGGGGGGGCACATGGCTAGAGCAGGATCAGTGTTGTACAAAAGATCCATAGGCTGCCCAGGGCGCCCGACGCCTGGGGACACACCAAGCTCTTCTGTGGGACTGTCCGCTGCACGGCACGATTTCTAACAGCATCCCTGGTCTCTGCTTTGTAGCCAGACAGACTCGCCCCAGCTGCGACAGGCACAGGAGGTCTCCACGCTTTGAAAAGGTCACTCTCCCACACTGGGGCCTTGCCTATGATGGATGGAGAACTGCCGCTCAGTAGTAAGCTTCTTATTTGGTTGTCGACTTCCCTGGACACTTGAGATGAGACATGTCTGGTGTCCTAGTTAAGTCAGGGCCAACTTGACAATCGCGGGCTGAGCTCTGGGCACATTTGTGAAGAGTCACTAGTTAAGGGAAGCCCTGAGCAAACCTGCAGGAGATTGTCTGATTGACAGGGAAGACCCCGCCCACCGTGGGTAGAACCATTCCCAGGGCAGGTGGGCAAGATAGAGGAAGCTGACTCGGGAAGTTGGCATGCTTTGATAGGCTTACTGTCTGGCAAGTGAGGTTTGTCCCTCTCTCGGCGTCCCTGTCGATGTAGTGTGGCCACTTCCCTTGGCTCCTGATATGGGTGTGAGCTCTCCTGACAATTTTTAAAAATGTAATTATTTGTTTTGCATGTGCATGTGCGTGCGTGTGTGTGTGTGTGTGTGTGTGTGTGTGTGAGAGAGAGAGAGAGAGAGAGAGAGAGAGAGAGAGAGGGCACAGTGTGTCCCTGTGGAGGACAAAGAGTGACTTCTACCTACTTTTTGCTTCGCTCTGAGATTTCCCAGGCTCCACCCATCAAGGTTAGAAGTACGGGCCTCCATCATTTCTTCCTGATGTTTTTATGTGTAACCTGCGCTCCAAACTCAGGACTTTCTCTGCTTGTGAGGCAGAATCTTAACCCCTGAGCCATCTCTCTGGCCCTTCGTTGGCAAATTTATCACCAATGTGCAGGCAAATTGCGACATGTGGAAGATTGGTACCCCAAACTTCTGGGTGTTTCCGTGAGTGTATTCCTAGAGAAATCAGGAGTATAGATCAGTGAACTGAATATAGGAGCTCTGCCTTGACCTTCAATGCCATCCATTAGGTGGGGGGACCAATAGAACAGATGAGAAAAGGGTGTGTGTCCAGGCTTGGTGTGTCCAGGCCTCAAGGGTTATGCCCATCAGACTCGGGGGTCCTCAGTCTCTGAGCACAGCTTCAAGCCTTCAGTTCTGCAGGGAGATTCCAGGCAGCCAGCCTCTGACTGGGGCAGAACCATCAGTCTATCTTGCTCTGAGTCTCCTAACTTCTCAAACTGAGTAGTTCTGGCTTTCTAGCTTGTGGGCGGCTCTCTGGAACTATCCAGCTTCTAAGCGTGTAACCAGTTTAGTAAATCAAAACTGTGTATGTGCTTTATGTCCGGCTCCTCTAGAGAATCCTGATACATTTTTTTTTCTCTTTGCTGTGTGTGCTTATGTATATGTGTGCTCTGTGTGTGTGCTCTGTGTGTGTGTGTGTGTGTCACATGCATGTGCA
The DNA here is from genome assembly GCA_023101885.1 of Typhlomys cinereus. NCBI lineage: Eukaryota > Metazoa > Chordata > Mammalia > Rodentia > Platacanthomyidae > Typhlomys > Typhlomys cinereus. Next base: position 296,227 of record JALPQD010000789.1, read on the forward strand.
ATGTGTGGGCTACGTGTACATGGAAGCCAGAGGGGGGTATGGGGTGCTCTGTTCTATTACTCTCTGTCTTATTCTCTGAGGACAGATTCTCTTGCTAAACCTGGAGCTAGGTCAGAGCCCAGCAGGCCACGAGGATCCCCCTGTTTCCTCCGCTCCACATATACCCCAAAACACTGGCATAATAGACACATACATGTTCACCCACACTCAACTTTTTGCTGACGTTTAGATAGGAACTCAGACCCTGTGTTTGCATAGCAACTGTTCCCACCCACTGAACCATCTCCCTTAGCCCCAAATGATGTGTATTTTTCACATATCTTTGTACATCTTTATGTGATGTTTTGATGCATTATATATGTTGTGTGTGATTAGTCTACTTCTTCAGATATTTCTTTGTGGTAGAATATTGTTCAGAACTAAAAAGGAAAAGACAGACACAGACAAACCTAAATAGACAGGCAGACAGACAGACAGACAGACAGACAGACAGACAGACAGACACACACACACATTCTCTTATGCTTCCAAATTTCACCTTGCATCCACTTCAGTGAGGAAGCTTATAGCCAAGGGATGTCCAAGATACAAGTAGGGGGGCCAGCAGCTAAAGCCACTGGGCTCCAAAGTGAGCCCCCACATAAGATCAGTGGGGTCCATCTCAGACCCCAGGGTCTCCCTGACAAAACAAAGACTTCATGAAGAGAGGGCAAGGGATTTGGGGTTTTAGGCCACCCGCAATTCTCTTGACCTGTGCCCATCTGTAAGCAAAGCATCACCCCCAGCAGCCCCTCTCTAACCAAGGCCACCCACTTTTCTAGGCAGTATCATGCCATGTCCACCGCGTGCCTCCCCCCCCCCCCCCCGTGCTCTAGGTCCGCCGGTTCGCCCCATGCACAGGCAGATGTGCAGCACCACAAGCCTCGCATCTGTCTCATCCTGCACAGGTAAAGCGCTACCCACGCAGCCGCTGTCTTCTGCCATCAGGAGGGCGGCGGCAATGGCGGGCAGAGGCAGAGAAAGGTCAGAAGATGACTGGACTGGTCCCCGGGCTCTCGGGCCTTTCCTTTCTCTCCCCTCCCCACCCGCAGCTCAGCAAGTTCAGCAGAATCAGCGTCGCTGGCTGGCCACTCTGGGCTCTTCCTCCTGACAATCTGCTTTCCACACACACACACACACACACACACACACACACAAAGTATTTTAAATAGAGCAGAACTGAGCGCGGCAGCCCGGATGAAGTCTGCCCCTCTCTGGAGAGCGCAGCACCCGCACAGCGGCTGGTCCCCCCCCTGCGCCTCTCCTCAAAGCGTTCCTGACCCGGGAGCACCCAAGCCTGACGGGCACAAAGCTGCCACCACCAATGGATTCTGCCTCTGCAGCAGTTTTGCCTGGCCAGTCCCTCCTCCTTCCCACCATCCACATGACTTGTCCCGTCCCTTAGGCCCTGAGAAGGCAGCTAGAGGGGGTCTGTCCCTGGGAGGGATCCGGAGCCCTGGTGCAGACAAACCCCACCACTCGCTTGCTGAGCAAGAAGCAGAACCTCGTTTCCATGTTCCCAAGACTGAGATGTGAGGGCGCGGACCACCGTGTCTCTCTCTCTGGGTTAGATTGGGGGATGATAATTTTTGCTAAGCTAGAGACGATTGCCAGCAAGAAGGCCTGGGCATGCTTCCGGTGTCTCCTCTTCATTTCCGGAGGAGTCTATCTACCCAGAGCTCATTCCTAAGAGGCGTACAGCTAACCACACTGGCCGATCCAGGTGCGACACATCCCTGGCTCTGTGGACTCGACTCCTTTGCTTGGTTGTGAGAAGACTGGCTCCCAAGCTGCCTAGGGATTCTAAGTATCCAAGGACAACCTGGCACTTCTGATCTTCACGCCTCCAGAGAAAGCCGCTGCGGCAGGCGAGCGCCGCCACGCCCGTCTTCAGGCAATTCTGGAGATGGACGCTTTGGTAGGAGTATCTCAGACCCTCTGCATTGGCTTCGCACCCTCCAGTCCTCAAAAGGGAGGATAGCTAGCTTCGCTGGTTCCCTAGGTAACCTAGGAGCCAAGCCCATGCCAAGGAGGAAAGGATTATTTTTGACTTGTTGAGGGCTCCGTTGACTACCCCTCCCCCAACACACACACACACACACACACACACACACACACACACACACGGCAGTCCGGGCACTTGCAGGGGATTATGGGTGGCACATTCAGAAGGACCATGTGGGCATAGCAAGCTTACCGGCAGAGAGACTAGAGACCAGATTCAAGCAGACACTGTGATGGGGGCCTGACCCCGCCCTCCACCCCAGCCACTTCCTGATGTGTCCACCGAGTAAAATCTTCAGGAATCTTAAGCCAAACCAAGTCCATGACTCGCCAAGGAGTCAGGGCCACCCTGCTCTTCACAGTCTTTCTGAATTCAGCCCCTCCGGGTATGTCCCTTCACCTATGCGGGCAAACGCACTGAAACTTAGAAAACCAAGTCAGTTTCAGATAAAAGGTGAGAATTAACCAATAACCAATTCTCCTTTCTCCCCCATGTGTCAGGAAGAGAAGGCAGAGGAGAATCCACAGGCATACACATGGGATGAGTCAGACTATGCAAATGGGGGTCCCGTGCTCTGGCAGATAAGAACACCGCTTACGCCAACCTGCCTTTGTGCATTCAGGTGCCGGCTGGTCACATGTGTTTCTGAGTCAGGAGGCTGGCGACACCCTCCTTTCTCTTTTTCTCAAGTCCATTTCAGAGCAAGACAAGATTAAAATGCTGATCCAAGGAATTTTCTTTTCCTTCCTCCTCTGGATGAACTGTTTTACAATAAGCTACCTGCTGGGGTCAGGAAAGCTCGGTGGAGCTCAGCTCACACAAAAACTCACGGGGGGGGGGGGCAGTCAGTCACGCCTGGAGTGTTGGGGAGCGGGGAGGGGGGTACAACCCCACACAGGACTATGTGTCTGCTCCAACTCTCCTTAGAAAACACTCCCTCTTTCTCTCCTTGGTTCCCACTCAAACCAGGGCTTGGCGCCCTCCTGGGGAGTTGCAGCTTCCAGCCAGTGCCAAAGGTCCGGTCACGTGGACAAGCACAGAACAGTCAGAGGCTGGGGGGGGGCGGGGGGGATAGCGGAGGGAGGGAGGGGAAGCTGCAGGGGAGACCAGAGAAGAGCCGTTCCCCAGGCGCCCATAGGAAACCTATTTTCTTTTATAATTAGGTGTGTGATGCTCGAATCGAGGGGAATGATGTAAATCAAAATAAATAGCCACAGGAAACAGGCGGCCCCTCCCTGGGCACGGTAACCGGGAAGGAAGAGTTTATCCAAACACAGAAAAATGGTTCTTGGTGGAGGACGGGGAAGATGGAGCTCCTTGGCTAGAAAGGAAATTTGTTGATGGTATTTTATTTGCTTCTTGTTTTTTTTTTTTTTTAATACTCTTCTGGCCCCATGTCCTGTAAACAGACCAGGCTTTTCCATTCTCTCGCAGAGTCTTTTGTGCCAAGATGGAGGCAGGCAACTTAGATCTCACAGTTCTGAAAGCACCTGCCCAGGACTGGGGGGTCTGTGATGGGGGCTGGGCGTGTCCGTGGGGTGTGTGTGTGTGCGCACGCGTGCACATGAGGAGGATGAGAGTCAAAAATCAGGGCGTGGAAGCGCGGAGAAGGCTGGTAGCTTGAGAGTCTTCTCCCCCCCCCCCCCGGCCCCCACCGAGGCCATCAGACTTTGGAAAGGGCCTAATGGACCCAATGTGTGCACCTGTCAGGCTGCATTTCTTCAGTAGGTTGCTCCCGGCAGTCTGTACAGACATGGAAGATTCTGGAAAGAACTTGACCTTCTGTCTTTGGAGGAAGAAAATGTCTGACTGCATTAGAGCCAGGCGAGAGGAAGGTGGGCAGGCCAGAGCCCCGAAGGCTACGACATGTGGTGACCACCTACAGGTGCGACAGAGACCCTGACCACCTGAAGGTCCCTCTTCCCAGCAGACAAGGAGAGCAGAGCCAACTGGCTCCACGCTCAGAGCTCACACCCAGGATCTCCAGTCCCCAAACCTTGAAGTCTGAAATGCTCCAAAACAGCAACGGAGCCTTGGCATGATGTCACAGGTGGGAAATTCCACACCTGACCTCACATCATGTGTTCTCGCCAAGGGCAGATGCTATGACATCAAACGCAAGCGAGACGAAACCCAGTGGGCCACACATGAGAGCAGACTTGAAAACAGGAGGGTCCCTGGAAAGGGAGAAAAAGGGTCGTAAAGGGAAGAAGAGGGGGGATGGATTGGGGATTAGGGTGTGAAAATATCATCAGTTCATGATATGTATGCACAAAACATGAAAACAATAATAAAAATATATTGCAAAAAGGCAGATGCATGAGAAATACTGTATATGAATACCTCCAGGCTATGTGGGAAAGCTGCATGTAAATATAAATTCTGAGTTGAGACCTGGATCTAGCCCCGATATATATAATTTTTATATGTGACTGTTTCGAGTCAAGACCCCCTGGGGTCCCAAGTAGACACTCAGAGACCAGGATGTCTTGCTAAGGCAAATTTTACTTCTGCAGAAGGGTGTGTATCCTCTTAAGTGATATCAGCAAGCACAGTGAATAGAGAGCTTGTTTAATCTCCCATCTCTGACGCAGGGAGAGGGATGTCTCTGTCCTTTAACCAATGAGGATTGGTTAAAGAGTCGGGCTCACGTTCTATTCACCGTTATCTAAGAAACAACTGGCAGCCCGAGAAACTAAGAAATGCACATAGCCTAGTAGGGTTAAGGAAGTTGGACGGTTGCTTTGTTTGAGTTTTGATAAATAGGAGGGGTAAACAACTCTCTGAAACTTCCTTACCACATGGAGGTTGGAGCCAAAATGGATGCAATTTGGTTTGATGGAAAAGACCTATTTTCCCACTTGACTATTCCAAAATCTGGAAAAAAAAAATCCAAACTGCTAAAGACTTTTTACATTTGTCCAGTATTGTGTGGTTGTGACAAATCATGGATAAACAACTTAAGAGAAAGGACATTTATTTTAGCTCATGGTTTCAGAGGGGCTTGGTCCTGTGTCCCTATGATTTCCTTTGTTCTTATTACTTCGTCTGTTTATTTGGGGGGGGGTAGGGGACACGGGTCCCTTTGCATGTGCTAAGCCATCTCATCAGCCCTTATCATTTCTTTCTTGTTTGAAACTGTCTCTGCTGATCATGGTCCACAGATAACATCGCTCTTGTCCAGGCCTCACTGGGCACGTCTGCGTGAGGTCAGAATGGATGAGCTCTCAAAGCTGCTTCTGCAGGTACATCTGGTTCCCCTCCTGTCTGTGGCAGAACTGAGAGAGAGACAGAGAGAGAGAGAGAGAGAGAGAGAGAGAGAGAGAGAGAGAGAGAGAGAGGAAGAGAGATCAGATAGCAAGCAGGGGGGGTCCTTTTATGTTTGCTTGGCCTTGAGCAGTGTCTCTTCTGTCCCTTGCCTTTGGCCCCTGGTCTTCTACCCTGAAGCTCCACATGTGACCCCTGTGGCACAGATCTGCTCACTGAGATCCAATTCCCCCACTTGTTGCTGGAGAAGGTTCCTACAGGGTTACAGAGCAGGTGGCCTGACCCACCCAGAGTCTCCGAGAACAGCCACCATGAGTTCATTTGGGAAACACTGTTGAAAGGCGTTATCTGAGCTCATGTCTTAACCCGGCTGCAAAGACTGTGGGCAGGAATGCACTGAGATGCAGTACCTTTGTTAGATGAAAGTTATAAGAAAATGTGTGTGTGTGTGTGTGTGTGTTCATAGATGTACATGCGTAGAGGCATAGGACACCCTTAGGTGTCCCCTAGGTGAGATCCACCTTTTTAAAAAAAATTTTTTTTTAAATTTTTTTATTTTATTATTTATTCAGTTGTGAGTGTGTGTGCGTGTATGTATATATGTGTGTGTCTGTATGTGTAGAGCCACGGACGAATTCGGGAACCACCATGGACGCTTCCACCTCCTCCTTGTTTACTCTTTCCCGGGATTCACAGGCTCCGCCCTACCAGGACCAGAAACGCAGGCCGCCCCTGCTTCCGCCTGGCGTCTATACATGGGGTCTAGGATCCGAACTCAGGACCTTCCGCCTGCAAGGCAGAGGCTTAACCCCTGAGCCACCTCTCCAGCCCCTAAAAAAAATTTTTTTTGAGACAAGGTGTCTTAGCTTTTTTTCCTATCGCTGTGACAGAATCTAACAATTAACAACAGCAACAAAAAATGTTAAGAATCAAGGATTTTTTTTTTCTGACTCACAGCTCAAGGGTGCCGCCGTCCAACATGGTAGGGAAGTCGAGGTGGCGAGAGCTTGCAGTCGCTGGTCAAATCTCATTGACGATCAGGAGGTGGAGAAGAACAAATGGAGGCCGCTACTCAGTGCTCCCTTTCGTTTATATGGTCCGGCAGCCCAAGAACTGGGTCATTCTGTATCCCTTGAAAATTAGCCCTGAATTGTCCAGTGATAGGCCATTCACAGTGTACACGTCTTCCCATCTTGTAATGTAATCAAGATAATCGCCCGTCCACAGCTATCTAGAAACCTGTTTTCCAGTGATTCTACATTTTCTCTGCTTGGCAACTAATACTAACCATTGCAGGGTCTTTCATTAACCTGGAAATCATCAAATAGGTTAGGTTGGCTGGTTAGAAAGGGCCAAGGATCTGACTCTGCCTCCATATCTGTCCATCCATCCATCCATCCATCCATCCATCCATCCATCCATCCATCCATCCATCATCCATCCATCATCCATCATCTATCCATCTATCCATCTATCTATCCATTTATCATGTAGGTTCTGGGGCTCATATTCAGGCTTGCCAGGTACATACTTCACAAACTGAGCCACCTTCTCAGCCCTTATGGAATTAACTATTGTCACTCTCCCTTTAAACACCCACCTAGCTCAAAGTTAACTGGCTCAAACCACACCCACTCCATCTTCTCCATGGAAACCAACCAGTCAAGCAGCAAACACATTCTCCGTGTTGTTCAGACAACGTTTTATTGATTAGCAGAGGGCAAACACAAGCCAGGCAAATTTGGTGGCACCTACAGTAACAGACTGTAAATAGGAAAATCCAGCAATCAACATCTTTCTTGTTTGTTTACCTTGTCAGTAACCCTGGTTCTGACTCCCGATGCTCACGTGTGATCCCTCAGTCAAGAGGATGAGGGGGGGGGGTACTGAGTTGGTCTTCTGACAGTTCAAGGAAGGGATGGACATGCGAGGTGGTCGTCAGAGGGCCTGCAGCATGATTTCAACATCCCTAGACAATTCAGGAACCACTTTTAAAGAATATGGAACGACCTAGTTCTTGTTACCAGAAGAGGATGAAAAGGGAGAGAGGGCTGCGTGATAGGTAGTTCGATAGTCAATATAGATACAGTCAATGAGATCCTCAGTATGGCTATGAAAGGGGGGACCGGACTCTGTTAATAATTAATTAATTGTGTACTGCCATGAGGCCACATGCTTTGAAAGAACAGTGAAGGGGGGGTTGGGTACAGTGCAATGGGCAGAGAGCTTGCTTGCCCAAGGGGACCCCAGGACCCCCCGCACGGCGGTGCACATCTGTAATCCAGATGTAGACCCTGGAGGCAGGAGGACCAGACACTGAAGGTCGCTCTTGGCTACAGATTAGGGTCAGGGAGGTCAGCGTGGTAGGCGCAAGACCCTGTGTCAAAGCAGACCGAGATAAGGAAGAAAGAGAAAAGGATGTTGGGGCGGGAAAGATGACTCAGCAGCTCAGCATTTGTTACATGAACTGAAGAACCAGAGGAGTTTGGGCCTGGGGAGACGGCTCAGGGGTTAGAGCCTTTGCCTCACAAGCTAAAGGACCTGAGTTCGAATCCCCAGATCCCACGTGAAAATGCCAGGTGGGTAATTTTAGCCCTGCAAGACAAAGCCTGGGAATTCTCGGAATGAGCTCACGAGGCAGACTGCCACTCCGGCGTGTTCTAGAACTAGAGGTTCACAACAGTCAAGTGGAAAAGCAATAGAGGATGATTCCCAATATCACTCTTGGACTTCCAGATGAACACACCTCAGAACGACCTCCCCCATACACACACACCCATCCATATGCAAACACACACACCACACACACACACTCACACACACACACACTCACACACATCCCATATGCACATATATAAAAGAAAAAAAGAAAAAGAAAAATCCTAGTTTGGATCTCTAGATACCAAGTAAAATGCCTGCCTGTATTTCTAGCCTAGGAAGACCGAGACTAAAATCCTCAAAGCAAGCTGACTAGACTAGCCCTTTGGAGGAACTGTGGGTTTAATTAGACACCATGTCTCAAAAGAATAAAGGTGAAAGACTGATTGAAAATTATTTTCAATATTAATCTCAGGTCTGTGACGACAGGCATAGCATAGGCAACCGTTTGATGGAATGTTCCTCCTAGAGGATGATGTGCTGAAGTCTGGGTCTTCGGTTAAAGGAGGGGTAGACATTTACGAGGCAGGGCCTGGTCTTCAGGTCACTAGGTAAATACCCTTAAAAGGACCATGGGACCAAGAACCTGCCTTCCCTTTCTCTATCCAGCCCTGGGGTGAGTGACTTTGCTGTAATGGATGTTCCCACCGTGGGCTGTCCCCACGAGAGGCTCACAGGCAACGTGACTGCCCGATCAAGGTCCGGAACCTCCAGAACTCTGAGCCAGATCAAACTACTTCTCTTTATAAGCTGATTATTTCCGGTATTTGCCGTAGCGATAGAAGGCTATCATTTGCCGCTCATTACTGGAACACGAGAGGAACTTTCGTCATCAAGTAGTTCCAGAACATTCCCATCTCCAGGCTGCGGGAGCAATAGGTGGGAAACCACCAAGTGTACGGTAGAGGAGTAAGATGCACGGCCAGCCCCCACGGGCAGACCAGGACATGGTGGGTCAGACACGAAGCAGCACGCGTCAGCTCCACATCCCACGGGGATTTGAACAACCACAGCATAGTGCTCTATACATCACTGGTGCTGGGGACGCTTACATGTCCCCCGTTTTTCTGTGGGTTGGACTTGGAAGCCCGATAGCCCGTCCAGCACCTCTGCTTTGCTGATCACATCCCCGATTGTCCCCCCTCTTTGAGTGGTTCTTCTTTTAGCTGAAATCACCTGTTTTGGGGAGGCAGGAGCAGTCTCCAAGAATGCAGAGGGTCCAACTCAAGGTCACCCGCATCTCAGCTCCAGGCCTGCCAGACCTCTGGGAGTCTCACTCACGCCCCTCCACTCCCCCCCTCCCAAACCTCAGACAGACCTGAGTTTTCTGGAAAGGAAGAACAGGTAGGTGAAGGAGAAAGAAAAGGAGGACATGGAAAACCATTTAAAAGGAAGAAAAGAAAAGAACTTCAACGGAACTCGATAACCTTGACTACGTAGCCGATTCGGCATACAAAAGCCGAAAGGCAGGTCCCCGGCTAGGTCAAATGCAGATTTAATATTTGCCTTTCGCTAAGCAAACTAATAAATCCCCTACAGTTTTAGCCACCCGGAGCTCCCCGTTTTTATTTATTGGTCAAGACAGCAGGCTGGCTTTTTTTTTTTTTTTGCCATGTCTTCCAGTCTCTGGGGGTAAACAACGACTCTCTCCCCCTCTCCCCCCACCCTCCTACCACCAGCTGTGTGTCTGTTTGCCTTCTCGCTTAACAAACTCATGTGTGTGCAAACAGCTTTGAAGTATTCTTCTTTGGTAATGGACTTCCCCGGGCCCGCCCTGATTCTGACTTACTAGGAAATGGTGAGACTCACACAAGGCCGGGCAAAGCTTCAAACTGGATCCATCAGAGGAACCTTAAGGTCAAGACGGACTTACTTCCTGGCTCTCCACAGAGACCTAGGGCAAGGGACTGAATGACTAACACATAACCTCAAGCCAGTAGATTCAAAGAACTAGTTCTCGGGGCTCCAGACAGTGCCCCCCACCCCACCACGGAGTTCAAGACTGTGTCTAGGTTTCCAGGCACGCAAGGGTCAGTGGTCACGTTTAGAAATCACCCTTTCACCTTTACACCCCAGTCTCCCAAGTGGAGAGAGGACGGGCTTAGCCTGTCCCTAGAGGATACTTGTCACAATTCCCTGCACAGGATTCCAGGGCCACGTGAGGAGTATCAGTGCTCCTGTGGGTCAGGGTCAAATGCCCCCAGAAGATCCTGGGGGTGTATATAGAAGAAGAGGGGTTGAGACGAGCTTAGTTATCCTCATGATAGGTGAGGCACAATCAGGGGGCTCACAATGCAAATGGGGTTAACTTTCTGCAATCCCAGCCTAACGCACTATTTACTATGGCACGAAACTCCAAAAGGTCCTTAGGATAGTTAACTTCTAGATGGCCGATACACCAAGTTCAGTATGGCCTCGTGGATGTGGGCGCTATGAGAGAGAAGAAGGGACTTCCTGGGACCGAGACCCCTATTTCTCCATGTTACCCGGATGCGCGCATCAGGTGTCAAGACAAAGGACCGAACAAGATACAGCATATTTAGCTCCCAAACCCGTTAAGAAACTGGCATTAGTGGCTGCTTGGCAAAACGATCATTGCTCTTTAGGGTGCCCTTCCCCGCTGGAGCAGACGAGCATTCTGCCTGCCTTCCCGCCTGCCGCCTGCCCGAGGGCGTTCCTTGGGGCCCGACCATCTCTGGCCAGGCATCTGAGAGGGGGCCGCGATGTGAGTGAGTCAGAGGCTGATCCGGAGAAGACAGTACCTGCAGACCCTTCGGCTACTGGGATCCCACCGGGATACGATTAGGGGGCGGGGCTGCGGTTGACTCAACGGTCTGGCTTCTTCCGGAGACAAACATTGAACGCAGGATACCATGAAGGGAACAGCTGGAAAATGTGCTTGTGCGTCTGTGTGCATTTGCACACGCCCATGTGTGTGTACACGCAGGCACACGCATGTGACATGTGTGCATAGAGGCAGGAGGGCAACTGGGTGTTGGTCCTCACCCGCCTGCTTTTGAGCCACAGTCTCTCAGTGGTCGGGAGCCCACCAAGTGGTCTAAGATTGGGGAGCCCTGGGGCGTGTACCTATCCCCATCTCCCCGGAACTGGGATTACAAATGTGTTGCCACCACGTGGGCTCTTTTTCAAGGGGTCCTCATGCTGGCAAGTACTTTATCCACACAGCCAGCTTCCCAAACCCACATTCACCTTTCAAAAGAAACACGTGGTCCCCAAGGAGACGGGCTAGTGTGCCTCCCACGCACAGGGAATGTGCGGATCCCGAATGTCTGCACACGCATCTCTACCCTAGCGTATAATTACCTCCCTGTGGCCACGCCACGAGAGCCGGGCAGGATTACTGGAAGGCCCGCGCTCCAGCATCTCAGATGCCCGTGCCTGCCTTTCAGCAGGAAGACGGAGGCTAAATCCCTGGACAAGCAACGACAGCTTCAGATACCAATGCGATCTTGAAAACCTGGCTTTGCTAAGGTGCAGAAGAACCTGTAATTTACCTCTGACTGCCACCACTTGTGAGCACCCCACACTGGATTGGCACGACTCCGCCCTCTCCCCTACCCCCTCCAAGTTCCGATCTCTCCCTGATCCCAGATCAAGCTAGTGTCTGGAAAGGCAAACGTGAGCTTTAGTGGGGGGGGGAGTCCACTCCAGCACTGAGTTGAACTCGAAGGTTATCGGGGAGACTTTGGCAAGAAAGTACACACTTAGCCTCAACTGACACACCCTTGATATTTTAAATAAATTCTAGAGTTCAAAGGAATTTCAGGAAGTCCCCTAGCCAACTTCTTTGCTTTCCAGACATCACACCAGAGATTTCGGCTCTTTGTCTCTGTCTAGTTAGCTAAGACCCACTTTTGATCCTGGGTTATTCCACATAGCTCGGCATTTGCATGGGTGGGCGTGTACAGACCCCACACAGTGTGGCAGGTATGGACTGCCTTAGAGATTGTGTTTTTTATTTCTTTATTATTCATCCATTGTGTGTGTGTGTGTGTGTGTGTGTATCAGAGGGCGCTGTGTGTCCCTGTGGAGGACCAAGGGTGACTCTGGGAATCATCTTGGATCACTTCTACTTCCTTGCTTAGCTCTGGGATTTCCCAGGCTCTACCCAGCAGTGCTGGAAGTGCAGAGCAGTGCCGGAAGTGCAAAGCAGTGCCGGAAGTGCAGGCCACCGCCATTTCTGCCTGGTGTTTTTATGTGGAATCTAGGATCCAAACCTCAGGACCTTCTGCTTGTGAGGCAGGGTCTTAACCCCTGAGCCATCTCTCTAGCCCTGTTTTTTTTATTTCTTAAGGAACTGTTTTGTTTTTAAGAGAGAGGGAAGTGTCCCCTGTGTTAGTGGGATCTTCTTAGAGGAATTCCTGCTGCCTTAAATTTCGGCCACACCCACTGCTCAGCCACCACATACTCCTCAGAGGGACATGGTCACAGCCTCACGCCCCGGATTTTATTTGTGTCCCACAACTCTACCATTTCACAAACAACAGACGTGACAGGGTCCAGTGCCTGTCTCAACCCAAATGTAGGCAGCGTGTGGCCAGCGGACACGGCTCTGGATTCGGACTGGTCAAGCCACCTAGACCTTCCATGTGTCACAACAGGTAGAGGAGATGCTGAGGTAGGGTGCCAGCTTCTCAGCTCTGCCGCAGCCCCCCGAAGCTCCTGTGTGCTACAAAACCCCTGTCCTGGGTATGGTGAACCAGCCGGTCTCCCAGTAGCTCACCACGCACAGAACAGACAGTCAGGAGCTCTGTGTCCTGCTGCAGAGGGAGACGGGAGGTGGTCAGGATGCTGCTGGCCCGGTGGCCCCCGGGATCAGCTGTTTGCGTCACAACCCTGGGACCCAGCAGCTCAGCTGTTTCCATCGCCTTACTTTCACCATGACCATGGCACTGAGCATGACGGTAGAGGCGACAGAGCCGCCTCCATCCTTTAAGACCTGAAGGAATCCATGCAGCTCGGCGGCTGTGGCTGCGTGCTTAAAGGGGTCAGGAGGATGCCCACAAGCCAGCTTTAAGTTTCAGTCATATTAAAACATCTTCAGAATGGTCTCCCCTGGTCCCACCTAACTGGTGGGTCCTACAGTGGCAAATCTGAGAGGTCAAGGTCAGCGCCCCACTGTAAAGTCAGTCATTCAGCTCTTGTACAAATGAAACGTTCTAAGCCTTAACTCTGTTTTGCAAAACCAAATTGTCCACTCTCCTTCAAAAAGAAGAAAGCACACACATCTTCCAGGGCGCGCTGGAGAAGGCGGACCCTTGACAGGTACTTAGGAGGGGTTTCCAACCAGACATGTGGAGCCACAGAGGAAGTGAGATGGTTCTCGCAGAGGACGGTCATGGGGGTGTCATGGACAAACACTGGGGGTGGGAGGGGTGAGGTCCTCTATAAACACTGTAGCTGTCTGGTCCCAGGCGCCACCTGAGAAGAGGGTCTCCGAGGCTCTTGGGTGTGTCTGTCACACACAGAGAGAACAGCAGGGACCAAGTCTGTCTCAACCCTTCCAGAAGTGTGTGACAGACCCAAGCACGTCAGCGGAGCATGGTGAGCGGCTGCCTCACGCGGGACTGCTCAGGGCCTTCACACCAGCCCTGATCTCTTAGGACCTGTACAACTCCAGGCTGACTGCTGCGGCACTAAAACCGGCCAGATCCAAATGTCCTTCTCAGGCCGGGCACCACGCGCAGACGCCGGTCTCTTTACAACCAACAGGGATCAAAAGCAACATCCCATTCAACTCCTGACTCGGGCGTAGTTAACTATCCACTCTGCGTCAGCTGGACAATAGCCGAGGAAATAAGGATGACTGAGTCCAAAGGCATGGGGTGGGGGTGGGGGAGGGAGGCCAGGCAGGGCCGGGTGTGGTGCCTGGGACAGGGACACTGGGGGGTAGAGGCCCTGACCACAGGCAGCAGAGAACGTGTCTTCCAGGACAGAGACGGGCCGGCCAATCACCGTGTGGAGGCCACTTCCACGTGCGCGTCTTTACTCCTTCAAGTCAAGGCTGGACATCTCTACGCAGAAGTCTCCACAATCCAGAAGTTTCTATGTCCCCCACATTCTCAACCCAGTCTCCTCTTCAGACAGGTCCTTGCAGTGGGGAATGTACGTCGGCTCCACCGGATCCACAGAACTTTCTGGCTGGGCGGCTCAGACGAGCAGTGACAGCCTCTCCGCGGCCTCCTTCCAGACCTGCGCACAAGCAAAAGACAGTGAGAGTCGGGTGACGGCGTCGGCTGCTCGCCAAGGAAGCCTGCGGGTCAGTCAGATGGGCACTGCTGTCCGACTCCATCCCGCAGTGCTCTAGTTCAAGCTGCAACTGGATAGAGGTTTCTCAGCAGCTCTTGTCAGAGAGAGAGAGAGAGAGAGAGAGAGGTGATGGCTCTCAAGGAACATCTCTATACACTGCGCCATCTGCTAGCAACCCCCGACCCCAATACCATAACTATATCTGAGCTTGGCAGATGGCAGGTGGAGGTGTCACGTGACCCCACTTTACTATCAGGAATACCCAGGCACCTGGAGAACTGGTGGTGGTAGTCGGACGACAGGCCCTGGCTCCTCATCTGAATGACCACCGTGGGGGTCGCGTGTCTAGAACTCATTAAGACCTGACCCCCAGAACTCATGGGGGTCTCTCAAGGGAGGCAGAATATTAAGCGTGCTTTTTTTCCTTCCTGATGGTAAAAAGTGAGGACAGGCTTGGATTTGATTCTCATCACCCCCAGGGCAGCAAATAACTTAAGAGTCCCTCTGGGGGACAGGTGGGGGGCAGGGAGAGACCACTCCTGCGTGGCCTAGGTCCAGCCCTTGGAGCGGTGCTGGCCTGTGAAGGAAGCTGCTTTCTGGGCCGCAGCTTCCCACAGTCACCGTGAAGCCACAATGAGTAACGTGGACACTCACCTGTCAGCCACTTGCCTGGTGAGAACCTCCGATCTGGAAATCAATCAGGTCAACCCACCCTCGCGGGCCACAACCCAGTGACCACACTGGGCAGCACTTCCTCCGGCAATCAGGAGTCTGAACGGTGATGTGGAGGGGGGGTGAGAAAGGGACTCACTCTGGGGATTCGGATTCTGGAGGTGCCTAGAAACCCCCAGGCCAGTGGTCAGGGGTTCAGCCTGGACAAAGGGTCTCCTTGGCACAGACAACCCAGTGAGATCCAGAGTACAGACAGGTGTGAGGGAGAGAGAGACACCCCCCCAGGGCTAAGCCGTGGGAAGGAGAGTCTTCCCTTGGGGGTCACTTGCAAGCAAAAAGCCAGCTCTGATTGGTCGTCAAAAGGACAGGGGAGATAGGCCCACATTTGGACCTGAAATTGCTCCCAAATAAACCCCAAGTTCTCTCCCCCTCCTCTGGTTTCCTCTCTTTCCAGGCAACAGTCCTGGGCTGCCTCTCTGAGTCCCACAAGCCCTTTCTCCCGGGAGACGCCACCAGCGAGCAGATTAATTGGCAGCGGCCAGGACTTCCTTCTCGTTGCCTGGCAACTACATGCACTTGGCAGTGGGACATGCAGCATGGAGGGAATGCTGTGAGGAATTTGCAAAATAAAATACAAAAGCAGAATGTGCAACATCTCAGACCTGGTGAGACGGACCCTGCCATGGACAGATGGAGAGGTGGGATAGGGAATGGGGAGCGGGCACCCCGAAGCCAGTGGGGTTAGCACACAGCAGATCCTCCTCATCCTCAACCAAGCCCAGCTTCTGCAGGCATTTGTATGTGACCAGAGGCACGCCTCTGTTAGCCCAGGGAAAGGCCAGAGATTCACAGGGGCCTAGAAAGCAAGCCAGTGGTTACCAAGAAGGACAGCGTGGTATCAGCCATCCACCCTGCTTGTCAGCCTACGTTGTCTCCAGGTGAAGCCACACTAGTAGAATCCTTTCCCCTGGCTCCTGGCTGGCTTCTGTCTGTTGCTATGACCACTGGGAGCCAAGGAGACAAGGCCACGACTCAGGTCCCTGAGTCACAGTCTCATTCTATAGTCTAGGCAGGACTAGAATTCACTCCCTACCCAGGCTGGCTTCGAACTTGAAGCAATCCTCCCGCCTCTCCTCTCTTGAGTAGTGGGATTGCAGACACGAACCACTGCGCTTGGTTTCTGGCTTCTCTTAAAAATGCCAAGCAGAGATGGCGAGGTAACAGCAGACAAAGAGCCCACTCACAAACCAGTCACTCGAGTTCGGTCCCCAGAAGTCCACAGAGTGGAAAGAGAGAAATGACTTCTGAAAGTTTTCCTCTGATCCTACCCATGCATCATGGCATGCGTTCATACATGTGCTTACCGTCTCCTTCCTTTTCTCCCCTTCGCTTCTCTCTCTCTCAAAATAAACATTTTTTTAAACCACCTAAGAGCTGGGGCGATGGTTCAGGGGTTTAAAGCCTTTATCAATTTCACAAACAAAAGGACCTGAGTTCAGATTCCACATAAAAAAAATGCTGGGGAGATATGGTGTAGCCTGCAATTCCAACCCTGGAAGGCGGAGCCTGGGAAACCCCAGAGCAAAGCAATAAGGAGGTAGAGCAATGCGGGAAGATTTCCCATGTCACTCTTGGGCCTCTACAGGTACACACATGTGAGTGCCCTCTTACACACACACACACACACACACACACATGCGTGACAAGCAACAACGAAACAAAAAACCTCCCAGGCAGAAGTAGAATATATGTTCAGCCCATGTTCGGAGTAGTCCACAGAAAAGAAACCGATACATGAAGGGCAACCTCACTCTCGGGCAGAAGGGATGCATAGGTGTAAGTGACTAAAGGACCTGAGACAGGAGACTGCCTTGGACCACCAGCTGGGTCCCTGATCATCCTGGGGATCTGGGAAGAGGGGCGTCCGGGAGGAGGGGCGTCTGGGAGACAAAGGAATGGAAGCCAGAGCCGGGCAGGTCCATGAGCCAAGGGAAGACGTGGCCTGCAGGGAGGAAGGAAAGACAGTGGCGTCTCCCCTGGAGCTTCTAGAAGGAACCGGCTTTATGGATACCCCGACCTTAGTCCTCTGACACTAGCCTTGGAGATCCTGTGTCTCTCTGTGTTTCCCAAGTCAGGTTTTTCTTTTTCCTCTTCTTTATTTTTCTTAAGTACTACTGAGACAACCCAAGGCCTCAGCCCACGTGCAGGGAGGTCTCACCTCTGAGCCAGTCCCTCCCTAGTCCCTCTCCACCCACCTCCCATTTCCAAAGAGGGTGTCGCAGAACAGATGCAGGCTATGAATGACACGTGTGCAGACTGTAATTCAGACAAATGGCTTAATCTTTGAGAGCCTTAGTTTCGTCATTCGCAAAAGCGGAGATAAGGTCTGCACTTCCAGAAGGTCTGAGGATTAAATGAGATGCTGAATGAGAGGTGCACGGCGGATGCCAAGTAAGAGATGATGCTTAGCAAAGCTTAGCGTCGGGATGCCACAGAGGCTGTTAGTTGCCCACCCTCGTGCTTACCTACTCTTTCTACTTGGTAATATTACTCTGAGCTTTGATTGGGCTGATGTAGTTTGGAGAGGGGGATTAAAAACTACATTTCCCAGACTCACGTGCAGCCAGACGTAGCTATGTGAGAAAGCACTGGTCAGTAAGGTGCAAGCAGAGCTACAGCAGCCACTCAGAGGAGGCTGCCCTCAAGGTGCCCGACAAAGCCTCGTGTTGACCTCTCTACTATCTATCGTTTCAATCAAGGACAGTCCCTCTCCATCTGCGGAGGGAAGTGCTAAGACAGCTCAAGACAATGTGAGGACTGGGCCAGAGTGATGGCTCAGTACAAAATCACGCTGGATACACCACCATGAGGACCAGAGTTCCAGTCCCCAGAACCCACAAGAAAAACCTAGCCTGGCCAGGCGCACCTGGGACCCCATCTCTTTTGTGGGACAGACACCGCAAGGTCGGGTGCCCATCCAAACGCAAGAGCCAGGATCCACTGCCAGCTGTGCCCACTGCGCACATCTGGAGTCCATCTCTCCTGGGGCATGGGAGGGAGGGCTCTCTCGTGCATTGTGGGACATTCGACAGCATCTTGGTCTCTACTGACTAGCAGTGCTATTTCTGGGTGACCCTGGAAGACATCAGAGATGTTGCTGTCTATCTAGGCCAGGGGGAGGGGGCAGTGGCAGCGTCCAGACTGGTTCTTGACCCTGGTATCCAACAGAGGTTTCACAAGATGCCAACACTAGGCCTCGCCCAGCCCCGTCAGGTCAGAATGGGCGAGGGCAGGGCAGCAGAGTTAAAGTCCTGGGACGGGTCCACCTCAGCACCGCTGTGGACAGCACAGAGCCCAAGGTCCACAGCTCCTGCTCCACCATGGCGCCCAACCGTGGAGCCCAGTTGGGCTGGTGGACAGGACACAGGTACTGAGCGCATAGGGGAGCCTTGGGAGGCGGCGCCCCCACTCCCAGAAGGGGCAGCATTCCTGGCAGCAATGCCACCTCCACCAGCCCAGGACGGCACCTCTCTTGTCTCTCCCACGAGTAACTCGGTAGAGCCCGGGCTTCCTCCTCTGACAAAGGCCGGCAGCGCACCCGCGAGCCTGTTGCCGCAGACGTGGCTCACGTGACGGAAGGAAGAGCTTCACCATGAGCACTGAGGTGGCCTGGCCTGTTTGGAGCAGGAACTCGGTCCTGGGGAAAGCAGGAGATACCCCAACAAGCCAAAAGGACGGACGCGCATGTTTAATGCACCCCCACTTACCCAGAAGCCAGACCAGTGGCCCTTAACAAAGCTGGAAGTGGAGGAAGAAGTCATAGAGAGAGAGAGAGAGAAGTGCTTTGACCCTTGCCCCTACAAAGAAGGGTTAGTCCCTCCCCCCAAGTATCAGTTCCTGCTCCTGCAGGACATCGTCATCCATTGATCTTCCTCCCGCCTGTCCTGCTGAAGCGCTCACAGCCCTTTCCTTGCTGCCCTTGGTCCAAGTCATTGCATCCAGGAGGGGGAGGAGGGAGGAGAGGACAAGGAAGAGAGATAAGGGGGGCGAGGAGGAAAGAAAGAGGGGAAGGGAAGAGCAAGGAGAGGAGGAAGAGGAGGAGAAGAAAGTGGAGGATCAGACGGAGGAAGAGCAGGAGAAGTGGGAAGGTCAGGAGGAAGAGGAGCAGCAGGAGCAGGAGGAGCAGGAGGAAGAAGACCAGGAGCAAGAGCAGAAGGAGAAGCAGGCAGAGGAGGAGGAAGAGGAGGACAGAAGCAGGAGGCGGTGGGATATGGGTGGGTGGGTGTCTCTGAGGCTGCGGTACAGAGAGCTGGTTCTGTATCCAGCCCCTCCTCTCCCGGGGGGTGCGCCATCTGCACCTCCGCTCCATCCTGGAGAGCCAGAGGGGCCTAAGAACGAGGGTCCAGCCCAGGCCCCTGCCACGCCCAGGGACTGCTGACAGACCACTGCTTACAAGGAGTCCTACCAGCCAGAGCATTCTGTCTGTGGTACTGCCTGGCCTCACCTCCCTCTTCCTACAAACTCAGACTACCTCTCTCATCTGGCTACCATCCCTGGGACTCCCCACCCCCTACCCCCAGACCTCGAACCCCCGTGTGCAAAACGTCCTGACTCTTGCGAAAGTGTTAAAAAATAAACTCAAACCGACTTCCAGATGTTCTGTTTGTTACTGTGGTGTTTTCTGCACGGGTCTCAAGAGGCCACTCAGAACACAGCATCCTGACAGCCCACAGAAGGTAGGAGGCGGCCACCGGGCCCAGCCTTGGGGAACTTCGGGGGAGATCAGCCGGGACCACAGCCCGGCCGGCTCCCCCATTGACTCTTCCACCACAGAGCTGCCTGCTTCTTCCACCACATGTACCTTTGGGGGTAACGCCAGAACCCTTCGAAAGCCCACAGAGAAGTGAATCCATGAGATTCATGGCGGCAGGACAGACTGACACAGGGGTAACCCTCAGTTCTCGGCTGGGGTGTGAACATCTGAAGGGAGATCTCGCCAGTTGTTCCAGCCCAAAGAGCGACGAGAGCTGGTGGCTTGTCGAGGCCCCGCAGGCTGATGGCCTCTGACCAAGGTAATTGCCAACGGGCCGGCTTGTGCACACACAACCACACACGCACCTTTCCTGACATGCACACACCTGAGGGCCCGGCATTCTTTGCACAAGGTGACGCCTTGCTCCCTTTGATGCTCGCCGGATGTGTTCTCATTGGGCAAGGACCAGACCTCAATAAAACCCCGGTGCTATCAGAGGGCGGCTAGTTTGCGATTGCACCCACCTGTTATCTCTGGCCAGGGCGGGTCTGCTTTGCGGTTCACCGCTGGAAAGCATTAACTTCTAGGTAGATCAAAGACCCTTCCGAGCCTGCCGACCTGGATCCCTTGTTGCTCCCCCCCACCCCGGGTGGGACTGTTCATAAAGACGGGACTTTGGAGATAAAAGATACCCCACTCCCAGCCTCCCCAAGTCCTCCCCTCAGTGTACACCCTGTCCCTGGGGGGCCACCAGGCAGTCACGGATGAGTCCTTACAAGCTGCTTAACAACAGCACGTGGAGTGGCCCAGGACCAAGCAGGTGCTGCCGTGCTTCTGTCAATCACAACAGGACATCCTGGAGAAGAGGTCATTTACCACTCTCTCTCTTCAGGGACATAAATTGCCAGGTACCCCTCATCTGGATCCCAGGGTCTGCCCAGATGTTGGAGACCAGCTCTATAGGGAGCACAGTGGGCCTCTGAGATGTAAGACTCTTGCGTTGTCCAAAGCCGTTCAGAGAACAGTGCAGTGCTTTTGGCGCAGGCAACCCAAGGGAGCGCCCCTCAGCTCACGCAGGGGGTCTGACATGGAGCTGCTAAGCAATGGAGAAGCCACATTTTTTCTGTCCCGAGGAAGCCAAGCTTACTGTTTGCCCTGGAGGAGGACATGGAGGATGGTGCATGGATGGGCAGATAACGGATGGGTAGAGGGATAGATGTATAGATGGACAGATGATGGGAGGGTGAGGGATAGAAGGAAGGGGGATGGATGAGTGGTAGATGAATGGATGATGGATGAATGGTAGATAGATGGATGATGGATGGATGGATGGATGGGGAGGGTAGATGGATGATGGAGAGATTGATGGAGAGATGGATGGGAAGGATAGATAGATGGATGATGGATGAATGGGTAGATAGATGATGGGTGGATGGGTAGAGTAGATGGATAGATGGATTTATGGACAGGTGAAGGAAAGATAGAGGGGCAAATGAACAGAATGAATGAAGTAGATCGCCAGCAGCATGACCAGCAATCCAGCAAGTATCCAAGGCTATCTAGGTCATCACTCCTTCCTACCAGCGGTGAAACCCTTACAAGAGACACTGAGCCTAATGACATGCGGCCAGCTCACGGTTCCGGTCTCGGAGCAGCCGCTTACGGGCTGCAGGGTGTTGGGTGAGTTGCCTTGGTTTATCTTTAACCCATCTGGAAAACAGGGAACATAAGAGTAGCCATCAAGAAAAACTAAGCTAAATACCCAGAGACTCGGTAAGTACCATTTGTCTTTATCTCTCATCCCTCCCACAAGTTACTCTCTTTTTGTGTTTTTTTTTAATATATACAGCACATTTCCCAGAAAGGACACTGAACTGCTTCTACCACCTCCACGCTTATTCTCTGGTCTCTCCCATGTCTTATACTTCGTCATGATCTGGAAGGTGTACGAGGCAGTCCTCTACTACTCTGTTTTCTCTTCCTCTTCCTTCCTCCTCCTCCTCTTCCTTCTCCTCCTCCTCCTCTTGTTGTTCTTCTTTCATTGCAAAACTTGCTCTTGGCATTCAAGTCAGCCCTGGTTGCCCTGTTTCCACGTGCTCTTGACCACGCGAGAGCACGTGCAGGGACGAGGTCACAAAGACAGGAGTCCTAGGCGGGGACGGGGCTCGAGAAGTCTGTGGGATGCCCCGACCCAGCTCTGCTACTGATGAGAAGCTCCATTCCAAAGCAGCTCAGGGCCAACCTGAACTCAGAGCGGGACTGGAGCATGCTCAGCAGGCGCTGCGGCCTGGGCCTTGGGATCGCCAGCTCTCATCTCTCCCTCGAGCGCCTTCCATCCATCTTCCACTGGGTCTCGCAAGGACACTGCAGGCTTCGGAGCCAGCGCGGAGCAACGGGCTGGGAAGCGATGCCCACGTCTATCCCCGCCCGGCCTAGTTCAGCCTGTGACATCTGTACTGGGGGGGGGGGCAGAGGGGACCGGACTTCAAGCTCCCTCCGTCCACAACGGGGATGCACATCCTCGGGCTGCAGCTGGAGTCCCACGGGCACTGGGCGGTCAGGCACAAGTTCACAGAACAGGCCACCCACACGGCACATCAGGACCGCTGGACTGTCCCCGGGGCCGCAACCGCGCTGGCCCTTGGCCCTGACTCGGAACACTCCACCATATGGCTTCCCTCGGGAGCAGGAAGGCAGGAAAAGGAGCGAGCCAGAGGCAAGAAGAGCCCTGCTTCCTCTGGGTGCCCAAGACCCTGCTTGGACTGGGGGTTACAGGATGATTAGCTTGAGCCAGCAAATGGGGGGGCGGGGAGAAGCCAAACACACAGGGTAAGTGACAGCTGACGATGACATGCCAGATGAGGTGGGGCTTCCCTCCCCCCTGGCCTCTTCTGCCTCTCCAGCCCCCAGCTAGACAACCTGTGCACCACTGAAACTTCAAGCCCCCTGAAGCTTGGGTGACTACACCCTTTGCAATGCAAGCGCCAACTGGGTTTTCATATCTGCAGAGAACTTTGACCAAAAGTGTAGGCAGCCGAACAAAACAGGAAGAAAGAACCTCTCCCTTGTTCCCTTTCCCCTCCCCTCCCTGAAGTCCAGAATGAGGGAAGAAAGCAAAATCCTGGCAGCCTGTCTTCTCCATCTTCTCCCTTCCCCCCAACCATCTGGGGGTGTCCAGACTGCTATTCTCTGTCTTTTCCGGTCCTGCAGGCGGCAGCCCCATCCTTGTGGGGCAGGGCTGGGGAGTAGGGTGGCTAAACTGGGCAAGGCTCGGGAACCAAGACAGCGCCGAGGAGACATGCTTCAGCAAGGCCACCAAGAGCACACAGCCCAGACGCCTCGTCTGGGCGGAAGGCGACCTTCCCAGGTTGCCTGGCATGCTGGGACTTGCTGGCAGCCAGAGAGGCCCTGGCTGGCAGAAGGGGGTGGACAGTAGAACCAGAATTCAAAGGGGCTGTTGAACGAAGGGGGGAGGAGAAGGACGAGGGAGAAGTTTCAGTGAATCATATAAATTAAAGACAGAGGATGTCAGACCACCTTCATTTCCTTCTTCTCCTAATAGGCATTATCTCATTACCCCCGAGCTTCCTAGAGGCCAACTATAAATGATTCCTGTAATGGGGATTGCAATCTCGGGCAGCCCCCTCCCACCCATCTGATCTCACTCCCAGGAGAGCCGGGAGAGTTCTTAAAGGGACAGCACAGACAGCTGCCAACCCCTTACACTGAACACCGCACGCCCTACCCTGAATTCACAGTGACATCACGTCTCAACCACAGGGACTATGCTGGCCAGAGGGACAGTCCTCCGCTCTCACTACCCTGGCAAAGTAAAATAAAATAATAAAATAAAGCAGAAATGCTCCAATCCCTGGGATTTACAAGTGGCACCTTATCTGGAAAAAAGGGATCTGGCAGATGCGATTGCCTTGGAGGGATTTTTGAATAGCTCTCTGACGTTTCCGGCATGTATCCCTCCACTGTCCAATAAGTTCGAAGACCAATCCTTACGGCCAACCTCCATCTCCGACGCCTTTAGCTCCCTGGGTCACCATCGCACGTCTCCATACACTCAGTGGTGGACGCCAACACAGATTTCCTCTCTTCCCGAGGGGAGGCCAGCCGTCTGAAGCGAGCCGTCTGGGGCTGGAAGGATGGCTGCGTATGCTGGAGCGTTTGCACCCGCACACAAAGCCTTGTGTTCGATTCTCCAGGAGGAGAAAAAAGAGACAGTGCTTGTTTTTGCGTGACATGAGGCCTGCAAAGGTCTGTTCCCAACCAAGCCAGTTTTTCTTGGAGGATGATATGATGGAGGTCATTCCGAGTTTCTGCTTTGCCGGCATTTCGTGGCTCGTGGCCATATCACCCGGACACTGTCTCCGTGTCCTCTTGCACGCTCCTGTCTGCAGCCAAGTCTGACCCCTCTCAGAAGGGCACGGTGATTGCACTTAAGGCTCATCTACCTAATCTGGGATTAGCGCTATTAAAAATCTCCAGTATATGGGGGTGGAGAGATGGCTGGGGAGTTAGTCCTCTGCCTTGTAAGCAGAAGGACCTGAGTTCAGTTCCCACATAAAAATGCCAGGTGGAAATGCCAGCGGCCTGCACTTCTGGCTTTTGAAGGCAGAGCCTGGGAAACCTCCAGAGCAATGCAAATAAGAGGTAGAAGCAATCTGGGAGGAATCCCAAAGTCACCCTTGGACCGCCATAGCCACACACAGTGCCCTCTGACACACACACACACACACACACACACACACACACAACTAATTAATTAAAATAAGCATGTCCCAATACTACCATGAGCTGTTAACAGCCACAAGACTCTTGTCCTTCTTCAGGGTGACCTGGGCACTCAGTAAGCTGCTAAAGGTGCAGCTACTTCTGCCTCTGTAACGTGTGGGTCTGTCTGCAGGGTGGCGTGAGAGAGAAGGACAGTGGGATTCCCTCCAATGAGCAGGGCGGCAGGACCGGGGCAGGCCAGCAGAGACAGGAAGGGGCACGCCCGGGCCAAGCTGCTAGGACACACGGCTACCAACCAGTGTCTGGAAGCATCGGGATTCTCCCTTCGGGAATTCACCCTCCTCCCGTTCCCAATACACCGCAAAGTCAAGAGGAGGGATTCATCCTGCCCCTCTCCCCCAGCTTCCCAGGTGACCCCGGTCAACCTCTGATCTCCACCCCCCCCCCCCCCCGCCTCCCCTCCTCGCCTGCTTCTCTGAGTCCCCTGCTAACATCTAGCTACTGGACTTACCCTAAATCTAGGATGATGTGCTCTCAGGATCCTTAATAACTACCCTGCAGAAAGGCTCTCTCCAAGCAGATTTCACCTGAGGGTCTAGGTGGCCATGGATATAGGGGAACAGTATTCAGCCGCTACAACCAGCCTCTAATTTCTATCTCTCTACTGTTTCTGGTTCGGGCCGGAGCTGAGGAGGAAAAGTCAGGACTTTGTGCACATGAAGAGAGCGCTCCACCACCGCACTACACCCCAGGCCCCTCCATCTCTCTTCAACTGGAGTTGCCAACCGCAGAGTCAGCGGCCTGGGGAAAGATAAAATTCCCCGTCATCAAACTGTTAGCGTGGAAAGCACCCGGCCGGAAAGACTTAAGAGGACCCCGTGGGTCTAGAGGGGAGCCGGAAATGGCCAAAGGCCAAAACCAGTTTGAGTTTACGAGCACAGGACCACACCACACCCAGCTGCTTCTTCGCACAGGCTGAGCCCGAGTGGGCTCCCCGACGTCGCCCCTCTCCATGACGAGTGTATCCTGCCGAATTAAAATCAACCAGGAAGACAGAAGCGCCGAGGAGACTGTCCCCGACAGAGACTTGCAGAATTCCTCTTGGCTTCTTCCACTTGGGATAAAAATCCACGCTCCCGGAGCTGGTGGGATGGCTCAGCGGGTCGGGATGCCTGCTTACACCCCTGGGGCCCTGAGTTCAAGCCCCAGAAGCCCGTGTGATGGAAGAAGAGAACTGACCGCCCAAACTGACCTCCACCCATGTGCCATGGCGGACATTTGTCCTTTCTCTCTCTCTCAAGTAAATACGCTAAAAAAAATCAGCACTCCTAGGTACCCCTCTCCAATGACGTCTAGTGGCACCAGAACAATCCCAAGGCAGGAGCCACCTGGATCAGCACCCAATAAGGAAGAGAGTGAACGTGGCGTCAGTCTCCACAGCACGGCCAGGAGATGCCTCTGGGACATCTTCAGCACGCGCCCAGCCCTGAAGAGGGGAGAAGGTGGAGAGGCCAAGGCAGGCTGTCTGCTCCTGCTGGGGCCCAGACAACGCACACTCACCCCACCCGGGGTGACTTATCAGCTATGGGAGGCCCAAGAAACCTGGCCAGCCACCCTCCTGGGGAGCCCAAACCTCAGGTCTTGCTTTGCTGCTAATCACAGCAAGCACCCGGTGCCTCGGTGCGATCTGGGTGGCCCTTAGCCACGCCCATCCGCGTCACGTGCTGGGCGAGCTCAGGGGGCCTGTGGCAGCGCACACGCTGTCAAGAAGCGGGACAGGTGTCCCCGCCATTCCCACTTCGCAGATGGGAAGCTGCGGGGAGCAGGCGCTGCGCCCCAGTCCCGTGACCACCCAGAAGCGCAGCCCTGGTTCCTCTAGCAGCCTAGGCAGGCAGATGGCAGCTGGGAGCTCTCGGAGGCTTTGCAGAGATGGCAAGGGATGCCAGGGGATGCCTCTTCCCTCTGGGCCTCGGGCTTCCTTTTTGGACCCTGGGGAGTGTGAGCTGCTGAATCAGCCATGTCTTTCTGTCCTGCCAGGCTTCCTCCCTCCCGTCTGGCAGTGTGGACGGGGCGGGCAACGCCCTGGCAGCAGCAGGCACGGCTTGTGCCCAGGCTGGGCCTCCCCCAGGAGCGCCGCGCCATGCCTTTTGGGATCTGAGAGGAGAATCTGCCCTTTCGGTACTTTTCCAGGCTTGGAGAAAAGACAGGATTCAGCAGAGCTCGGCTGGACTCTTAGCGTTAACTTTCATTCAAAGTCGTCCCCGTCCCCGTCCCCCCTTTCCAGAGCCCTCTGTCATTGCTCAGCCATCTCAAGCGGCCTCAGGAGGTGCCAGGTAACTACACAACAAGGCACACCCCAACCTGATCATGACTTAAGGCTGGGACCTCTGTTGGGGCGTCTTTGAGTTGCCATAGCTCATACCACATAGCTCATACCTCAGCTGGCTCAGGCGACCGAGGAAACAACACGCGGGGCTTGGCACCTGCATGGGAAAAAGAGGCTGAAGCCTGGCCCATCCGCGGCGGGCACTGGGCAGGCCAGGCCAGACTCGGGCAACTCCCGGCAGCCACTCTGCCAACAGGACAGAAACACGGGGCTGTGATTCCCATCCCGATCATTCCTTGTCCCTTCCCAACCCTTAGGGACATCTGAAAGCTCTGCTGCACTTGGGGTGGGGCAGAGAGGAGCCGCGAGAAGACAGAGGTGGGGGCCTCGCGGCAGGGCCAGCTGCCTCCCGTCCCTGCGCTTCCTTCCCAGGACACTCCCGCTAGCAGTGTTAATAACTAACCGTGTCCCAGACAGGTGCTGGCGGCCTGGCCTTAGGAGTTCTGGTTCAGGGTTGGAAGTGACTCATTTCCCTTTTTTATAGTCTGCTAGCTGACTGAGTCACCCCCAGCCGACCCTTTCACACAAGTCCTCACACCCTGGCCGGCTCACATGTACGGCCACACCGTAGAGGAGACCTGCCTGCCTCCCAGGACCCTGTGTGGGTCTGATGGGGGACGGGGGGGGGGGGTCCCCATAAGTGGCCAACTCGCTGCGTCCCTTCCCTCAACCCCCTCAGCAGGGACAGCTGACCCCTTCGCTGTCTTAAGGAAACTTGACGGGCTGTCTCACGAATACAGAGTGACAGGTAGGATCCGTACCGAGGCGCACAGGGGAGGTTGGTCTCACCTTTGACCTTTACCCTGAACACGGCCCACGAACCTTCTCTACCTGGAAACGAGACCAGAGCTGGAGGCTGGGGAGGTGGCTCAGTTAGTGAAGCCCTTGCCTCGCAAGCATGGGGAACCCGATGTCCAATGGTCCAATTCCCTGAACCCAAGTTAAATTAAAAAAAAAAAAAAGCTAGGTGCCGTGGTGCACACCTGTAATCTCAGTGGAGGTGAGATGGGAACATGCAGATGTTGATCTCTGGGGCTCATAGACAGCTGGCCTGACCCATGACGAAGTGCTAACGGGAGACCCTGTTTCAAACAAAAAAGTAGACGGTACTGAACCAAAGGGCACCTGGGGTCATCCCCTGACCTCCACGGGCACACTTCCCGTGCACCGCCCACCCCGCCCTCAAGACTAGAAACGGAAAGTTCCAGAACCCACAGGCCAAAATGCACAACTGTGATTCAAATAAATCGACTTCTTAACTCTTGAGAGAGGCAGGCAGGCGGTAGGTAAACTGAGTCCAGGGACTGTGGAACAGTTTTTGTCCTGCATATCAGCTGACCACTGACTCAGGCCAAGGCTCGGGATCCTGAAGTGACTCTGGTATTGAAAACGCAGGGAACGCTAGGTGACCCTGTTCCCACACTTCTCCTGTGGTCTTGTAATTGGTGAAATTGAAAAGGGAGGCTGGGAGAGAGAAAAACGTATGTGTGTGTACATATGTGTGCATATACGCATATATAAAGGGAGATGGAAACAAAACCACATCGCCTGCCCCTGAAGTTCCTTTGCTGGTTTCTGCAACCCCAGCTGACAGATGTTTGTGGTTGCAGGAGAAGGGGTAGAGGGAGGGGTGCACTGCGACTCTCCAGGCACTGTGAGTTTGACTGACAGGCTGAGAACACATGACACTGTTTCGTTGCCCAGAGGTGAAATCAAGCAGAGAAGAAACAGCAGAGGTGGAGAGGGGTGCTGAGAAAACAGGGTGCCCCACAGGCCAGCCTTGGCCCCCTGGCAGGGTTGCGCTGACTCTCGCCCACCTTGCACCCGGCCTGGCACGCCCAGGCTCTGGTCACCTGCTTGCTCATCTCTCGGGGTCACGAGCCAAGTTAACCACAGGCTGTGACTGAACCCCCCAGATTTTTCCGCACCACCTTTGGAAATGTGTCTGCTGCTGCTGTGACTTCCGGTGAACCTCAGAGCCAGTGGGGGGGGGTGAGCCCATGTGTCTTGCACACAGCCCCTGAGACTACGGTTGAGGGTCTACGGTGCTGGAAAATGAGAGGAGACCCCACTTCCAGAGCTGGCTCAGGGACTCCGTGACTCAGGAGCCCTGACCTGTGAGCACGACGTCCCAGAGAGAAGTGGGAGGTCTGGGGACGGAGCCCACTGCAGGGACATGACACGAACCGCGGTGACTCACCGTTGGATCCCTTGGGAAGTTCCATCTGCGCATCCCCGGGATGGCAGAGGGCCCTGGCTGAGCTCACGCCTCGCATGGCGACACTCAGACCACGTCTCCTGCTAGCCGCCGCGGCCCCAGCTTTCCCCTCTCATTCAGGTCCTGGTGGAAATTGTCATGGGAAGCCGCAGCGACTGTCCCCACCCACCACACCCCCGAATTTGGTGGACGGAGCGAGGGAAAGCACATCTATATCCTCCAGGTTGTCGGCCGTTCACGGTCCTTCCTCCCCCACAAAGCCAGCGTGGGAGCCATCCGCTAAGATTACTGTGCCAAAGACTCACCCGGCCGTCAGGCTGCCCTCTTGCCCGTCCTGGGCCCTTGGAGTGAGAACTCGAGGAGCTGCGGGCACAAGTGTCCAGGAGTCTTCCAAAGACACCCCCGACTGTGGCAGAAACATGCAGGCAAAGGGCCGTGGTTCCTCCCTGCGAGTGTTTCCACAGCTCGAGTGAGGCTTTATCAGGGTCCACAGCTGCCTCATCTACCATGTGGGAGCCATGGAGAAGCGCCCCAAAGACGAACACCAGGTGTTCGTTCTCTTGGAGGCTCAGCTTCCGGGAGCCCTGAAGTTAGTCATGGGACATTCGCTCACAGTCACCAGGACAGACCCTCACAGGCACGGAAAGACCCACGCATGTGCATCCACTCCTACTAGACTCACTCACATACCAATCCCTCCAGAGACTGGCGAAACCACACAGGAGGGTCTTGAGCAGCGTCGGTACTCTGGGACGTGATGACGTCACTATCAGATGTCCCTTGGACGTGCCTAAACACATCGGAACAGAATATGGGTGGCTGGTGTCTCCCCTCCATGTTCCTGGTCTCTGCTGCTGGTCCCAGAGGTGAGGGAAGGGGAGGAGAATGGTCCTTACACTGAGCCCAGACTTTCCTACAAGAGGCACCCTAAATCCAGCAGCTTGAGATGTGGCCGTAGTGTTTCAGCCCGTCTGTCCCCGTGGAACCCGTCACTCTGTTGACACCTGTATGCGAAGGGACAGGACAGAAACTTGCCTTTCCAGTCTGGATCCGCTTTCCAGCCCACTTGTTCCTTGGTGGGGACAGGGACCCCAGCACATTCCCACTCCACACCCCTCTGGGGACCCAGCTCCCTCAGACGCAAGGGCTGGAGTCTCAAGGCCCTCACTGGCCTTGAGTGACCTCACGCGTGTGGTCAGCACCCACTGAACTCCCACCACGACGTTGGCAAGTCCACCTAATACCCGTCCCGTCCTGCTTTGGGCTTCCCTGTGACTGCCCCCCTCCCCGTCCCAAGCACTCTTTCCTAAGCATGCAGGATCCCTGACTCTCCCGCTGTTACTGCCCGCGCTGTTAGTCACACCTGCTTACACATCACCTAAGCAGGCGATTGGTTTGGAAAGACCACGCCCCCGTTCCTCACTCTCTACCACCCCCCCACCCCCCACCCCCGTCTTCCCCTTCCACCAGCCTGTCATGGCAGCTCTCCTCTTGTCCTCTCTGACTCATACTACCTCTTCTGTGCTAGCGCTTTCCACCTTAAGGTGAAACTATGTCTCCCGGGACCACCAGACTCTTAACTCTAAACTCCTCTTTCTTAAGTCTGTCTGTCATGTCAGTTTCTCTTTGCCAACAGACCTCTGTGTGGCACCCACACATGGTTGGAGTTGCTCCCCATTCCTTTCCCACCAACCTAAGACTTGCCCTCTCCCTCTGGGCCTTCAGGCTGCTTTTCCTGCCTCTATTTCTCCCATGACTACCATCTTTGCTTGGGTCCTAGATGACTTTCTTGCTAATATGTTTACCGCCTGCTTCCTGTCTCCTGTCACCATAACCAGAAGGTAAATCTATGGAGCAGACGCACGCCTGCTTGCTCAGCTAGCATGCGCCCAACAATGATAGGAAGCTCTGGGCTATCTATGATGTGGATGGACGAAAGGATGAGATAGACAGACAGATGAATGGACACATGGATGGACAGAATGGATGGATGAATGAATGAAATAGGTTGATGGATGGATGAAATGGATGGGCAGACGGCTGGATGGACAGACAGATACGGATAGGTGAAATGGATGGGAGGAGGGATGGATGGATGAAATTGATGGATGGATGAATGAAATGGATGGATAGATAAATAGATGGATGAAATAGGTAAATGGATGGATGGATGACATGGATGGATAGATGAATGAGTGGGTGGATGGATGAATGAATGGATACATGGATGGATGGATGGATGGATGGATGGATGGATGGATGGATGGATGGGTAGAATGAATGGGTGGGTGGAATGAATGGATGGAGGGATGGATGCACAGATAAAACAAATGGGTGGAACAAAGAAGGCACTTCCTGCCAATCAGCTGGGAGGAAGGGACTCCATTTATGGAACACCCGGGCACTGAGTTGGAGTTATCCGGGGAGCAGCCCAAGGGCTGGTGGGGCTGAGAGTGCTTCTTTCAGACAGGCAGTGCCTCCAGCTGCCTGGAAATCCCCTCGCAGTCACTCATTAACTATCCCTGACCCCGGCATGCACGCAGCCTGTCAGTCAGTCACCAGGCCCAGGCTCAACTAAAGCAGGGCATCAACCACAGACACTCAGGGCAGGCCCACGCCCCTACCAGCGCGCCCACCTGTCCTGTGGGCACCTTGTCTATGCTCCTGGGAACTGAGGACGCAGCAGTGAGCCGCCCTCACACGCCAACCTCCAGCCCTCTAGTGGAGAAGCCCAGGCAGCCAGCACTGCAGGTGACATCCCGAGGGGATCTCCTGAGTGGGGGAGGGGGGACCTGTGTGCTTGTGGGCTTTAGGAAGGTGAGGTCCGCGGGTGACACAGGAAAGCAGAGGGGGAGTGGCAGGGGAAAGGGCGAGTCTACTCTCAGGGTGGGATATAAAAGGGAGGGGAGGTGGGAAGAAACGGCGTAGGAGATAAAGTATCCCAGGAGACGGGGATGCTGAGACACGGCCTCCACTGGCGTCTGCCAATGGTGGCACACAGCATGTTTAAGCATGATTAAGAGGGATTCTTTGTAGGTAAGGGGCGAATGAGGTTAGAGTCCTGGGGGTCTCAGCTGGCTCTATATGCCAGGGCCAGAGTGGGGGCCAGAAGAGCGGAGAAGGGTCAGATGAGATCTTTATGTGATGACGGACAGCTGCACATCTCGGCTTTATGACTTTGTTCAATACCCAGCCCGCAAAACATGGGGAGTTAACATGCCCCCTGACAGAGTAAGAAACAGGAGAGAAATGTACCCAGAGTCACATCCGGAGCTGGCAAGATTGGGAACAAGATAGAAAGAGAAGAAACATTGACACTTAGCGGACACCTCCTCTGTCCCAGGAACCAGGACAGACGCTCCACGAAGCCTTGGGTCCCCTCACACCGGACTATCCCCGGGTCCTCATTATACAGCTGGGCCACCAAAGTCCAAAGGAGAGCAGCTCACCATCCCAGGGCCACGAAGCAAGGAAGCAGTAGAGGGCAGATTTGAACGCAGGACACCAAGGCCCAGACCCTTCGCCCCTGCGACAGACCAATAGACAGATGGAGATAAGATCTGGCAGGCTGCAGACGCTTCCCTTCGCACCCAGCTCTCCCTGTCCCAGGCCCTGCAGAACCACATTATAAATGTCCGGCTCTGTATCGACCACCTAGATTTACGACCAGAGCTGCTCAAAGCGCTGGGGATAGAAGAGTCTAGACGGCTAAGGGCGAAGCCAGCTCTTGTATAAAGACGCGGCTGCGTGTTCCACATCCGGCATTATTAGGACCAGACGTGGGTCGGCAGCCTTCCAGAAAGCTCCAAGATCCGGTAGTCTCTGAGCTCCTGCAGGGCAGCGGGTGCGAGCCACCTGCTCCCTGTCTCCTGCGCATGCGGACTCGGAGGTGCGAGCCACCTGCTCCCTATCTCCTGCGCATGCGGACTCGGAGGTGCGAGCCACCTGCTCCCTATCTCCTGCGCATGCGGACTCGGAGGACCTGCCACGTGGTCTCTCCCAGCGGCTCCCTCGGCGCGTGTGAAGGGCAGGGGGTTCACTCGACAACTCCTTGCCACCCAAAACAGTCCTGGCTTCCTCTCAATCTTCCCGTGCCATCCCAGGCAAGTGGCTGTGCCTCAGTTTTCTCACCTGGAGGTAGGGCACATTGGGGCCTCCCATTAAAGCCGCGAGCCGTGTGCATGATTAAGTGGATTCGAGCAAGCAGTCAGGAGGTCCTGGAGCCTACTAGCCCGGCCGGAATGAGGGATGACTTTCAGCCCTCTCTGGTGGCAAACTGCAAGGACACTCCTGCCTGCCCACGGTGCCCTGGCTGGACCCGCACAAGGTTGTTACAGCTATGTCTGTCTGCACAAAGGAACATGCCAAGGAGCGAGACCCACATCCGCCCTTGCAGAAAAAGAAAAATCAAAGCGCACTGCAGGGACAGAGTTGTGTTGGGACAGCGTGTGTCACTCACCTTTCCTCTTGTCTTTCCTTCTGGGGTCAGAGCATCCACCACATCTGCAGAAACCGCTGGTTTTTACCTAGAAAAATAAGCAGAGGGTTATTACTGTCAGCAGCAAGGTAACGAGGAAGATTTAAGGCGGGGAGGGAGGGACCCCTAAATGGCAGGCCCCCGGATGTTACTATGTAACCCAAACTGCCCAGTCTCTCCGGAGCTGGGCTTGCAGGCATGTGCTGCCATGCCTGGCTGACAACTGTCCATCATTCAGTGTACACTGAAACCACCTTAATTCAGACGAAAAGAAGGAAGCCATTTCTCATGGCGATTGTGGTTACCACAGACTGAAGAATACTCCTAAAGAAACATGTCTTAAAAAAATATAGCGACTTTAGATGCAACAAAACAGAAATGGAATTTCATTGGATTGTTTTTCAAGTCATTAACAAAGCTTGTGCTCACAGTGAACCTTAATGATGGGCACAGTGAGGCTAAGAACTGAGGCGTTCTATTTAGACTCCTGTGCATGTGTGCGTGTGTACATGTATGTGTGTGTGTGTGTCTGTGTGCCTGTGTGCGTGGAGGAAGGGATACACATGCACGCACGCACATACATGTAATGGCCACAGGACAACTTTCAGTGTTATTCCATAGGGGTCATCTACCTTTTGGGGGGAAGGTCTCTTTTTTTAATTTTTTTAATTATTATTTATTCAATTGTGTGTGTGTGTGTGTGTGTGTGTGTGTGTGTGTGTGTGTAGAACCAAGGGTGAATTCGGGAGTCATCGTGAACTGTTTCTACCTCCTCTTTTGCTCTGCCCCAGGATTCACAGGCTCCGCCCTCCAGGACCAGAAACGCAGGCCGCCCCGCTTCCGCCCAGTGGGATCTGGGATCTGAACTCAGGACCCTCTGCTTGCAAGGCAGAGGCTTAACCCCTGAGCCATCTCTCCAGCCTTGGAAGGTCTCTTAATAAAGTAATCTCACCAACGAACCCAAGGGCTACCCTGTCTCTGTTTCTGCAGCGCTGGGATGACAATCATATGTTACCAAGCTCACTTTTTAATATATTTTAATGTATTTTCTGCATAAGCCTTGGGGATTGAACCCAGGTCCTCATACTTGCGAGGCAAATACTTTACCAACTGGGCCATCTCCCCGGCCCTGGACTGGGCTTCTTCCATAGACTCCTATGGTACTGTTTTTGCATGTCCCGACCTTGGTGCATATCTGAACTCATTCAGTGGGACAAAGCACAAGGCGCCTCCAGCCGCTCCCACTGCTAGCACACACACGACTCCCTGTGGGTGTCTAGAGGGTGAGGTGGCCTCACCGCGCGTCCCTGTAATTCCTGAACAAATGTGCAGGTATCAGCAGAGTGGCTGTGACACTTAATCTTCAAATCCGGCCTCTGCTCACTCTAATTCAGGCACCGGGAAGAGTAACATTTCAAAAGGCGTTTAGAGATAATAGCCCCATTCTGAGCCTCCGCTGTCAGTAGACTCAAAGAAACCACTCTAGACCCTCCGGTTGGCAAATGCAAACAGAGAGGAGACAGACCAGAGGGAAGAGAACACCATCAGATTTGAAACAGAAAACTTGTAACCTTTGCGCACAAGAGAAAGGATTGTTTGGGTGGCTGTTTTGTTCTCGCCGTGCACATTACACATCGTCACTCCAGGGGTTTCTGAGATTCTGAGGACAGGGCCCCGCTGGTCCTCTGCAGCCAACCCTTCCCCCACCCTGGGTCAGATGGGGGGGAGGGCAGCCAATTGTCCTGCGCCCCTCCTCCAACCCCCCTTCCGGGTCTGTATCTCACCCCACATCCACCGACACATCCCAGACCCAGCCTCGGGTGCCATAGACTCTCGGGGTGGTGGAAGGGAGGCGCATAGGGGCGCATGCCTTGTGTGGAGAGGTCAATCTTGGGTGTCACTGCCTTGTGTGGGTGTCCTCCTCAGCTTTTTGAGACAGGGTCTCTCGCTAACCAGCAATCCCCAGGGATTCTCCTGTCTCCACCTACCCAGGATGGGAACTACAGGCATGTTCTCTCCCTCCCCCACCGGAGGGGGGGGCACAGCTTTTTAAGTGTCTGCTGGGGATCTCTCTCTCTCACACACACACACACAATACATACACCATACACACACCACACACACAACACACACACCACACACACCACACACACACCACACACACTATACACAAACCACACATACCACACACACCATACACACTACACACACACATCACACACACTATACATACACCACACGCACAACACAAACAACACACGCACAGGTCGTCACGTCTGTGTAGCAAGCATCTTACCCGCTGAGCTATCTCCCCAGCCTCTAGTAATACACTCACAGGACCAGGCAAATTGACTGGCTGGAGTCAGAACGAACCCAGAGCCTCAGTGGCCAACAGGAGAAGGTGGGAAACTCATCCGCAAGGAGGAACCAGAACCACAATCCTCCCCTCCCCCAGGCCAGGAAGAGGCTTCCTGCTTCTGCTCTGGGCAAAGTCACCCGTATCCACCCTTTATCAGCTT
This sequence comes from Typhlomys cinereus, assembly GCA_023101885.1. Taxonomy (NCBI): domain Eukaryota; kingdom Metazoa; phylum Chordata; class Mammalia; order Rodentia; family Platacanthomyidae; genus Typhlomys; species Typhlomys cinereus. The sequence continues at coordinate 332,234 of JALPQD010000789.1, forward strand.
GTGACCAGATGGAAGGCTCCCAATCAACTTATTCAAGCTAGACCCCCACTGAATGGAAAACGGTTCTGGCATTGGCTTTCCCTCCCTTGAACATGAATGAATCTCAGTTCACTCCAGAGAGCGAGAAGAGGGGCAGGGCAGGGCCCTGGGAGAAGGGGTCATTTTGAAATCATGGGATTGGGGGTGGTCTGGAGAAGGGAGAGAAGGACCTCAAAGCCAAGGACTCCTTCCCAGAGCTGCTGGAGAAGCCAACGCAAGTGTTGTCCCATGCGGTGGGGCTGTCTGGTCTACAGTGAGCCAGGGGGTTTCCTCAGCATTCCTAGGAAGCTCCCAGGGTTCCTTGCAGCTGTGGCTAGAAGGGAACTCAGTGGACGTGGCATCTGCATTTCTCATGTGCTCCTGGAGGAACACAAGCTTGGGGGTCCACAGAACTCACTCAGCAAGCGGCCTATGCCCCCCTTAGATCCCCGAACCCACTGAGAACGCAGTTAAAGTTGATGTGATGTGTTCTAGCCACAGCTTCCTCTCTGAGCTAGAAACACTCCTCGCTGAGTCCCAGAGAACAAGGGGCTTGCTCATGGTCCAAGGACCCCAGTTCTGGCAGTCAGCTCGGCCCTGTAGTGCATCTCCAGGGGTCTCTGCATTGAACAGACCCTTCGCTTCTGCTGCGTTTCTCTGTGGCAGCCCGGTGGCCCAAGCCTCCTGGGAGTCTAGCTGCCCTGGGGTCCTGACTCACGTCCCACCATTAAGTGTAGACCTTATTATGTTCTTACCACAGAGATGGGGAGACATACCCCCCACATACCTTAACAGTCAGACCCATAGCAGTACCGACACCCGGATCCTCTTAGAGAAAAGGTAGCTGAGCAAAGTCCATCATCAGGAGTCGGCCCCAAATCTTGCCCCTCTGCCCATACCTTGCGAGCCCACCCAGATCAATCTCTTTTAAAAACCACGTAAGTGGTTCTTGCCCCAACCATGCGCTATGGCAGAGCTGCATCTAACTAAGCTAGAAGGACCTGTTTCTCGGGGCGTCGCTGACTGAAGCACCCAGGGACCGAAGCCCCCTGGGGGGAGGCAGTCCACGAGGAGCGATGGTTGGCTATGCCCAGTTCCACAGATCTCTCACTTTCTCCCCTAAAACCACGCACAGAGTTCATGGTGTCCGTGCTGAAGAAGAGGGGACCCCAAGACAGAAGATCTGCGTCAGAAAGGAAAGCTGGTAGGAGGGACACAGGGTGTCCACACTTTATAGTCCACTTGGTCAAAATAAGGGGTGCAGTTTAGGGATACTTTGGGGCCTTTGAATGGGTCCAAAAATCAGAAGGCGCTCTGGGAGGGCAGCTGACTGACAGAGCATTTGCATGTGCAGGTCGTCAGGTCCGTCCATAGCACCATGAAAAACAAATGCTCTCAGAAAACAGAGTCGTGGCCACCGTTCAGCGACAAAGTGCTTGCTTATTGCAGCAACAGGAGCGTGGGCTCAATTCATAGCGAGAGGAAGGGAGGGAGGGAGGGAGGGAGGGAGGGAGGGAGGGAGGGAGGGAGGGAGGAAGGAAGGAAGGAAGGAAGGAAGGAAGGAAGGAAGGAAGGAAGGAAGGAAGGAAGGAAGGAAGGAAGGAAGGAAGGAAGGAAGGACGGACCAGATGAAGCGACTTCCGCAAAACAGGCCAAGCAGCCCCACAAGTCACAGCACTGGGTCACATGTGTGACGACCTTCCCAGACCAACGTGTTCACCAGGCCAGAGATACTTCCAGGGGTCCACAAAAAAAATTTCTTACTAAAAAGTAGAACAAATTACTTTTTTTTTTTGCATGCATGCATGTGGTGTATGTGTGTGTTGTGCATGTGGGTGAGTGTACACGTGTGTGCAGGTGTGTGTGTAAGAAGGCACTTGAGTGTGTGTGCCCGTGGAAGCTGAATCTTCCTGGGTTGCTCTTCCTCCTTATTGCTTTGCTCTGGGGTTTCCCAGGCTCCACCTTCCGGGCTGGAATCCCAGGCTACCACCTCATCCGCCCAACATTTTTCCATGGATTCCGAACCCAGGTCCTTTTGCTTATGAGGCAGACGCTTTCACCCCTGACCCATCTCCTCAGCCCACAAATCACCATCCTAACACTGCCTGGGTATCCGTGAGAACAGCCGGATCCTCCTCATTCTCAGAACCTTGCAGCCATCTGATTTTGACAATCTAAATTTCTTTAGAGGAAGGGCTGGATCTATGCCGAGGGACCTGTCACAATCTGACCTCGAACTGACCTGCTTCCTTCCAGTGCTCAAACGTGGCAGTCTTTCCTGAGACCCCTTTGCTGAACTATCCCCACAGTAACCCACCGGGGAACTCTTTCTGGAATAATTCTCCAGCCAGGAACCAGGAACCTACCCTGCACCCACCTCCCACCCCATGGCCTCCCACGGACCCACCTTCTTCCCTGAGACTCTGTCCAGAGCTGCGCTGTCCAGCATCGGACAAGTCCACGGAGGCCGTGGGCCAGGCAGAGGCCACAGCACCCCCACACCTGCATGTGAGAAGCTTAGCCTGGTAAGAGGCGCAGCAGCCCAAGCCCCCCGCCCCTGCAGCACACACACCAAGTATGCATCTCACCCAGGCCTATAAAAGACAATTATACAATCTGATCTGGCAAATTAGTGCCGCAGAAATATCTAATTCTCACAATGAACTGGAGGGTTGGATTGGCTGGAACCGGGATCTTTCCGGGGATTTGCCCTGGGGTCAGGATTAGGGTTCATTTATTTCTTTTATTTTCCTGTGAGGGGAGGGTGGAAAGGCTTCCTCTCCCAGAGCCCTCCTCACCTGCGCCGGGCTTTGGTTTTAGACACGCCGACTGCGTGCAGCTCTTACCCACGCGCTGCCCCGTTGGGCGGGACTCGGAGTGCCCACCGGAAGGGAGGACAGAACAGTATTTCTGTTCTGTTTTTTCACGAAAGAGAAAGGTTTCTTTCCAGAATCCTAAGTCAAGGGATGCATTTTCAGATACTGACGCAACCCGAGGTCGACCAATGAAAGAGCCTTTCCAGGTAGCGATTGAACTCCTCATTATTCTGGTCCAACTTAGCAGGTTTACTTGGAGACTTCTCAGACAGATGTTTGTCAAAATACCCCGCCCTCCCCGGGCAGGACATCCATAGGAGTCGAGTCAGTGCTCACCTCCTCAGCTTGCCACACTCGGCCACCAAGGAATCGCCTCTTCCATGTCCCAGTAAGTTGAGCCCAAAGGAGGGTTATCCTTAATCCAGTGAAAACAAATGTGTGACTTTTGCATGACTTCAAATATGGACTGTATGTGTATGTGTGTGTGTGTGTATCTGTGTGTATGGATCTGTTTGTGTGTGTACAGACGCAACTGTGTATGAGTATGTATACATGTGATTTTGTGTGTGTATGAGTACATATGTGGGTGTACGTGTGCATGCATGTGTCTTTGTGTATGTGCAAATATGTGCATGTGTGTAGGTGTTTGTATAAGTATTTGTGCGTATGTGCATGTTCGTGCATATGTGTGTGCATGTGTTTATGGGTGTGTGCATGTGTGTCTATGTGTATGTGCATGTGTGTCTATGTGTATGTACATGTATGTGTGTCCGTGTATACGTGCAAGTCTATATGTATGTGCATGTGTGTTTTTGGTGTATATGTATATGTGTATGTGTGTGCATATCTATGTCTATGTGTATGTATGTGCATGTGTGTGTGCATATGTCTGTGTATGTGTGTGTCCATGTGTATGTGTGTGCATATGTCTGTGAATGTGTCTACATGTATGTGCATGTGTGTGTATTTCTGTGTGTGTATGTGTATGTATTTATGTGCATGTGTGTATGTCTATGTGTATGTGCATGTGTGTGCATACATCTGTGTATACATGTGTGTCTATGCCTATGTGAATGCTTGTGATAATAAGCCTTACATCACTGCAGTGCCGTGTTCTGCCTTTGCAGACACACTTACAGAAAGACAGATGTTACTGAAGGTGATGCTACTGCCAAGTCAAGAATCCTGTTTCTGCTCTGTGCTCCTGGGTTTTACACCAGCACATAAAGCCATGTGTGCATGTGCACGACAGGAAAGCAGATGTGAAACAGGCCAGTGACAAGGGACTCACGAGAACAGGGAGGGGGTGTAGCAGGGAGAACAGGTACAGGGAGGGCACGCCCGTACACATATTTCTATGACAACTTGAAAAATTAAGTAAGAAGCAAAGGCTCTTTCTGATGCGTCGACCAGGAGGGTTCTAGCGACCGCTTTGGAGTGGATGAGGGAAGGCTGGGTGTGCAGGGTCGTAGCTCTCCCGAGGACCAGGCAAGTCCTCCGACTCCCACGGGATGGGCAAGCACACACTTTCCAGAGCAGCGCAACGCCCACCCCAGCCCAGTGAGACCGGGGAGGCTTGGAAGGGGGCGAGAGGCAGCGGAGCAAAGAAAACACCAGCCTCCTTCAGCAGCGTCCTGCGGAGCTCTGCGTCTCGGGGTGTGAGCCGCGGGCAGGAGGATGGATGCAGAACCCGGAGGAGGCAGGGAAGGCACGCTTTGAAGGTCTTCCACCACCAGAACCCTTTCTTACAAAATTATATTCGTATTGTGTGTAAGTGGGAGGGCCACATGCCACAGAGGTCAGAGGACAACTTGCAGAAGTCGGCTCTCTCCTTCTACCCGGTAGACCCTCAGGATCAAACGCAGGTCGCCAGGCTTGGCAGCAAGCCCCTTCCTTCACCCGAGGAGCCATCTCGACAGCCCACAGCAGTTGCTTCTTTGTGGATGTCGTCAGGACTTTGCTTGCTTCCTCAATGTACTAAATTAAACTGCGCTTCCAACTTTTTCTTCCATATTCTTGAACCATAAAAAGCAGTTGATAAGTACTGTTTCTATGACCACGGCCATCCCAGAATAGGAATGTGAAAGGCGAAAGGAAGAGGTTACCATAGTTGTTCCTGGGCATTTAAACTGAAGAGCGACCTCTATAAGCATGTGCGTCCTTTGGAAGTGAGCAAGTATGGGAAGAAAGAATGCACCTCAATATTTCTTTAGAAAATCATGAAAATAAAGTGAATCATTTCTCATTTCAAACCAGAAACGTAATCCTGAATATCCGTAAGAAAAAGTTCAGGGATGGGGAGACAACACAGTCAGCTTAGGTGGTGAGTTCCGAACTCATGAGAGAATGTATTTCAGAAGCAATAGACAGAACTCCTGAGAATGCTGCCTAAGGATTGCTCTGACCTCCATGTGCACACATACACACAGGAAACATGCACGCACACATACATCCACACGTGTACACAGGTACATGTGCACACACAACACAAATGCCTAGAGAAGCTGCGAGAGTGCTCGACAAATCTGAAACAACCAAGAAGTAAGTTAAGGTCAGACAGCTACATCCTAGATTTGAAATTGGGGTTCAAGGAGAGATCCGTCAAAGGTACCCTGATCTCGAGCCCATGGCATGACCCGGAGTGCGACGAGAAGCCAGCGGGCTGGATGGTTCAAGTGCTCCAGGATCGTCCCAGAGACAGCTGAGGTCACAGGGATGCGGGGGGGGGGGGGAGCCATTTCCACCCAGGGACCCGTCCGTGCTGGCTGTAAACTGTGAACTTGACCAAGAACCCTGACCCAGCCGATAAATCACAAGGTTGGACCGGACCTGTCCCACAGCATTTTCCAAATTCCCGTACGATGACAGAGAACTCCACTGACACCTGCGTTTCGGTTCACAGGTTCACAGCCTACGGGCGCACGTACTTCCCTCTGCCTGCCACACAGCCGGGGCTGGGAGCCGAGGGACACGCTCCCTAGACGGCCACGGAGACCCTGCCCACCCCAGAAAAGACAGGTCAGAGAGTAGGATCCTAAGTCTTTCCAAGCGTCATGGGGAGGATGGTGACAGGGGTCTTGTAGATACCCCTGCCTTGCACCCCCCCCATCTCTCCGACACAAAGGACGATGTCCATTCCCTTCTTCCCCGGTTGCTGGCTGCCCGCGGGGCTGGCTGATCACTGGTGTTCACTAGAATCTCGAGCTCATGGCAGCCAGACCCAGGGAGCTCCCTCTGCCAGAGAACTGGACTCTGATCGCCTGATTCCCCTCTTCTGAATGAAATGGACCACATACCTGGTAACACCCGCCCTCGCTGGTAGTACACCTTCTCTCCCCCTCCCCTGTCAATCCCAGCTCCAGGGTGCTCCCCACTGTCTAGACACGACTTAAGGGATGGTTCTGGGGGGATACGGTTCACCATGGAGGAGCAGAAGGCTGCTCAGGCACCGAACCTCCTCCCTCCCCCATTCCCGCATGACACCCCTTCCACCAGCAAGGCTGCACCTCCTAAAGGTGCCACGACATTCTCCAACATTAACATCAACTAAGGATTCAAACACATGCGCCCGCGGGGGACCACTCCCATTCATAGCATGGTACTCCCTAACGCTCACATCATTTATTGAGTGCTTACTAGTCTCTAGCTTTTCAGAAGTGCTACTTAATTCTCTTGATAATTCTCCCTCTTTTTAGGGGGAGCGGGGGCATGGTCTCATGTAGCCCAGGCTGGCCTCAAACTCACTATGCAACTGAGGATGGACTTGAACTCTTGATCCTTCTGCTTCTACTTCTCAAGTACTGGGATTACAGACATGTCCTTAGAAAGACCTGTTCCAGAACATTCCATGTAGTTTTCATAACTCATCTTGCCAAACCTTCGTGAGCTCTACCAGCTCTGCTCACTAGCCGTCAGCAGCTCCCAACTGCCTTCCACGAACATGAATCTCAGGCCTCCTCTTGTCTCCCCAGTCTTGTCTGCAGGACTTTTCTAGTACACGGCTTCTTAGACTGTGGGTTGTAACCCCAGAGGGGCTCACACAACTGAATACAGGAGTTGTGAAAGATTCCACGACACTAATAAGTTTTTGAATCCACAGCAACCAAAAAATGAATTCAAAATCAAGTGCAGATGAATCTGGGGTGTTTCCAGCAGTGACCCCTGTACTGCATGTGACATCACTCCAGTTTTGGTTCTGTGCACACGGCGTGCATTCTTGCACTGAGGGTGAAACACCTGCGTTCAGATCTGAGGAACTTTGTTTTCCAAAGTTCTTGCTCCAATACAAACATGGTGGATTAATTCATGGAAAACAGAGACTTTGACTATCCTCCTATGCTCTTTCCTTAACAGCTTGCTATCAAATGAATCCATCTTTGGATGGATATGTTAGAGTGTTTGATTTCTTTTTTCAAATCACTATTTGAGTTTCACGGAAAAAAATGAGTTTTGACTTGGGATTTAGATCACAATCTCAAACAACTTCTGAAATGGCCTTAATGAAATGGCCATTCGGTAGCAGCTATTTATGCAAAGTGGAGTCTCGGCTTTGGTGATTACAGCATGACAATATCCATCGATGGTCACTCAGAGGATGGTGAAGAATGTGAAGACACCCCACATTCTGCAGTAGCAAACGCCCAGCCAAGATGCACTCTTTATATAAGGTGAGCAGCGGTCTCACCCATGTCCTGTTTACTTTTGCCTTTAATACATGGTATAATTATATATACACTAAAGAAGTCATTTAAAATTAATTCCTTTGCTTTGCTATTAAACATTTGATTTGTATAACTATTTTTCAAATATTTTGTTTATTTGAGAAAGAGAAGAGGGAGAAATAGCGAGAGAGAGGAGAGAGAGAGAGAGAGAGAGAGCTCACGCATGCATGCCATAGTGCACAGGTGTGAGGGTCAAAGGACAACTTTCCATAGTCAGTTCTCTCCTCCTCCCATGTGGTTCCGGTCAGCAGATTTGCAAGCAGGTGCCTCCCTTGCTGAGTTATCTCCCAGGCCTCCTGTAACTACTGTGTATGCCATGTGCCCTGGGCTACGGAGTCACATGTTCAACTCCAAGCAACTTATCTCGTGCTTGCTCTCCGGTCCTGTAACTCCTCCCTGATCTGCTTCTCTCCCACCCTTCCTTCTAAGCCCCGCCCACGTCCCACCACCTAGACTCTCTAGCCACAGCCCGAGCCCCCCTCCCTCTGCCCCCCGCATTTCCTGCCTGTTTTCCACATGTGACACTGAGCTTAGGATAATGTCCTCTCTGTCCATGGAGGGGTTGGATCCTTTCGGGTGCGCCATCAGCCTGGGTGCAGGGACTTCTAGAGCTCAGAGCAGCACACAGGCCAACAGGAAGAGGGGCAACGCGCCGCATCTATAGACCACGACCCACAGCATCTGCATGCGTGTTTTATGGCTTACTTCCACTGTAGCCGCTCTGTCTCTCTCTCTCTCTTTCTTCCCCCTCCCTCTCCTTGTACCCCTAAAGTCTTTCTCTGCGCACCTCTGCCTGCAGCTGCAAACTTGGACCCAACCATGAGATCTCTCCTAGAACCTCCAGGGCAGACTTCAACTTGAGTTTAAAGACAGCTCCACATTCTTCAGTCAAAAAAAAAAGGTGTTTTTTTTATTTATTTATTCATTTTTTTTTATGAGGCAGTTGGGCCTTCTCTTTCCAAACCAATGGTGTGTCTAGGGACACCCGCTGAGGACAGTGTCCGTACCCAGCATCCCTCCCCCTGGGGCAGGGTTGTGACATCACCGTGGCCGCACATTGCTTCCTCAGCCCGCAGAAGGTCGAACCGCAGAAGGTGTCCCAGGCCCGGGGCCGCCAGCATTGTGCCAAGACGGAGCCCCCGTGTCTGGGTTTCACCATGTTTAAATGGAAAATAAAATAGCCAACTCAAAAACACTTTTCCAGTGATATTTTAAGGAAAAATGAGATCACAGAAAATCAGGGAGGTACGTCTACATGGTGTGACCCCAAGCAACATTTTTTTTTCTTTTCAAAGAATTCCCTGGGAGGTTTGTTCACTACCTGAGGAATAAACCCCCCAGAGACCACCTGGGTAGCAGCACACATAACATAAAATTCTAATGATGCTGCGGGAGCCCACAGTCCCCCTTAGATAGAGCCCCCTCTGTCCGTGTGATCCTCAGGACCCCATGAATCCTGGGGTTCACAAGGGCTGCCCACATCCCCCGTACCAGGCGGGTCCACATCTGCCTCTGCCAGACTTGCCAAATGTTTCCTACACCCACCCCAGCCCAGCTCGCTGTGAATCGTTATTCGCGTGTGAACTCACAGCGTTAATTAAAACACGTTCAGACCAGGCAAACTCCCATACTTTTTAAAAAGTCATTTGGGTAATCGCCTTTCCATGCCGCAAGCTCTCCCCGACGACTGACAGGTTGACATTTCACAACCTTGTTTGTTTTAATCAAGAAGTCGGGAGGTGGGGGGAGCGCCAACGTGGCTCTCCGCTTCGTTTTTCAGGTGCCTAAAATTTATTGATTGGCAAATCCTGACCTAACAGCTCTATGGTGAGACTGGGGGCGGGGGGGGTAAGTAGTTCCCACATCTCTGTGTCGGTGTCTACACGGGTGTGTGGAGAGGCCCGCAAAGCTAGGCCACACTTGTCCTCTTTCTCTGTGGCCCTCATCGCCCACGTGACAGCCCTATGTCTCCTCCAGGAGCACAGAAGCCCGTCAGACAAAGACAAGTCCCCTCATCGGCCCACAGAGTGAAAGGAGACCCCGCAGGTCTTGAACTAACTTATCTGTTGACATTAGAATAATCGCTCACCGCATAGCCCAGGCTGGCCTGAACCTCACGATCTTTAAAGGCAGCCACACCGGGGCCTGGCTGGACCCGAAGCTACGCTCCCCCACTGTTTGTCAGGCTGGGGGATACACTCCACAATCCCCGCTTTGAGCCAGTCCTTCCCACCCCACATGGCTGCTTGGAAGATCCAGTCGATTAGTACGTGTAAAGCATTTGAAACAGAATCTGCCGAGTCGTCATGGCAAAGATCTTGTGCCCAGAGCTGAGAGGAGCAGGACGATTCTAAGGTTCAACAGCTTCCATTTTCTATCTGACGTCCACGCGGCTGCCACATCACTGAGTCTTCCACGGAAAGATGAATGGTCTCTCCTGAGAGGCCTCAGCGTTTCAGGTTGGTTCTCCTGGCCCATGTCCAGGGTCTGAGAGACATTCGATGGCCAGCCACGGGGAGAGGCCTGAGGTTCGCATAGAGACACTCTCACCACCCAGGGCGCGTCCCTCAACCGCACTGCAAGCCACCAGCAGCCAGCCGTAACCACACGTCCCTGTGGGCGAGGACTGTTCTTAGAAAAAACTGTCAGGAAGGGGGTGGACGAAGCTTAGTGATGGAGTGCTTGCCTAGCCCTGAGAGCAAAGATCACCAGTGCTGGGAGAAGGGGGAGAGGGAGGGAGGAAAAGGAGAGGGAAATAGAGGAAGAGACAGGGAACAAGAGAAGGAAAGGGAGAAAGGGAAGGAAAGAGAGGGAGAGAGAGGGAAAGAGAGGGAGATGGGGAGAAAGAAAAAAGAAAAAAAGGAAGGAAGGAAACAAGAAAGGAGAAGGCAGGAAGGCAGGAAGAAAGGAGTGAAAGAAGGGAATGAGTGAATGAATGAATGAATGAATCACAAAGTCTTCGAGCAATCTACATGGAAACCTTCTATCTAAAACCACCTGCACGGCACGAAGACATTTCAGTGCAGACTTAGTGCCTACTATGCGTCAAGTTTTTGACCAGACACGAGAGAAATACACAGAGCAAAAGACAGATCCCAGGCTCTTTAGCATCAAAAGTTCAGTAGCAAAGATGACATCAAAATGGTCTATGTGCCCGGGGGGTGGGGTGGGGTGGGGTACACCTGTTCCCATCACTCCCAGCTGAGGCCGGAGAATCACGAGTTCAAAGCCAGCCTGGAGTACATTTCAAGACCCTCAGGAAATCAAAGGCTTGGGATATGGCTCCGTGATACACAGCACTTGCCTGGCATGTTGTAAGCCCAGTTACTCAAACGACAATGGCCAACGCTCACACTATGTGGCACGGACAATGTGTGGGTTATATACACATCTCCTTAGCATACAGCATGCTCACGGGGGGGGGTGCTCCCTGGCTGGTGGGAACCAGAGGCTTCTGAACCGGTTGGGGAGAAACCACTTGCAGGCTTATTTGCCGGTGAAATCCGTTGGTTTGGTGAAAGAAGGCTGTCGGGCACGCGAGGGTAGGAATAACTTTCTAGCGGCTCCACCTTGACCACCGGGCACGGCTCCCAGAAGTCAGGCAGCAGGCGATTGGTCAGCTGCCACGGAGAGAGGGCGAGGAACTCAGTAGCACCTAATGAGGTCACAGACAGGGGCTCAGTTGCTCTCTGAAGGAGGCATGGGAGGGCGAGGAACCCTGGGCTGTACTGGACCGGCATATCCAAGAACGCATGGATACCATTTTATCTGCTCCGTCGGCCAGATCTGGACCATCGCTCCCCGGTCCTTCTTGCCTCCCCTGGGTGTCTGCAGACACCAGAGAACCAGGCTGGGGAGTATGGGGGGGGGCGGGTTGGAGATCTCGGATTTCAGAAGAAAGACCAGCGGGAGAAAAGGGTCATTCTTCCACCTGTGGGGGTGGACAGCAGCCAGAAGCAGAGGCTGTGCGCTTCTTTGGGTTTATCAGAGAGCTTAACAGATGTGCACATGATTAAACCGAAATTAGAAAAACCCACTTATTGCCAAACTGGCGAGTGTTGCAGCCTCCTGATACGACGAGGAGGCGCTCACTCTGAAGACTATTCAACATGGCGCCCGGCCCCACAATCAGGGAGTGCTGAGCGCTGCCCACATCCCAGAACCTCATCTAGGAAAGTTCCCCCGCAGGCGGGCTCAGGGACCTGTTTCCATGGCAACTGTAAATCCCACGAAGTTGCCAGTCAAGACGAATTAAGCATCGCAGGGACGGCAGGGGGTGGAAGGAGAGCTGAGGTCCAGTTCCGTGTGGAAAGGTCTCAGGTACCCTGAGCACATGGCCCCAATGGGGGGAGGGGGTCCTGGACACATCAGATGGGGGCTGGGGGGATGGCTCAGGGGTTAAGCCGTTGCCTAGCAAGCAAAAGGATCTTTGACACCCACACGCGTACACACTCAGACAAATAAAAAAGTATCAGTGGCACACAAGAGCATGCATGGAAGACGACATAAAATAAACATGTGCTTCAGCTGCAAGGGCTGAGGCGCCGATGCAGGGTGCGAATCACGCATTAAACTAAGACGCCAGGAGGTAAGGTTTGACCGGTTTATGCAAGAGACGGGTCAAGATGGGTACGTGAATTGCCTTGGGGGAAAAATAAAGCAGATAGAATTTCAAGCCAATACAGGCACCAGAATAAGTCTGGCGCTTTGGGTTTCTGGTCCCACTTGGTATATATTTATCTCCTTCCACGTGGCTGCTTATGATTCTGGTGGTTCCTGTACGTGTCTATAAGCTGGGTTGGCATCCCAAGAACTCGTGCATCTATCTCACCGCGCCTATCAGCACGGATGCTCTGTAAACGCACGGCTAAGGCCAGGTCATCGCATGGCGGTGTTGGATGGATCTAAGACACTGGAGTTTGTTCTCAAGAATTTCTACTCTGGGCTGGAGCGATGGCTCAGGGGTTAAGATTCTGTCTCACAAACAGAAGGTCCTGAGTTTGAATCCTAGGTCTCAAGTTAAAAAAAAAAAATCCTGGGAAATGGTAACCTCTAGCCCTGAGAAATCCCAAAGTGAAGCAAAAAGGAGGTAGAAGCAATGCAGGATGATTCCCGAAAAGTCACCCTCAGTCCTCCACAGGAACACATAGTGCCTCTGAATCACAAACACAAATAAATAAACAAACAAATAAATAAAAGTTAAAAAAAGAATTCCCACTCTGTGACCTTTCTCCATGTAATGTGGAGATGGAAATTCATTTTTGTGGAAAAGTCCAATTCTGCCACTGTCACATTCTAAGCGACTTCCTAGGAATGCCAGATATAGCCCAAGAGCACATGATGCTGAGATGGCAGAGAGAACCAGAGGTTGGAGCCTCCACTGCAGGGCTCAGGAGGCTGAGGTGGCATTACTTCTCGACTGCTACTCTGGAGTGAGTCATGCTGCTACACTGAGGCCTTAGGAGGCAGGAGAGGCCAGCGGGAAACCAGGCAAGAGTCTTTTTCACACTAAAGAATGCTCCAGGGATTGGGAGGGGAGAGGGGGGGACTGGGAGAAAGGGAGGGAGGGGGATGAAAGGATGGTGAAAAGGGGGACGGGGAGGGGTGGAGGGAGGGAGGGGACCGAGGTACCTATTAAGTTGGTATGAGTGGGGGAAAAATAAATTAATTAAATTTTAAAAAAAAGTCTTTCCCCAAGGCAGCCTGTGGACTCCGAGGGCTGCTGGTATTTGGGGGGCGGGGCTCCTTGCCCACTGCAGGATGTTAAGCATATCCCAGAACTTTGTCTACTAGATGCCTCCTCCCCAATGTGATAACTGTCCACCGTGAAATGTCCCCTCGCCCCTAGTCCACCGTCATTGCTGCCACTGCTGGATGCACTGATGGTGGTCAGAGCCCAAGACCACAGACAGCTTGGAAGCTAGACTGATGTTCCCCAAAATGCAAGTGACCTATCACCTAGATATACCCAAGATAAGGATCAGTCACACTCAGAGGAAGCACTAAATGACTGTGAGTCGTTGGGTTTTGTATTCCCTTGTATCTCTCAGGCCTGGTCACTGTAGGAAGAGAATGTCTACTGGATGCTATAGAGTCTTTAAGGTCTCTTCCACCTGGCTCACGTTAGGCAACACGCATGACCTCCTCTACGATGTCTGGGAAGAAGCAAGAAGTCTCTCTTTGTCTCTCTCTCATACACACAAGCACATACTCAAATATTCTCCTCCTCCCTTTCTCTCTCTTTCTCATACACACACACACACACACACACACACACACACACACACACGCACGCACACGGACTATTATGCGACCATGAAGTCTAAAAACCAGGATGATGCATCTCTACACCAAGGAATGCCAAAGACTGCCAGCCAGAAAACCGGCAACAGCTGGGGGCAGCATGGAACGTGACACAGACTCCGAAGGAACCAGCCCTGCCGCCATCATGGATTCGTGGCCCTGGGAGCCGGCAGCCTGTGGTCCTGATTCAAACCAACATGTCTAGGAAGCTAATGCACCGCAGCGTGCTGACTCCGCTCCGCAGTTCCACGCAGGGGCCTCGCTTGCATATTCTAACTTGAAATCTCCACTGCAGGCAGGAAGTGAGACACTCGCGCCACATTTTGATTATATAGGGGATGCTAGGCGATCCCTGAACTCGTTATGAAGCCAAAGACAACCATGAACTCCTGATTCTCCTGCCTCCATATGTCTGATACGGAGCTTGCAAATGCAGGGCCACGCGTCTTTGTTTCATGCCGCATGTGGGGTCCCGCTCTTACCAGCTGAGCTACACCATCAGCCCCTCTGTACCCTCTGCACTTGCTCACTGGTTTAGGATGATCGATGCCACAAGGATACCCAACTTCACAGGCAAATCCCAAAGTGAAAGCAAAGCTGAACCTAGAACTCAGGCCTCACTCCACTAACTGCAGGGCATGGCAACCTCCGCATTTGCAGGAGTCACACTCTCTGCACCCTCCAATCTTCGGATGTTCTTAGCAGCTGGGCCTTTCAATGAGAAACTTTGAGGGAACACTGCCAAGTCCCCCACATCTAGGCAGAACCTTAAAAGGACATGGGGTGGGTATTAGGCCCTAAGCCTTAATACAGAAAGTGCCACTAGATGTGGTCCTGCCCTGTGCAGACTTGGAGGTGACTGGGTTACGTGGTCATTCGCAGAGTCAATTACAAAGTCAATGGCAGAAGGAACTAAGGCGTTATCCTACCCACTGCTTTGATCGCTGGGGTGCATTGAGAACTCAACCATCAGGCATGAATATTAAGTCACATTCCTATGTTGCCCCCCCACCTCCTTGCCTGGAAGTGGCCAAGGACCCAGTTAGAAACCACAGGAACATCGGGCTCCAGAAAGCACCAATCGGATACGTGCAATGACTCCACGCTATGGTGGACAGAGGATTTTGTTGGTGACAGTGCCTGTGTCCATTAGCTGGGGTGAGAAGGGGGCTGTCTAAGGAAAGACACAGGTCACAGACAAGGACAGGCATTCCATGACACATCCTAAATCATCTACCAAGAAGAGTGGCACAGGGGGACAACGAGAAGCCCCCTCTAAGACAATGACCTGAAGAGGACGGTGAGGTCAACCATGCCTTCCGGGCCTCGCCACAGACACCAGTGGGGTGGACCCCACTGTCAGACCTCAGTGTGGAACTTGGATACCCTGGGAAAGTTAAAATGTAATAAATTCAGGGGGCTGGAGAGGTGGCTCAGGGGTTAAGCCTCTGCCTTGCAGGTGGAAGGTCCTGAGTTCGGATCCTAGACCCCACGTATAGACGCCGGGCGGAAGCAGGGGCGGCCTGCGTTTCCGGTCCTGGTAGGGCAGAGCCTGTGAATCCCAGGGCAGAGTAAACAAGGAGGAGGTGGAGGTGGTCCATGGTGGTTCCCGAATTCGTCCGTGGTTCTACACACACATACACATACACGCACACACACACACACATGCATACACGCACAATTGAATAAAAAAACCGTAATAAATTCAGATTTGAAACGGACACACAGACCAGACACATGGCTTTTCAGAGGAAGCAAAGAAAAGTAGAAAGATTCTGATACCAGCTGATCGATGCACTCAACCACCCGCCCGGGCAACCCATTCCAGAACGAAGCAGTCCGGGCCTGAGCGGTTAACTTCTCTGACTTGCCCTACTGTGGTGGTCTCCCTCATGGTCTACCGCATTTGGAGCAGGCATCCACTGGGCTCTCTAGCACGCTTGCTCAGCCTTTTTATCACAGTGAGAATAATTTTAAGGTGTAACATTGAGTCTCCCTGGTCCCCTATCCCTGGTTGGGGTCCCTCCCACAAGGCAATCCTGGAAAATCCCGAGTCCGCGAGGTCTCTCTGGGCTCAAAGTCCACCTCCACCCTGCCCCACCCTTCAACGGAAAACTACTGGCCGGTTGGTGGCTGAGTTTTTCCAGGGGTCCTGGCCACTAGGGGTGGAAGGATGGGAAAGGGGGTGCCTATGTGTGCTACCCACTGTTCCACAGGGAAATCCCACTGGGCAGTGTTGAGCCCCAGCCTCCTCCTCTGGCCCAATTTGTTTTGCACCCTTGAGCAACCCAGCCCAAATACCCAAGCGGTCAAAGGTGGCCAGGGGCCAGGGGTAAAGCCTTGAAAAGCGGCAAGCTCTTCAGATCCAAGGGCTTGGGGCTGGGCTGGGACAGGGCAGAAAACAGAACATGGAGCTCTGGTAGACAGCAGCAGAGCAAGACTCACAAAATGGGCAGTGTTTCTAAAGAGCAGCCTCCCCAGTATATGTGGGGGTCTGGCACAGGTGGGCAGAGATGCAAGGTGAAGGATCCAAGAGTGGACGATAGGACCCTGGATGGATCCAAGGTGGACACTCGGACCCTCGATAGATCCAAGGGCAGACACTAGCAATCTAGAAGGACCAAAGGATGGATGCTAGGACCCTCGATGGATCCAAGGGCAGACACTAGAAATCTAGAAGGACCAAAGGATGGATGCTAGGACCCTCGATGGATCCAAGGGTGGACGCTAGGACACCCGGGTTGTTCTTCATGACGTGACGCACCTGACCAGCCAGGGCACACCTGGCTGCAGAAACGGGCCAAGTTTTCCAACAGTCGCTCACTGTTCCCTGTGTGGGGAGACCTGGCAGCCACGCTCCTTGGAGACAGGGGGTTTTTCTCCTCAGTGGTGGGCCACACCTTCCCGCAGGCACACACGCCCTCTGTCCAGGCGTGCCGTCCAAGCCCCAGGCTCTGACCACAAAAAGTGCCCTTTTCTTCGGGGGACTCACCTCAGACGTGAGATCGCACCGAGCCAAACCGCCTGCTCCGAGGACATCCCCGGCACATTGCCTCCCCAGTTGGAGGGTCCGTGGTTGGCAGCCACGAATGGCACGTCCTCCCCCGCCGCCTGGGAGGCCCTGCAGAATCGCCCTCCCCCCGTTCCCGCTGCACTTAAGTGAGAGGATCTGAAGAGGGGGGCTGCTGGTCAGTATTGGGGTGCTCCCAAAGAAAACGGGAGACACCCCGGTTGGTTGTGGAACACAGGACTCCAGGTCCCTATTTACTTCGAAGAGCTCTTTCTGTCTCCCGTGACTCTGCAAGGACTTGAAAAACCAATTGGGGACACCTTCCCTGGGTGCAGATGAGACCACAGACTCGCCCAAACACCCCAGAGATTCCCTGGAAGGAGGGCCCACCCTACCTGTGAGGGACACCCTCATGGAGTTTAGAACATTTTTTGTTAGAATACATATATATTCCACACAAGGCCTACTTGTGAAAGGAAAAAGAGAAATGCCAGCCCTGTTTGACAGACATCAGATTTATGACCATTTTTTTAAGCCTCAAGTACGTCACAAGAAATGGCCCACCCACTGTCCTACCCCAACTGTAAACACAGCCTGGGGCCCATCCCTGCATTCCCCAGGGACCCAGGACCCTCCACTTCTGAACAGTCTTTGTCTCCCTCCCTTGGCCTCTGGTGGGGTTAAAAAAGATGCCTGGCTAGGTGGACATGGAGAACACCCCCTGGAAGTCTCTGGACTCAGCCCCCAAGGCAAACACAGGCCGCTCACGCCCTCGCCCTCGGGCTGCAGATGTTAATAAACACGGCGGGGTTTATGATCTGCCCACCGATTCCTCCATCCATCTTACACAGGACAAGCCTCAGGAGCTCATTTCTTACTTTTTTTTTTCTCTCTCTCTCTCTCTCCTTTTTCCTTAACGTACAAACTCAGTAAACCGTTGTAAGGCTTGGCAATAAATTTCTGAGTTTTGGCCGCCAGATGTGGCTGGAATAGAAGCAAACACAGGGTATAAGCCACTGGGTTTCAGGCCTGTGCCCTGGGAGGCTGAGTGTGCAGAAATGAAGGCTGAGCGAGACACGGGAGATCAAGCTTCTTCAAGGCAGGGATGCCACCTGGCCCCAGAAATTCAGGATTAAGACCGCCAGGCAGATGGGCTGAGGTGTGACTCAGTGGTGATGTAGGCATACAGGTTCCCTCGGCAGTGCAGGCGTGACTCAGTGGTAGTGTGGGCGTGGCTCGGTGGTAGTGTGGGCGTGGCTCTGGTAGAGTTGCAGCCCAGTATGCTCATACCATGCTGGATTCAATCTCTAGCACGAATACTAATACAAGATTCCTTGTATTAGTAACAGGTATTTAGTATTCTATTTTTCTTTCATTTTCTTGAAGTTAGAAAATGAGCTAAAGTTACTGAATCAATGTGCACTGTGAGGTAATGCTAGAATATGTCAATATTTTGGATATTTTCCAGTTTAATTATTGTCTGGCTTTTTTTATGGTCCCTTAACTAGATTTAGCACCAAAACTAGGAAATTACTTTGCTTTCAATGATTCAAAAAAGTAAAAATAAACTAAAACAATCAAAAAACCAAAATGAATTAGAATTTAAACTTGTCAATGTTTTCCAACTTTGAATTTTTTTTTTTGCCCAATTCACAAGTTCATGGACTGCTTTGAAATATAATTTTTTAAAAATTTTTTATTCAATTGTGCTTGTGCGTGTGTGTGTATATATGTGTGTGCGTGTGTGTTTGCATGTGTGTGTAGAACCACAGGCAAATTCGGGAACCACCATGGACGCCTCCACCTCCTCCTTGTTTACTCTGCCCCGGGATTCACAGGCTCCGCCCTACCAGGACCAGAAACGCAGGCCGCCCCCGCTTCCATCCGGCGTCTATACATGGGGTCTAAGATCCGAACTCAGGACCTTCCACCTGCAAGGCAGAGGCTTAACCCCTGAGCCACCTCCCCAGCCCCTGCTTTGAAATATAATTATTTAGAACTGGTGAAATGACAATCTGACCTTAAAAAATGAATAAATAAATAAACAAAAATAAAATTAACAAAATATTCCAGGGCAGAGATGTAGAAGACACCTTTCATAATGCAATGCCCACTCACCGTGTGGGTTACCTTATGTGCCCCTAGGATCCTGGCTAGGACAGCAGCTTGCACAGACTTGCACATCTTCAAAACAGAAAGCCAGAAGCATCCTATCCCGAGGCCTACACTAAAGGATGCTCCAGGAATGGGGGGAGGGGAGAGCACTAGGAGAGAGGGAGGGGGGGGAGGAAAAGGAAAAGGGGGGAGGGAGCAAGGGGATCTAGGGAGGGGTGGAGGAAGGGAGGGGAATGGGGTACTTATCAACTTTGTAAGAGTGGAAGAAATTAAAAAAAAACACACACACACACAAAAAAAGAAAGATGGAGAGAAAAGAAAGCAGGGTTCAGTGAAAAGTGAGAATTCTATTCTGAACAGGAACCAGTAGCTTTTGCTTGGTTTTCCAAGCACAAAGATGTGCGGAGGACTTAAGGGACTTTGGAATCAGAAGTGTAGCTCAGCCAGCCAGAGTGGGAAGATGCTCCTGTGGAAGCAGCGTGCATCCGAAAGAAGAAAGATGGCCTGTGTCTTCAGTTTGCTCGTCCCGTGCTTTTTCTTTAGAACAACGAGGGCGAGGAAAGGCAGGAGGGTGCGCTCTGGGCGCAGCGTCTGACGGAGGCGGCGGACCACCACCATCTTCTCAGAGTGTGTTTGCTTTAGCAAAGTCATAAAACAAAAATTCACAAGGCAAAAGTGTTCTTGGTAACAATTCAGTGGAAAGATCCGTCAAGTCCTGACCGACTCTGAGCACGAAGATGGTCTTGAGATGGCATCCTGGCAAGGGCTGGGTATGTGCAGACGGGGGGAGGGGGGAACAGCACCCCGTCCATCTTGCTCAGTGCTGGAGAACACAGCTTTCATCTTGAAGCACTGCATGCAAGTCTGCCCGAGAACCCAACTGGGACAGTGGCCGGGCGAGGCCATTGCTGGGAACTTGGGACTTGGAAAGAAAACTGTGTGACGTTTCCCAAGTGTAGAATTCATATTCCTTGCTTTGTGTTCTGAATGGAATTTCAAGGAGCTTTGCTTTTGGATTTAGACACACACACACACACACACACACACACACACACACACACACACACGAACATCAAATGATACTTCAGGAAGATTCCACGGAAGGTTAACCTTTAGTCTCTTGACTCTGTGTTTGCATGTACTTAGGGGGTCACAAGGCATGCTTGCAGAGACGACATGCGCTTCAGTCATTTTGGAAAGGGCACTGGGGAGAAAGCTCAGGAGCGAAAGCTTCTGCCTTCCAGGTGAAAGGACCTGAGTTCGGATCTCCAAATCCCCCCCCCAAAAAAAAAAAAAAAAAAAAAAAACAGGAGTAAATGGCAGTGGCCTGGAATTCTGACCCTGGAAGAAACCCCGGAGCAAAGCAAGAAGGCAGTACAGCAATCCAGGATGATTCCTGATGTCACCCTTGGACCCCCAAAGATACACGTACTCAAGCACCCTTTTATGTGTACAAAGAGAGACAGAAAGAGAGATTAGGCAAAAAAGGAAAAAGAAAAAGAAAAGAAAATCTATGTATGGCTTTCAGAGTGAAAAGAGATGGTTTCCCAGACAAAGGTAACACTATAAACCAAGATCAAGTCACCGGATTCTCAGTGTTTCTTGGAGAGAAAGCTCCAGATTACCCAGAATGGCCCAGATCGGTTGACAGAACAGCGTCTGAGGTTGGCAAGTTCAGGCACCTCTGTGGACCTCGCTGCCAGCTGACGCCCTTGCAGTCTAGGGAGGAAGCCCCTCCCTTTCGTCAGGAGCCATCTATGCACCCACCTGGCATACACGGGCGGGAGGGGCGACCCGGGACCACAGTAACATCAAGGTGGGTGGTCAGCCCATGTCGCCACAAACGCCTGGGGGAGCCACAAAATTAACATCAGCGTCCCAGGAGACCGCAGACACGTGAAGCGCTGTGAGGAGCCTGACTGTGTAATGCCTTATGCAAACACGTTGTATTTTCCAAATATTTACTAGGCATTGCTCAGTGAATACGGGTCAGAGAGAGAGAGAGAGAGAGAGAGAGAGAGAACTACAGAATGGATTGTCAACACTCCAGAGGGTGAAGCGCCTTGGACACAAGGTCTTGGTCCATCCTGGGCAGCAGAACTAAGATGGCACCAAAAGCAGCACCGCGTGGGTAGAAGGACAACGGCTATGGCAGGGAGGGGCACCGAAGACCAAGCCCAGACCTCGTCCTGCGAGAGTCAACGTTACGGGTAGACTCTGGGGTCCTAGCAGTCAACCGTGAGGTGGTCAAAAGGCAAAGACAACAAAATGAAATTTCATGTGGCTGGTAGACCTGCTCTCCACCCCCCTGCATGCACAGCAGGGGATTTGTTTGTTTGTTTGTTTTCTTTCTTTCTGGGTAGTGAGTTCCAGGAGAAGACCATTCAAGAGGGTCCACGGAGCTGTCATCAGGAGGAGCGAAGAAGAGGTTGTGATTTGGGGGCGTTTTCACATGAGGGCTGAGTTTACACTCCCAGGCCTGCCTCTAAAGCAGAAGGCATCTCTGAAGGAATCCATCCATGGGGGTCAGAACTGAACAGCTGAGGACAAGATGGATGGAAGGGAAAAAAAAAACACGAGATGGGGAAGGGGGGAGGGAGGTTGGAAAGAGCCTAGCCTGGTGTCAGAAGCAAGAGTCGTTTCCAGGAGGAAGGCACGGATAGGAGACGCAAGTAAGATAGAAAATTTGGAGTTCCTCCCCCCCCATCCTTTTAAGTCTCACCTCCCCGCCTTTCTGCATAGTGAAGACAGAAGCATCCATCACGGGAAATATAACCTAAGAAAGGCCCTTATCTTTGTTCACAGACAGCAGGCGAAGCAGAGGTGGGCGCAGTGTAAGCGAGGACCCCCACACGTCCACCTGCACAGTTGCAAATCTCTGGACTCAGCTGGGGATCCTTTATCATGGAGGACGCAGGCAAAAGTGAGGCTGCAGGTACCTGAGAGGTGAGGCGGGAGGGAGGGAGGGGGTGGGGTTAGGTCAATGCCACCATGTCGGAAAAGGATAAGATGCAGCTTAGAAGCCGTCCCAAGAGCAGAGGGTCTGCTCAGCAAGAGGAAGGTCCTGGGCCCAAGATCCAGAACCACGAACAGGACCCAGGGGCGGGGACCGAGGGGTGGTGCTTTCCAGTGAGGGCATGGGTTAAAAAGGCAGGGGGATGGAGACCGGAGGCCAGAGGAGGGGAAGAGGCTGCGCGGGGCAGAGGCCAGAGAAGCTACCACACCCGCCCAGAGTCTTGATACAAGGTATTTTCATTCCCCCTGGGGACCTCCTCCCTTGTCTTCACCCTATTCTATCTGCATATCATTTACCTGTATTTACCTAGAAACCATGGTAACGGAGGAAGCCTGAAGAGGCCCTGGAAATATGAGCAGGACAGAATGCCACAAAGGGGCCACTCTTCTGCTTTCTGGGGGAACCGGATCCCTTAGCAACAAAGGGTAAGATGACAGGCAGATTCTTCTGACCACCGGATTTGACCTTCAGGGGACAAATGAGCTGCCTGCAGTTGTAGTCAGATGAGAGCCCAGGGGTGTGTGGGGAGAGACCAAGCAACTGAAGACGAAGTTTTCAAGGTGGTGCTGGGTCAGCCCCCCCCCACACCACTACCACCACACCACACACGCACCAAGCTGGCTTCTGCCTGCGGGATCCTCCTGCTTGAGCTGCAACATATCCAGGCGCTCGGGATCATGGGAGAAGACCCAGAAGGGACCAGTCAGGTCTCTACAACTGTGATACACAGAGTTGAGGCTGGGGAGACGGCTCAGGGGTTAGGCTTCTGCCCGCAAGCACAAGGACCTGAATTCGGATCCCAGATCCCTAGTCAAAAATGGCAGGTGGAAATGGTGACGACCTGCACTTCTGGCCCTGGAAGGCAGAATGGGGGGGGGGGGGACCCAGAGCGAAACCAAAAGGAGGTAGAACAATCCAGGACGGTTCCAAAGTCACCCTTGATCCTCCCCAGACTCATACGCTGCCATTTCACACACACACACACACACACACACACACACACACACACACACACACACGTGCATGTAAAAATAAATTTAAAATTATGCAAAGTCAGCTGATTGCTTTATGGATTTTTTTCCTACCCATCCCCCTGCATCCCACTGCATCAACACGTGGGCAGGCTCATTACCAAAAGAGCTCAAGGGCCCCAAATTCATCTGCTAGAAGGGTAGCCCACAGTGGGATGCTATTTGAGGTGGGGTCTTTGAGTGCTAATGAGACCATGAGGGTGGAGTTCACCAGGGAATCAGTGCCAGTGTGAGCTGTCTAGGCACCCTGACAACTGCCCCCCAGTCTTGTGACAAGACACTGGGGGTATCTATAAGCCAAGAAGGAACCTGGTCATGCCGACTCACTGGTCTGAGATTTCCCGATCTCCAGAGCTATGAGGAGTGGATAGAGTTTAAGCGGCGCGGGCCACAGCATTTCTGCGCTGGCAGCCCACTGCTGACCGAGGCAGAGGGTCAAGGTCAGAAGAGCTTGGGATGAGCACAAATGGAATGCCTTGCCACGCCCACAGACTCCGCAGGCGGTGCCAGCATTTGGCCCCGTGGTACTGGTCACTGCCCATGACAGATACCCTTGGTCCTGATGGATTCAAAGACGCTTGTGAGGGGCCACTGCCCACTCTGCCCTCTAGAAGACGCAATGGGAAGGGGTGAGCCAGCCACGCATGCTTCCTGAAGTAATTCTGGGGCTTGTAGGGCTTATCTGCCCCAGACAGAGAAAGACAGAAAGAAGTAAGAGAAGGAGGGAGGGAGGAAGAGGGGATAGAGGGGGAGAAAAAGGGAAAATGGAAGGAGAGAAGGAAGGGAGGAAGGGATGAAGGAGATGGAGGAAGGGGAGAGAAAGGGAGGAAGGGAGGGAGGAGAGAAGAAAGAACATAGAGAAGAAGGGGGAAAGGGAGGAAGGGAAGAATGGAAGGAGGAAGGGAGGGAGAGAAGAAGGGAAGGAGGGAAGGGAGAAGAAGAAATGGAGAGACAAAGGAAGACTGGAGGAAAGAATGAAGGAAGGAGAGAGGAAAAGAAAGGGATAAAGAAAAAGGAAGAGAGGAAAAAGAAGAGACAGGAAAAATGAGAGAAGGAAGAAAGGAAGGGGGAGGAAAAGACAGAGGGAAGGAAAGGAGAAGGAAGACAGAAGGATGGAAGGAAGAGAAAGAGGGAGGAATAAAAAGGAAGGAAAGAAAAAGATATGAGAGAGGAGACAGGAAGAAATAAGACAGATGGGTAAGGGAGGGAGGAGAGAGGGAAAGAAAAAGAAAGAAAGAAAGAAAGAAAGAAAGAAAGAAAGAAAGAAAGAAAGAAAGAAAGAAAGAAAGAAGAAAGAAAGAAAGGAAGGAAGAAAGAAAGGAAGAAAAGAAAAGAGAAAAGAAAAGAGAAAAGGGAGAGGAAAAGGAAGGGAGAGAGGAAGAGAGCGAAAAGGAGAAGGAAGAAGGGGCCGGGAAGGGCCTAGCTGACCCCTGTAAGTGCAGCCTGCAGGGACAGAGACAAGAAACGGTCACTTTCCTGAGATCCGCCCAACTTAGAGGCCTGAGTCGCATCCTGAGACTGGGCAGGCCACAGAAAGGCGCGGCCAGCGCAGGCTGTGTCCGCGTCCAGAGACCGTAAAGCTGGGTCCCAATCCTAGTCTCACGGGACTGTGCGTGGCTCGCTTTGCTCTCCCGCCCTGGTGGCCCCTCCCGGAGAGCACAGGACTCTCTGACCTCCCTGGGGAGCAGGAGATGAGCTCACAAAGTGCTTTGAAGATGAAAAGCTGGGCCTAATGGGGGCATCTATTCTAAGTGCCCCCGTGAAGACCGAGAACATGGATTCCCACCCTGTCTAATGATTAGCCAGAGGGCAGGGAGCAGAGCTTCCAGCAGGGCCTCGGAGTGGCCAGGCAGGACAGGAGCCCACTTTAGGAGAAAGACACAAAGGGACTCCCCCTTTCTTTTTTGTGGTTTGGTGTTTTGAGACAGGGTCTTGTTACATACCCCGGCTAGCCTGGGACTCTCTATGTAGACAAGGCTGGCTCTAAACTTGGGGTGGGCATCCTGCTTCTGCTTCCTGAGTGCTGGGACAGCCAACATGCACCACCAGACAGACCCCAAGCTACGTCCTGTGCTCCTATCTGTTTACCTTGGCTGAAAGGTTCCTTTGGGTGAGCTGCAATGGTATTAGTCTTCACGGACCAATTTTACTGAGACAGACAGAGACAGAGAAGGGGGGGGGACAGGCAGAGGGAGAGACAGAGAGAAAGAAAGAGAGAGGCTCCGCCACAGCAGCCCACAGACAGCACTGGGCGTACTTTAAATACTCTGGATCCCGCTATACCTGCTATCCATACATTCACTGTGTGCATGCTGTTAGCACTGGCGAATTACATTCCATTTGAAGATGATGTGTATCTAAATCTGTTTCCTAATTTCAGCCCCAGGGGCATGTTGGGCCAAATTATTCTTTGTGGTAAAGGATGCCCGAGGCTGCAGGACCTTACAGAGCTGGGGGCGTGGTTCAGTTGGTAGACTGGTTTGCCAGTACGCATGAAGCTCTGGGTTCAATCCCCACCACTGCATGAAACTACGCCTGGTGGCCCATAAATTCCAGCATTTGGGACGAGAAAGCAGGAGAGTCAAGAAATCCAGGGTCACCCTCAGCTGTCATAACTTGTCTGCACATTGGCAATAAATTCACAACCAAATAGCTTATGGGAACAAAGGGTTTTATTCTGGCTTAAGATTGGTTACAATTCATAGTGCAACTTGGCAGGGGTGCTCATTCCAACACCGGGAACTGGGGGAACTGGCCACATCATATCCCCAGGGATTGCTGAGAGAGAAGCGAACCCTACTCACTAGACAGCTATTCTGCACACATATGCCGAAACATGCCAACTTCCCCAACCAGCTCCCTCCACCTTATCCGCCTGCCCAGGGAACGATGCCACGCTGGGTCCTTTCCCCTCAATTAGACCATCTCCTGCAGGCCTGCTCAGCGCTTAACTATTAATTCTTCGCGCATGTGCTCAGAACTCTGCCTGCTAGTGTTAGGCTGACACCTGTGTCCAGCCAGCACATTGGCTACGTGTAAATTTGAGTCAGCCTGGCATACATGAGATGATATGGAGGGATATTCTTTCTAACCATTCTCCCCTGGCTACCTTCCCCAAAACTCCACTTGGAACAAACAAAAGTGTGCCCAGATCTTGCCCGCTGCTGCCTGGCAAGGCAGTTCACCCCGCTGTCTTTGTGGAGAATCACTGTCTTAAAATCAGTTCAGAAAAAACAAACGAGTGGGTTGCCATGGTAAAGACAGAGCCCCCAACGTGCTGGCCTGAGTCTGTCCCCACTCTATGAGTGTGGTCTGGCTCCCAGGACCCTCAACCCCAAATACCATCAGTTCACATGGCTCTGTGGCTGGGGGGAGGGGGACCTGTACTGGCTGACGAGCAACCACTTCCGCGAGCCACCGGTCCCTCCCTGGGGTCACGCCCTCCTTCCTCAGATTCTGAAGACATGGTGAACGCCTGCCGGTCATCCAGGCCGGCCAGAGGAAAGAAGGACCCAGAGTAGCCTCAGCAAACAAGGGTGTGACCTTCAGCAGGGTTCCGAAGGCCTGGAAGAGCTTTGGGAAGGCTGGTCCCATCGTTCTCCTTAATAGAGAAACTGAGGCACAGAAAGAAAGGTTTGGGGAGGGGGTCTCAGCACCGGTTCAGCTGGCCTCCTGCAGCATGGACGTTGTCTAGCCCTGCCCTGGTGACAGGCAGTCTCCAAGCTGAAGAACATGCCACCAGCCTAACTCTTACAACACCAGGCAAAGACTTGTGAATGGGTGGTTCTCCACGCTTAAAAAAAAAACCCTCAGTGGTGGCAAAGTTGTGCAAATGAAACAATGAAAACCTGCACTGCAGCCACCCAGAGGGCGGGAGGAAGGCCCATTCTGTCACCAATCACCACCCAGGGCCCCCGGTCCTTCCTGGGGTGTGGGTGGGTGGAGGTGAGACGCGCTGTCAGAGCCCCCACGGGGCCCAGCAATCACCGGGTCTTCTCCCCATGTTTATCGTCTGTCTCCCATGTTCTCCGGCAGGTTCCTTCCTCACCCCCTTCTCCCGAGAGCACAAGGAAGCTAACCTGCCAAACTTCCTGGTTCACGCAAAGTTAAGACTGTCAGTTACACAGAGTGCCAGAGAAAATAAAGTCTGATTTTGAAGATCTGGTGTCAGCATTGTATATGATACTTGTTTGTATCAGAGGCCAGCATGGGCTTCTGAAAATAAAAGAGCCCCCTCCCACCCTCCCACCCCCACACACAGGGTACGCATTAAGGACCCAAAGAAACATGGTGTCCCAGTCTCAGGCCTCCGGGCTCCACGCCTTCCAGCAAGGTGCAGCGTGTTCCTAGCCTTCATGGGGACATGCTAGTTAGACACTGCTGGTTCCCAAGGTGCAGGCAGGAACCCTCAGGGATCATGCACAACGAAGCAGCTGGCGCTCACATAGATTGAAGGAGGAGCTGGCGCTCACATAGTTTGAAGGAGGAGCTGGCGCTCACATAGATTGAAGGAGGAGCTGGCGCTCACATAGATTGAAGGAGGAGCTGGCGCTCACATAGATTGAAGGAGGAGCTGGCGCTCACATAGATTGAAGGAGGAGCTGGCGCTCACATAGATTGAAGGAGGAGCTGGCTGCGTCTAGCCGACTCTGGGGGAAGTGCCTCATGGCGCTTACCTTGCCATCTGGACAAGAACATAAAGTAGGCAAGTGGGAAATGTCCACAGGGCGGCTCATGATCGCTAGACCACCAACAGGCTCCCATCAATCGCCAAGTTATCCTTCACTAAACTTCCACATGGAAGTCTAGCACGAAGGGCTGGGGACACGGCTCAGAGGTTAAAGCCTTTGCCCCACAAGCAAAAGGATCTGAGTTCAGACCCCAGCACGCACATAAAAAATGCCGGGTGGATATGGGGGTGGGCTGCAATTCTGGCTCTGGAAAGTGGAGCTTGGGAAACCCCAGAGCAAAGCAATAAGGAGGTAGAGCAATCCAGGATGATTTTCCATGCTACCCTTGGTTCTCCACAGGCAAATGCAAGTGTTCGAGTACACATACAGACACACACACAGAGATACACACAGAGACACACACAGAGACACACAGACACACACACAGAGACACACACAGACACACACACAGAGACACAGACACACTCACAGAGACACACGCAGAGACACACAGAGACACACACAGACACACACAGACACACACAGACACACACACAGAGACACACACACAGAGACACACACAGACCCACACACAGAGACACACACAGACACACACACAGAGATACACACAGAGACACACAGACACACAGAGACACACACAGACACATAGACATACACACACACACACACACACACACACACACACACACGGCCAAGAGACATGCCATGGGGTGACAACAACGCACTGACAAGCACAGGGAAACAGCTGCTAAACACTACTGGGGGGGTGGATAATCTGAGCCAAGGCTGCTCTATGAAAGGGCTGGTTCCTTGAAGGATGAGCGAGACAGACGTCTCTGCACGAACCTCGGCTGCTGATGTTAACATTCAAACGCGCTTCTGTTTAGCTTTCTTGATTCCTGTTTGCTTGTTTCCATCTTAGGGGTTGGTGCACATTCGCTGTCCAAAAGGACAGATTTCACAGTGACATTTTCCCACGTGCACACTGAGCTTTGCGCACTGTGGCATTTCTTTCAACAAAAAGGATCTGTGGGGCTTGCTTAGAAGCCAGTGTGTCGTCAGGCCGGGGAAGAGAGGACAAATAGACACTGAGACATCATTCTCAGGAAGTTTCCAGTCTCCAAGTCTCCAAGTGGGGGGGGGGATCTTTAGAAATTATCAAAGATAATGAAAAAATTCTACATAGCGATGTGTGCTGGACAGGTGCTGGTTCTGAGAATAGGTACTACCACCCCTCCCGCGCCCATCCCAGCAAGGTTTGCCCTTGCGGTCTCCAAGTGTTGCGGGAATGCGGGTCCTTTTGGCCATGTCGAGAGACCCGTCGGGTAGCTGCGAGAGTGTTCCGCAAAGCCACTGAAGCGCATCTGTCCCTGTGAGACTCAACAGGACAGGCGCAAGCGTGGGAGGCCGGCAGGGTGGGCTGGCACTGCCCGGTACGTTGCCTGTGGACAAGTGTCTGCTGCCTCCTTCCTCCCCGCCCACATGGAGAAGCCCTGTGGGCACTCCCCCGCCCTACCCCGTCCCACCTTCCAGTGTAGCTCTTCACAGAAACACAGACTTGCCCTTTGGGGCCCAAGCAAGCTCTGTCCGCTGTCCACCTCTCCCTTTTCAGGGCTTCTGCCTGGTCTTTGGTTCAAATGTCACCTCCTGGCCATGCCCTTAAAGTGTCCTGAGTGACCCTCTTTATCCCCTTCACCCCTAGTTATTTTATGTTTCATTTATCGCATCTACATCTATGTTTCTCTCTGCGTACTGATGGAAAACAAGAATTTTTCCTCTTCTCTTCACTGTTACCGAGAGGCACATAGTAAAGCACTGGATGAATCTCACTCGCTCATATCCAGGACTCAAACCCTGGTGCTGGAGAAGACACTAAAAGGTCTGCCGCTCCAACCTGCCAGTCCTTCAGAAAGCCAGGAATCAAAACAACCAACCAAACCGCTCATTCCTATAGGCAAGGTTACACCCACCAAAAGTTCATCTCCTTTTTTTTTTTAATTTTTTTTATTATTTATTCAATTGTGCACGTGTATGTGTGTGTGTGCGTGTATGCGTATATGTGTGTGTCGAACCACGGACGAACTCGGGAACCACCACGGACCGCCTCCTCCTTGTTTACTCTGCCCCGGGATTCACAGGCTCTGCCCTACCAGAACCGGAAACGCAGGCCGCCCCCGCTTCCGCCTGGCGTCTATACGTGGGGTCTAGGATCCGAACTCAGGATCCTTCCGCCTGCAAGGCAGAGGCTTAACCCCTGAGCCACCTCTCCAGCCCCCGAAAAGTCCATCTCCTTTTTAAAGACTGATTTTTTTTTCCTTTCCAGTAGAGATCAATACCCATCTCTTTTCCATAAGCCACCCTGGGTCCTTCCTGTCTAAACTCTTTCCTAACCAGGCGGACATAGTCAGCTTCACCTTCTTAAACCTTGAAGCTTTGGATAAGCCAAGAAAACCTCAGGCCATGCCCTGCTCGCAGGATCTGCAGGGCGAATTAGAATTCCCAGCCTCCCCCTCTGCCTTGTGAATCATAAAACAACTACCTTCCAGACAGGGCTGCCGAGTGTGGGAGAAAAATCCTCCCATGGAATCCATGAAAGGCTGGCACTGTGGCCTCTTTGCAGAGTGGGCTTGGCACGTTCACCCGTGGGGCACCCCACGCCTGGTCAACCTGCTTTTTTCTACCTGTCCCTCCTTTGGACTTGACCTACTGGGGTTCACGAGGCCTCCAAGTCTCTGCCTCTGGGCCTGAGGTTCGGCCACACTTTCTGCCCAACCGGTTCTGCCCAATATTTTTGTTTCAGAAGGATTATCGCCATGGTGATGTCCAAGTGACCAGAGCCAAGAGGGACGAGAAACCCACCTGTAGTCTATCCTTAATCCCCCAAAGCAAAGCATGTTGGCAAGTAGCAGCCCTGTGAAAATGAGGAAGCCTGTCAGCGTTTTGTATCTACGGCAAGACAGAAAAAGAAAAAAGGAAAAAAAAAATATCTCCCCTGACATCCACAGGGGAAATTGGGTCAGGAAAGCGTCTTTGCTCTTGTGCCTGGCACGAGGAGATTTGCCTGCTGGATGTTTTCATTTTCAAAAAGAGCGTGGCAGAGAGGAAACAGACAGCAGAGTCTATGATTAAGAAAAAGGAAAAGTGGTTTTCAAATGTAATTCAGGTCATCCTCCGTGACCCAGGGAACTCCAGGACACGGGCACCTCCCCAGCCGGGCAGCGCCTTCCCCGTTCTGTTTGCTGTGCCCGCAACGTGGCTTTCCTATCGGGCCCTCTACCCGGGGTTGGTGGCGCAAACAGGACCAAGCCCAGTTCCTGGATGTTAGCTTTGCACCCCTTCCACAAACATCCTCAGCTGTTCACGAGGAGCCGCGAGGCCCCGGGGCTGGGTGCTCTCCACAGAGAAAAAGGAAACGAGGAATTTGCCAGAAAAGTTCACTGGGGTAAAGCTCGCGGGGTTACCCACAGGGGCTATCAACACAGATCCGCGGTAGACAGATGGACTCCGCGGGATGGCAGTTGACAGATAGGAACTTGTAATCTGGGGTTTGCCGCTTCGGGGAAGGTTTGTTTTTCTTAAATGAGCAACGTGGGCCGGCGTGCTCGGCCAGTAGCCACACAGCAAGCATCGTGGATTGATTTCTTTCAATGAAATTATGTTCTCCCCACCCTACCCCCATGGCCCCTTGCCCCACCCCCTTCCCACGCAGCTGCTATACTACCAACCCCCATGTGAACCCTGTCTCAGCCCCCTGACTTTCCACTTAGCGTTAAGGATGTGGACACTTGAGGCCTTCTCTTCCTGGCTTAGTTATCTGTGGAGATAAAATATTCTAAAGACTTTGGGGTTTGCCACTAAGCCAGGAAGTCAGGGACGGCAAACAGCCTTTCGATAGGACAACACTGGAGACAAAGAGAAATACACGTGTACAAAAGGAAGTCAGGCGTGCTGGTACACGCCTGTGATTCTAGTCTGAGGAAGGAGGATCTTGAGTTCAAAACCAGCCCAGGCTATACTATGAGACTCTGTCTCAAAGAAACACAGGGTAGGGATGTGGATCAGGGGTGCCGAGCTCGCCTGGTATGCCTGCATCAGAATAAGCAAAACTATATGCTCCTAAGGAAGATTTGACGGATGGGTGATGAGCTGTGTGGTGGTTTGGTTTGTAAGACCAAAAAAAAAAATAAAATAAAAAAAAAATAAACACACAAGGTTGTTGGTAAGCTCCCTTCCTTATGAGCTATTCATGTAGCCAGAAGGCCTGACGCGCCAGTGAAGCTAGAAGAAGCTGTCAGAGTCCTAAGGCTCTGGGAGAAAGTCAGCAGGCTGCAAAGACCCGCCTGCCTCTCTGAAATCAATTCCGGGCAGCCAGCCCCCTCTGCCACAGGACAGGCGTGCGCATGCCAGATGAGCAGACATCGAGGCTGGACGGCGAATGTCTCAGGAGGATCATGGGTTTGGAGCAGGATTCTGTGGAGAGAAGACTGAGAAAAATGTCGGGAAGATTGCAGACAGACAGCCTATCTGCCATAGGCTTCCCCTCCCCGCTCCTTCCCTCCTTTCTTGAAAAAGTTCCAAAGGGGTCTCGTGCCACCCAGGAAGGACCCAGAGACAGGAGCTAGTACCGAGGCTTCCAAGAGAGGATGAGCTACACGTGTGCAGATCCACATACACATGCACACACGCAAACACACACACACATATGCATGAGCATACATACATGCTTCGGCACACACATGCTGCACAAGAAGGTTGCTTCGCCCATCTTCCACTGGGATGTGTCACCCTGAGAGGCTTGGGTGTAACCCCTGGGAACAAACTCCTCTGAAGACACACGTGGATGAAACTCCCCTCCCAGTGACAATGACGTCATGTCTCCCAGGTCCTGGCTCCCTTGGGAATGTGTGTGAGTGGTTCCCCTGGGGGCAAAGAGCAACTGCTCGGGGTGATTCATGCGTTCTGCTCCCTGCCCGTCACCCTGGATTTGCAGTTTCCGTCCATTACTCAGCCTCGTCTTCTGAGCTCGCTGGGAGTAGGCTCCCTGCCCGTGGCTCCAGACTGGGCACTTGGCAGGCAGGGGCGGGTGCCCTGGGCAGCATCTTCCCAGCCCCACATTCTCTTCTGTCACACCCAAGCAAATACGATATGCTGTATGAGGTACTGGGAGGAGAAACTGGGGAGGGAGGTGACAGAGAGAGAAACAAGTTCTCTCTCTCTCTGGGGAAACGCGTGCATCAGCACACGGAGCAGAGTCCTTTAAGCCAGGAACGACCCCCTTCTGCTTACTCTAACCCCAGCCCTTTGGCCAAGGCCGCTTCTGGAATTTGGGAATTTTGACTATTCGAGGGGCCTGACTGCTTTAGGACCTTTCTAGAATACAATGCAGCAAGGAAACACGCCAGCAAATCTATGTAACCAAGCAATCAAACGCGATTGCCCCTCTCCCCCCAATTCAAGCACTCTAATGGAGTCCCTGCTGCAGGGAATGACAGACCCATACCCTCCGCAGACACTTAGGGATGGCTCGGACTGAGCCCAAGAAGGTCTTTCTGAGAATACGTCCTAAGCATCAGTGTTAAGAGCACCCCAAGATCAACAGTTGAACCCTGAATCTTCTTTGTTGATCTTACTAAAAAAAAATAAAATAAAATAAGTCAGAGAGGCAAAGGATATGGCTCCGCTGTTGTAGAAGGGCTTGCTGTGCTAGCACAAAGACCCAAGTTCACACCCGTGGCTCCCACTTAAGCTGGCTGTAGCGCTGCATGCGCCTGTGACCCCAGCACGGTGTTGGGTGGAGACAGGAGGGAGCAGTGGGGCTTGCGGGCTGATACTCTTGCTCCATGTTCAATGAGAGGCCGTCTCCAAGGAATAAAGCCGGTAGTGGTAGTGCCGGACACTTAGCATCCTTGTCTGATCTCCACAAGTACACCTAGGTAACACACACGCACATACGGGCAGCCACAATATGCACGCAAGTGCAAAATACTTGCTTTCTCTTCTCTTGGTAGTGGCTGGTCGCTTCTATTCCAAAAAATATTAGCTGCAACAATGTTTCCTCTGTCTACTCTGACCTGTGCTGCAGAGTGACTTGGTTACAATATAGACCAGTTAGGTGAGGGCCATGCTTTCTCCCTCAGAACAACGCGACTCTGCCAGGGTGGTCTAGAGATAGATCTAGCAACAAACAAGCTCCCCCCAATAAAAATGCCCTGACAGACCCTGAAATTTCAATATTTCATATCATTTCTCCCATCACAAAATATCCATGCCCCCCCCAACACACACCGCCTTTGTTCGCTTTGGATGTGAAAATGATTCTCAGCTCTCAAGCCGTACAAAAACAGGCTCAGGTTGGTTTGGACCCTGCAGCCCTGGTTTGCCAGCCACCAGTCAAGAATCACTATTTGAAAGGAAACTCCCCAGAATGCTCTTTTGAAAAGAAACAGAAAAATCATGTTCCAAGAAAGGATGAGCAAAACCTCTTTTCAAGCTCGTACTAATGCAGGACATAGGTAAACTTGGTCCTTGCTTTCATAGACTCGAGACTTAGGAAAACACAGCTAGTTCAAGTTTCCAGCAGGGATTTGCATCCATGGGATCTGAGCCTAGAGGCAGGATAACACCTGTTCTCTACATTCTAGTGCTCTGTATGAAGAAGAGGTGGGGAAGTGTCTAAGAGCTGTCCCCTTGGGCTTAGTGTACTAAAAAAAAAAAATCCTCCTGACAGGGTAGAGTGATCTCAGCTCTGTGGGATGGCTGGGTCGGCTGTCCTGCGAGGTTCTGTCCCGAATGCATCTCCAGACCAAGCTGTGGTGACCTTGGCTTCCCGATATTCCATTTCTGTCAGTCCCCGGGGCCGGAAGCAGGCTGCCCTTCTTACAGTCTCCCTCCTCCTGCCATCCAAACGGCCCCTCGGGGAAGAGAACTAGGTGGTTGCTTTTGATTTTGGGCCCACTGCCCGATTTCTTTTCCATCCTGGGCACAAGGCGCATGTGGATAGGAGAACACCTCGTTTGGCTGCCTCTGGTCCCGCCACGCCCAATGGAAAGCTGTAGATCCTGGATAGAAAGCCACCAGAGAGAGGCAGGGAAGCTGTCTGTGGGATCAGGCCTCTGCCCTCCAGCCGGGCTTGGAGGCTCCCTCTTCAGGGGAGGGAAGCCAAGACTGCCCGGACCCAGAGCTGAGCCGGCAGGAGGCAAGCTTCTCATTATGTAAAGCACTTGGCCTCTTTCCTCTTTCTCTGCATCCTGCTAGCAATTTTGTATCCGGTTTGGGAATTCCAGTAACATCTGCGATTATCTTTTGTCCAACCACACATGTGCAGGCTGAAGGGCTCGATCATGTTTCTACCTGCGGACGCTGGGGCATTTTAGCCTGAATCAACTCTGTGTGTCTCTGTGTGTGTGTGTGTGTGTGTGTGTGTGTGTGTGTGTGTGTGTGTGTGTTTCTCTCTGCTCGGCAGCGAGACAGGATTCCACCTGCCCTCCTCCTCCTCCGACCAAAGGCACAGAGATCCAGGTGCTAAAGCCAGCACTAGAGAGCTGGCTTGTCCTCTCCCGAGTTCTCCAGCCCCTCAGGTGACTCAGGATCCATGCCGCGCCCTCCCCTGGGGCTCTGTGTGGTCAGGCCTTCACGGAAGGTCTGTAAGGACGGGCTGCTGCGTTCAAGACTGTCGGACCAGGCGGTCTCCTGGCTCTGCTCTGGTGGAGGCGGATCACAAACACACCCCTTGTTCTGTGGTGTTGGTTAGTGAGAGGGGTGTCTCGTGTAGGCAGGGCTGGTCTTGAACTCCTAATCCTCCAGTCGCAGCCTCCCTCCAGAGTGTCAGGATTCCAGGTCTGAACCACCACGCCCAGCTCGGAAAGACATCCTGGGAATCTGACCATACACGATCGGCTCAAGGGCAGAGACCTCTACTGCGTCTCTGGGCCACGGGGTGTGAAATGTGGTCAAAGGAGTCTAGGGCTTGCAGACCCGGCTCCGTTGGTAAAGGCTGATAACCTGAGTTCGAATCCCCATTATCCACACAGAAAGTCAGGCACAGGTGGCATATTTATAACCCCAGAGGCAGACATAGATGTATCCTCGGCCAGCCAGCCGAGCCAACGGGTGAACTCCAGGTTCGATAAGAAACCCTCTCTCAAGAAATAGGTGAAAAGGGATGGAGTTTTATCTTCATTGAAGCCGTCCAGGGTCG
Organism: Typhlomys cinereus; assembly: GCA_023101885.1. Lineage (NCBI taxonomy): Eukaryota > Metazoa > Chordata > Mammalia > Rodentia > Platacanthomyidae > Typhlomys > Typhlomys cinereus. Next base: position 368,152 of record JALPQD010000789.1, read on the forward strand.
GCTAAGGATGGAGCAGGGGTAGGAGAAATAACCCCAAAGTGGCACAATACTGCTTCTGAACGTGGAGTCCAAAGAGGGACGTCTGCTAAGGGTCGTCAAAGCAAAGCCAGAAACCCAAAATGTCACGCGGCATATCCGCAGTGTAAATCCTGGCAACCAACATCAGTTACGTTACTACAAGGTCACTACAAGACCCCGGGTCTGTGGGGCTGCTGCCTGGGGAATCGTCCTCCCCTCAGGTGGCCTTCTTCATTGAGAGAACTGTTAAGGAGTCCGAGGGGGAGGCACGGCTCCCCCAACTCTGAGGTTGGGAGGAACTGTGGTTCTGAAAATGACTTCTGTGGTACAAGATGGAACTTCTGAAAGCGGCTTCAGACAACCTACCGAGAGCCCTGCTCCTGCACGCGTGACACGCGCATAGCCGCACGCAAACTGCTGGGCGTGCTGGGAGAAACCAGACAGAAAGAAACAAACTGGTCGTGTTTCCAGTAAAAGTCTCCAAGTGCCCTCCGCAAATAACCGCCGTCCTGACGGGTGGGAGAGTAGCAAGGATGAAGATAAATTAAGGAGAGGAACCTGGGTGGTTCCCCGCTCCGAGCCCTTCTCTGACGGAACATCCTAAAATTCAGACAGGCGGACACGGGAGAAGTGACCTGAGTCACCAGGGCCAGCCATCTCCCGCTTCCCTTCCCATCCCGTCCACAACATCCCATGATTTACAGAGTCCAAGGGAGGGACCTCGCTCCCCTGCCGGCAAAATTTATTTCCCTTTAATGGGCTGCCATGCCTCTCTGCTCTCTCTAATCTCTCCCCTCGCATGTTTGCTGGCCTCTGCTGTTGGCTCCTCCGAGGCCCAGGACGGCAGAGGCTGCGGGCCGGACCAAACGGTTCAAGAACAAAAGAACCCACCTGGAGGGGGCTGCCTCCAACCAGGGCGCTGGCCTGGCAGATGTGGCCCCCACCTGGCATTTTATTGGGGACTGAAACTTATTAGTGAGCGCAAGGTTAGCCTTCGGGTGAAGGGTGGAAATGCAGCACGCCGTGGTGCCCCCCCCCCGGGACGAGCAAGTGAAGTCCCGCAGGGGAGATACAAATGATTTATGCTCCGTGCACTCAGAGTCAGGACTAATGGGGACCAGGATCTATAATTAGACAACCATTGCAATTACTCCAAATTCCTACCCTTTGTAACTCCCACCCTACGTATGTCTTCCCCAACAAGGGAATGTGTTGAACCCTAGAGGTGAGAGGTTAAAAACCGAGGGAAGGGCTTAGAAGTTCTATGCCTGCTAACGAAGGGGAGCTGCTTTGGAGTAGGGAAAGGTCTCTGGAGAAAGAGAGAGAAAGAGAGAGAGAGAGAGAACAAACAATCACAAACACCTGTCATCCTTTACAAAGCTTTTGATTGACATCAGTCATTCCTGCTAGGTCTACACAATTCCATTTTACGAGTGAGGGAGGAACTAAGCCCCAGAGGGATCCAACGGCTTGTGGCCCACCCTCTTACCCTGGGTCTTACTGAACTCCACCTACTGAAGTTGTTTGAGGTCCGAAGACCTGTTAAGGGGCCCCAAACACACAAGTTACAGGACATAATTGGGAGGAAGTTGTGTTTATGGTTAACATAAGATGCAAAGGTCGCACAGAATTTTTGAACATTCATCTCGTGTGACATTGGGGCAGAAAAAGCCAGGCATATGTTTGGCTATATCACAGTTTATCTTTTCAAGAACAGGAGAGCTCTTTCCTACCACACTGCATTCCAGAATTTACGTTCTTTCTCATTCTTTCTCTTCCCTTCAGGCCCCCAAAGGCTTCTGTGTTACGGTAGATTCCAGCGGCCGTATAGAACGTGAGGCATGATGGAATCCAGGTCGTCCATACCTCTAGACGCTCCCTGGTGGTCCATATCGCAGGTGGCTCCCCTGGGCGAGGGGATGGCAAAGTGCAGGCCGGGCCGAGGTCTTCAGCCCTGGGGAACCTTCTCCCCTCCTTCCCCTCCCTCCCAACTACCCAGAAAGAATGATCTCCGTGGATGGACAGGGTCTGTGTGAGCCAGAAGCAAGGAGCAGGGCGCGCCCACCTTGGTAAACAAGACCGAGTCTACTGGAAATGAAATGAGCCCTTTACAAAGTCACCAGACCAGTCTCGGCCTGCAGGAAGACTTGATGAGACCAGGTGGCCTGGCACCAAGATTCCAGTCCCGTTGGGTAACATCAAATCCAACTTCTTCCTCAGGCGTGGGAGACCACTCTGCTGGTCCACTCCTCCTCCCTTTCCCCCATGCACACATCGATGCCTGGCACTTGCCTGTTGAGGGCACTCCAGAATCCTGCCTGTCCCATCCCAGGCAATGACTGTACCACATCTACAAAAAGATGGGCTCATCACTCTAGCCTTAGAGATGCAGGCCTGAGTCCTGAAGTGGACCTCGTGTGCTGGACTCACGGGGCAGATGACTTTGGAAAGAACAGCATGAGATTCTCGCCTCCTCCCTGACCGAAAACTCAGAAAGCGCTGACGTGTAGGATGGGCAGCTACTCTTCTCAGCTTAGTTCCTTCTGTCCTGGGTCCCCCGGCAGTCCCTCAGCTCAACCCACCAGCCCTCAGGCAAAACTGGGTGTCTGTAAAGTCACGGGAGGTGTTGACGGACAGCTGAGGCAGTCCTTGGAGTGTGCCTGAGTGTAGGCAGCCGCTTCACTGAGGGCTTCTGCGGCTAAGAAAGGGCTCTTTCTCAGAGAAAATTCTGGAACAGTCAACGAAAACATGTTCTGGTACTGAGTTCCCAGTCTGGGAATTACTGAGTTGGGGTTTGCTCGTGTGTGTGTGTGTGTGTGTGTGTGTGTGTCAGAGGGCACTTGAATATGTGTGCCTGTGGAGGCCCAAGGAGGACTTTGGGAATCATCCTGGATTGCTGGACCTCCTTACTGCTTTGCTCTGGGGTTTCCCAGGCTCTGTCTTTTAGGACCGGAAGTGCAGGTCTATGCCATTTTTGACATTTCTACATGGGATCTGAACTTCAGTCCTTTTGCTTGCAACACGGAGGCTTTGCCCTGAGACATCTCCCCAGCTCAGATCACCTTGTTTTAGACAGGGTCTCTCATGACCCAGAGCTTGCCAAGTGGGCAAAGAGGCTGGCTAACTTGAGCTGCCAGATCTGTTTGGTTTTTTAAAAATATTTTATTTATTTAGTGTGTGTGTGTGTGTGTATAGAGGGCACTATGTATCCCTGTAGAGGCCCAAAGGTGACTTCAGGAATCATCCTGGATTGCTTCCACCTCCTTCTTGCTTCACTTTGGGATTTCCCAGGCTCTGCCCACCGGGCTGGAAGTGCAGGCTGCCACCATTTCCACTTGGCATTTTTTACATGGGACCTCGGATCCAAACTCAGGACCTTCTATTTGCAAGACAGAGTCTTAACCCCTGAGCCATCTCTCCAGCCCTGTCTTGTCTGGTTTTTAAACCTGTATTTTTGCGCCTAAACTCGGGCCCTCCAGCTTGCACGGCAAGCAATCTACAGGCTGAGCAGACATCACTCTTCAGCTCCTCTGAAGTGGGCTGAGAGTGACGGCCCCGTGTACCATCTCCCCCCAAAACTCGCAGCACCCAAAACCGATTTCTAAGTATTGCTTAATGTCAGGGACGGGAAGACTAATCTCTGGTGGACCACACATCTGCTTGAAGAGGGCAGGGCCACAGAACAGGAAGATCAGATAAATCCCGCCTCCTGGGCAGAAAGACTCCCAGCATAGAGCATTCAGGCAAATCCCAAGGTGACCCAGCAAGAGGACACGATTGTTTCCCACATCCGGGCAAGATCCTCAATCCTTGGCAGAGGCAGGAAAAAAAAAAAATAGAGATCCCGAGGAAATGAAAGCTAACCTCAGAACATTTCCAGAATGTTCTCAGTCCCGTGTTTTGGCTCTGCTTGATCTCCCTCGTCCACTCCAGCTTCATCAACGGGTCCCTGCTTCATCCTTTCCGCAGATCTTTCCCTTTGGGTTTCTCCTGGGGGTAGAGGAAAGACCCCGGCAGGAGCCTGAGCTGGTGGTATGCACTTGGACAGGTCCCCGGAACTATCCTGAGGTTGGGGAGCAGCTTGCTAGGACCTTGAGGACCATGTGGAGAAAATAGGTGTGTGTAGGGGGCAGACTCCTGACCACTCAAGAAAATCCAACCCTGGTATCCTCCGATACTGAATGCAACCTGCTCGCTCCCTTGGAGCAAAAGCCAATGGTGCGAATTAGGGCGGGACAGAGGGCAGGAACAACGCTGTCGGTGACAGGACTTGTCAAGACAGCAGCAGATGCTCATGGCGGAAGAAGCCCTGTCCTTCTGGATCCTCGTCCTCATTTGCTTACCTTTGCTACAGGCAAGAGTTTATCTGCAAACTACCCACTTCCTCGTCCCCTACTTCTACCTGCACTGCACCATCCAGGGCAGAAGGCATGGGAACGTGCACTTGAAAGGTGACAGGTCCAAACGCTGAGAGGTGGCAGGAGTGAGACCTGCCACACTTCCTACACCTTCTGCAAGCTAAGCACACATTCTCTCACTGGTGAATTTTTGCATCGATTATCTGTTCAGATGATCAAGTTTGGGACGTGGTGAGTTGGGACATGTGCAAAATGGTATTAAAATTGGTTTCATCCATTTCCTTTCTTCCCCTTTTTAAAATTTTATTTATTCTTTTGTTACTTGGGGGTCAGGGTCTTACTATGCACTCCCTGGCCAGCTCGAACTTGCAGCAATCCTCCTGCCTCAACCTCCCGCGTCTTTCTCCTCCTGCAAATGGGGCCATCACGAAATTGAGAATGGCCAACATGATTAGGGGCTCGTTTTTATTTATCTTTGATTTTCATGGATGTGTGTATGAGAGACATATGTGTGTGAGCGCACGCGTGTGCACGCTTGCATGTGGGTGGATGTACGCGTGCATACGGGCCTGTGTGCAACAGGGCACTTGAATGTGTGTATGCCTGAAGAGACTCAAGGGTGACATCGGGAATCGCCTGGATTGCTCTTCCTCTTTATTACTTTGCCCTGGGGACTCCCAGGCTCTGCTTCCAGGACCAGAATTACAGGCTGCCTTCGTACCACCTGGCATTTTTACGTGGGATCTGTGGATCTGAACTCGGGTCCTTTTGTTTGCGTGAGTGACAAGGGCTTTAAGCCCTCTGCCATCTCCCTCTTCGTGTCTGAGGGAGCGTCGCTGAAGGCTGAGCTCTGCCCCTACCCCGCCTCCTCTCCTTCCTGCAGACCCACCTTGGGCCACACGAGACCCCTTTGCACGAGTTTAACAACCTTCTTTCACTTGCCAAACACATGCAGAGGCACTCCTACACACACACACACTCATGCACGCACACACTCACGCACGCGCACACTAAGTTGGCTTCTGTGAGAAAACCCAGATGAAATCTCTTGGATAGGAAGCCAAGACTCTGAAGGACCCTATGCGACCTCCGAAGAAAGGAGGATTCTGGCTGGAGGAGAGGAGGATCCAGACACACAGAAGGGACACCCCCCCTCACTAGCCCCACCCCACCTCTGCCCCCTGGGTCGGTCCCATGTGAGCAGCCCAGCAAGCCTGGGAGGCTCAGTTTGCACCTTCCACACGGAGGTGAAGTGACTTTTCCGGTTCTCTGATCCTCTCGCTGACTTCAACCCTGCCACCTGTTATTCCGGGAGCTTTCTGACTTCCGCCTTTGTCTGGCACAAGGACTGTGGGTCTCGAGGAGGACAGCCCGTGTTTCAGGAGCTGGTCCTGGACCCCCGAGCCAGCCAACCCCAATCTGCACCCAGGGCTCTGGATTGGGGCGTGCTCGGAAGACAACAATAGAAGAGGCGAAGATGAGTGTTTATTGTCGAAAGCCATGGGGTGTGTGTGCTTCGTGCGTATGCATGTGTGTGCCACGCACGTGTGGGCACAGGTGGGAAGGCCAAAGCTCAACCTCAGGTGTTGTCCTCTATTGTTCTCCGCCTTAGAGTTTTAAGACGAAGTTTCTTGCTGAGCTCAGAGAAGGATCGGCCAACCTCTAAACCCCCCTCCGCCCCATCCCCCAGCACAGGGTTATAGATGCATGTGCCACCCTGGGAGTGTGTTTTTATGTGGGTGTTGGGGATCCGAACTCAGGTCCTCATTCTTGCACAGTAAGCATTTGACCCCACGGAGCCGTCTCCCCAGGCCCTGCATGGAGAGTTGAACACCATTCAGCTAAAAAGTCCAACTAAAATGTATCAGTGGTCAATTATCAACCATTAAAAAAGATTCCTCAATGGTCAGTACCAACCATTGAAGATTCCTCAGTGGTCAGTACCAGCCACCCAAAGATTTCTCAACCAGAAGCAATTCCGATCCTGCAAGGAGGCATCCCCTCTTGCATTTCCTGGTTATCACAACTGGTGGGTGGAATGCTTTTAGAATCTTCCAGAAGAAAGCGGGAGAGGAGACTCTTTAAACACCGCTCAATGCCTAAACTGCCTCCTCCCCGTGCCAATAGAGAATGATCTGGTCTCACGTCACTGATGTTGAGGTCAAGAATCTCTGATGTCGAGTACAGAAGGGACCACAGTACCCCGCTGCTCCCCGTGGCCAAGCTACAGCTCGTCACCATCTCGGGGGAAAGGAAACTCCATCCTCTCTCAACACTGCCTTCCAGCGAACGCGCCTGGGAGCGGATCCAGGAAAACCTGAAGGATCCAGGGCAAGGAGGAACCACCAGGAGAAGCGAACAGCAGCAAGGTGATTACATAAATTAGCCCCGCTAATTACCGAGTGTCTAACTTACACCTGGAGCAACAGCTGGGGTTGCACAGAATTGAGCAAGCGTCACCCCCAACTCAGGCAGGCTCTGGGCTGGCCGCCTGCCTCCTCCCTGCCTTTCTCTGGCAGAAAACTTGGCTGAGGAAAGGTCCAAGCAATAAAGTCTTCGCGCTGAGTGTCCGCCCTCTGGGGGTGGGCGGCAGGCGCGGGAGGGCAGCCGGGTGCACCTGCGCACCCCTTCCCCCTCCCCAGGACAGATGAGCGCTCAGGCCTGTAAAAGCTTCGCTTCCCAAGTTGCTGACTTCTGCAAGCTTCCTGGCTCTCGCCTCCACCCATATGGAGCGCTGAAGAAACACCCAGAGAGAGCTGCTAACCCGCCTCCCTAGACAGCTTGAACGGCATCCCTCCTCCTCCTCCTCCTCCTCCTCCTCTTCCTCCTTCTCCTCCTCAGCTCCTCTAGGCCTAAGTGTGTTTGCTAGTTGCACAGGACTTGCTTGTTTGCTTGAAGGTGTTCCCACAAGACTCACGGCTCGGCCACTGTCATGTCAGCCCTGAAGTTGCTGCAGCCACGTCTACGGAGAAACTGCTGGCAGTGGTGGTATCAGCAGGCGGCTGGGCGAGTGCATGATACAGCCGTGGAGCAGCCAGCCTGACCACGGTTCCCGAGCAGCCGGCCAGGGCGCTGCCGCCCATTCCCCGTTCCGGTCCCGGGACAGAGCTGCAAAGCTTCCCTCGGCAGGGATTCTCCCTGGTCCCATCTTTCGCTGGGTGGAAAGGTGGACCTCCTCCCAAAGATCTGCCCCCAGCCGCACCCTCAGACCCCGAGGGCGCGTCCATCATCATTGAGCAAAGAGATATCTTTTCAGATGAAATTAAGGCTTTCAAGATGAATTACTGCAGACTACAGGATGCCCTAAACTCAGGGACAGGGGTTCTGATAAGAGTCAAAAGAGGAGACGGGGCAGAAAAGAGGAAACGGGAGCCAGTAAATGTTGGATGAGGCGCACAATTTTTATTAAAATATAAAGTATTTATAATGACGCTGCAATCGTCATTGCTATTCTTCTCCCGTTACCCCATCTCAGGGTCCCGTTGTTCCTAGACATCTTTCAGACAGCTTCCCTCCTAGCCCAGGGTCCCCTCTCATGCATGGGTCCCACTGAACCGGTCGGGGATGTCTGTTCTTACATGTGCTGCGTATGTACTGATGCACAGAGAGTACTTCAGTGGGGTACCACTGAGACCCGGGGGACCCCTTCCTCTGGCCAGCGCTGACCATTAGAGATCGCTTTGTGAGGGCTAAGGCTGTCTGAAAGGCAGGAAGGAAGGACGGCAGAGTATCGGCTTACGAATGAGACATGCAAAGCTCCCCCAACCCTCCACCCGCCCACCCCGTCCCACCAAAGTCCAAAGCACACGCACACAGAGTGTGTGAGAACTCAGTCAGGGGGAGGAACACGGACATGCAGCATCCCCCAGCCACACAACCAACACGACTATGAACAACCACAACCAACCCGCACAACCAACCCGCACAACCATGTAAGACTGGTCCCAACCCCCCGACACAGCGACCAAGAGAAACACTCTTCCTAGAGCTCGATTAAGACGGCAGCGCCAAGCCGCCAACGCCACGGTCTTCCGGCCTCCGGAACCGCGAGAGAATAAAACCTTTTTTTAATAAGCACCGTTTTAAGTCATCAAGTGGTTGACCAGTTATTCTAGTAATCCTCTCCCATACACATTCTACTCCACGGCCGGTCAACCACGGGATCATATCCATACCCGGCTTAGACTAGAAAGCGCAACTCAGAGCTCACGTTACGGATTCACTAAGCACCACATGTATTACGCATCCATTCTGCCCAAAAGTTCTCCTCTAAGAAGCTCTTCGCAACGACCCTGCTGACCAATATAACCTCCACTCCCCCAAATATATCCTGTTGGCCCCCTCCATGCCCCAAGCCATACATTTATTTGCATATTTGAAATGATCATATTTGCATATTTGAAATGATCACATTGGAACATGGGAAGAAACGTGTTCTTGTGGCTAAAGCTCTAGCAGGAAGAATGCCCAGCTCACAGTTCTTAAGAATATTTGATTACCCCTGGGGAGATGGGGGTTAAAACCTTTGCCTCGCCACCAAAGGATCTGCGCTCAGATCCTCAGATCCCACGTAAAGCACATCAGGTAAACATGGCGGCAGCCTGTTAATTCCTGCCCAGGAAGGAGGAGCCTCAGAAACTCCAGAGCAAAGCAATAAGGAGGTAGAACAATCCAGGATCATTCCCAAGAGCACCCTTGGGCCTCCACAGGCGCACACCCCCTCACCCTAGTCTGATGAACTAGATGAAGTCATGTCTCATGTTCAAAAGAGAGACGGTCTACAATATTCCCTAATGTTCTAATTCTGCAACAGCTGTCACAGGGACATCCCCTGGGCCTGGGAGCAGGTTGTCATACATCGCACTGGTGGCTCCGTGAGCTGGAAGTGCACGAGGAGCTGTCCTTGGGGAAAAATGGGAATTTTTCTCCAGAGGGAAATTCCTGTGCTCCTGAAGATAAGGTAATTGCCTAAAATGCCCCTAACTTTTTTTGGGTGTGTGTGTGTGTGTGTGTGTGTGTGTGTGTGTGTGTGTGTGCCTGTGGAGGCCCAAGGGTGGCATCAGGAATCATCCTGGACTGCTCTACCTCCTTACTGCTTTGTTCTGGGGTATCCCGAGCTCTGCCATTACAGGGTCAGAATTACAGATCTCCTCCATATCCACCCAGCATTTTTACAAGAGGTCTGGGGATCTGAACTCAGGTCCCTTTGCTTGCAAGGTGAAGGCTCCAACCCTTGAGTCACCCCAGCCTGGCCCTAAATTCTGAGTAAGCGCCCTTGTCATGGTGCTTCACGACTTCTTTGCTATCTTTTTGTCAAGAAAACACAGACTGGGCACGCAGTGGGTGGTGACGGTGGGAAGCCAGAGCAGAGCTGGGCAGCCAGAGAGGGTGGCGCCAGTGTCAAGGCTGGCAGGACACTGGTCACGTGACATCACAAAGACAGCACCCAATAGGACCCCCATGAGGGATTCTCGACCCAGAGGACCTCCCAGGTAGAGGAATTTACCCTTTGGGCAATGGGCAGGTAGAGCCCAAGAGAATCGCTCCTCACTGAATGTACAGCGCTTCCCCTTCTCTTGCTAGTCAGGCCTCAGCTCTGTCAGCGTCCCGGGTTTGCCTACCTGCTTCCCGTAAATGGCGGAAAAAGAGGTTTTATTCTTCCTTATGATTTTTTAGTCCAGCTGGGCAGGAGAGTCCACACCCACACCAGGGGCCGAGGGAACTCGACATACCATATCCACAGGACTTCTGAGGGGGGCAAACCTCCCTTGCCTGCTGGCGTGTCTGTCCAAGTATGCCAAAGAACGCCAACTTCCTAACCAGCTCCCTCCGTTTATCTACCCGCCATGTGCTGGGCCTTCCCCGTCAATTAGACATCTCCTGCAGGCCTGCTCAGGACTCGACCCGCTACTGATTCTCTACAAAGGTGCCAAGTGCTGGAGCCTTTGATTGTGAGGGTGGCACCTGCGTCTAACGATCACAATCAGTCACACCGAAACACAGCTCTCGTGGGTTGGGACACTGAACAAGATTGTGATGTAGCGGAGCATTTCGGAGCAGGAAAAACGTGGAGGAACAGGAGAATCTGTTACATTTTCAAGAAGTTGTCTTCCGCGAGAAAGCCAAAAGTATTCTTTGCGCTTCAGTCTGCATTTGTTCAGAAAGCTTATGGAGCTAGATGGGAGGGGCTCTTTCTTCTCGAGCCGTCCACGACAAATTGCTGATTCACCACTGTGGGCCCGGGATCCAAAGAACGTACTTGGAAAGAACACTTCTCCCAGAAGAGGGAGGAAAGAGCAATTTGAACCGTATTCCAGGGCAAGGGCTGTCCCCCGCTGAGAGGTCGAGGTCACGTGGTCTGCTTCGAGCTGAAGCGAACCTCGCCCTCCTGGCCTGGGATCCTACGCGCTCATCCCGTCCCCATGCGATTGACACAGCCGCAGTCATTCCTCCATGGCAGACAGCAAGGGTGGGCCGAGGAGAGAGCTGCGTGTTCAGGCCAAGAGGAGTCTCCAGTGGAGAATCATTGAGCCTTTTTGTTCCTTTTCACGGATGTATGTAAGAGGTGCGTACACATACGTGTGTGTGATGTGTGCATTGCCTGTGAGTATGCGCATGTTTGCAGGTGTAACTACCAGAGTGCAGTTTGAGCGTACGTGCTCCTGTGGAGGCCCAAGGGTGGCATCAGGAATCATCCTGGAGGGCTCGACCTTCTTCCTGCTTTGCTCTGGTGTCAGAGAGAAGGGGGGGATCAGACTTAGCCCAAAGTGCCAAGCACGCGCCTCCATACGCCCCTCCCCCCGTCCTTACGGCCCACAGTATGAGGCCCCAAGATCGTCCCCTTCCCCTGTCCTGTCTAAATACCCCAGACTCTTCTGCCCACCAAAGCCTTAGAGTCCCCTGCGTCATCGTAAAAAGCAGGGACCCCATATGGACACGTTTTCCGTGGACCTCCGGCTGACCCACGTGTCCTCGCTCACTGGAATCGGAGCGTCGGCTTGGCGGCCCCTCTCTCCCTTGCCCTTCACAGTCGCCAAAGCTGCTGACTTGGCAGGCCGATGCCACAGATGTCGCCCTCTCTCCTTTACCGCCTCTCATGCTGGGGCTCCCATGTCTCACATGACAGCTGGGGCTACCGCTTCCCCCCAACCTCCCCGCAACCCCTCGCCCACTCCCTCTATCGCCTCCTGCTCAGGCCTGCTTCAAATATGCTTCAAACGACCACTAGGTGATGCGTCCAAGCCTGGCTGTCACGAGTAAATACAAGGGTAACCTGTACTATTAGCGAGACAGAATAAGACAGAATAAGAAAGCTCCCTGAAATAGTTTCAAATTCAGTGGCCCACATTTTCAAAATGACCACTTGGGGGCTGGAGAGACGGATGGAGGGGGGAGAAGAGCGCTAGTCACTGGAGTGTGAAAAACTACTGGTCTATCTCTTCAGTAGCGGTGCAGAAGCAGAGGATAGAATACATCCTCATCTACCAAATCGGACAACACAGACTTTAGCAAAAATATTTAAAATGCCACTCTGATCTCTCATTTCAGAAAAGTGATTTTCCCCATGAATAATTGACATGAAATGGGTTTATTATTCTCATTTTAAAATAAGTGAACATATTTTTATATCTATTTAAGAGAAAAGGAAGGAGAGAGAGTGTGTGTGTGTGTGTGTGTGTGTGTGTGTGTGTGTGTGCCACGCTTCATGTGTAGAGGTCAGAGGACACTTTCAGCAGAAGGCCCGCCCTCTCCTAACACCATGTGGGCTTCAGAGATAGAATTCAGGTCACCAGATTTGCAGCCGGTGCCATTACTCGCTGAGCTAGCTCTCCGGCTTGAACATTCATGTCTTCACTCCCCAGTTTTTAATTTCAAACACGGGAAACGTGAGTAGTAATGATCAACATACAAAAGGAAAATATGGCAAATAAATATGCTGGCATCTTCTTCTTTAAGGTTTTCTATTTCATTTCCCAGTGATAGACAATAGATACTTGCATTTTCTATAGATATGTAGGTAGGCAAATGCTTTAAATTTAAATGCTTAGGCCTTCCTCTCTCTAGACTGTAACTCTTACTGAGCCTGGATAGGTCTGACACATAGTAGGTGTTCTGTTGATGGTGTTGATGGCTTAGCATGTGCTATCTTATTGTCATAATATAGAGAGATTTGTCCATTTAACAAAAGCCTCACATCTAACCATACACACGTGCACGCACACATACACTCACACACACACGCAAAATTAATAGCATTTAATCAAGCCTTCCTACATTTAATACTGTTTCCTATAGCACAAATGTCCTCATTTGGTAGAGGTCTAGAATAACCTGGATTCCTAAAATGAAATTCATTTCCTTCTGCAATGTGGAAGAAAGACCTACAACTAAATTCTCCAACAACAATGTAAGATTCCCTTCAATTAACATGCCATAAAGGAAAGTCCCAAAGGAAAGTAGGAAAGACACAGGACTTGACCTGGTTTGGAAGCGAGAGGTCTGGTCTTCAGGCTGGGAATCACAGTCTGAATTCGTAGGCCTTCCGTGAGCAGCAAACACTCATTAATAGCAACACTGCTCTGTCATTAAAGACTCTAAGAAAAGAATGACTTCAAACAAACCAGCTGCCCAGTCTTCGGTCACCTAACTCTCTCTGGGTGGCCACAGGGATCTAATTCTGGGATTTCTGTTTTTGGAGTCATAAAAGGACACTCAGGAGCATTCCCGGGGGCGGGGGGGGGGCAGTGGGAACCAGGAGGCTCCAGACCCCGCAGGCTGGCTCTGAAGAATCTCTGCAAAGGCCATGCTAGATTTCAGACACTCCGGACATCTCTCCTGGCACGAGGAAGAGATGACCGTGTCCTCTGCTGGGCAGAAGGCCTCTGGGAACGCGCCGTGCAATCCTCTAGGGTGGACACGCCACAGCGCCCAGCCCCAGGAGCCCAGTCCCATCCAGCCCCAGAGGTCATTTCCTGATCACACCCGAGGCGCACAGCCCCCCCTTCGAGGTTTTCCATGCCACCTCTCCGGAGGGCTCTGGCAGGTCCTTATGGCTCCCTTGGGCTGTGTAAGGATTGGGCGCCGGGCCTGGTGCGCTGTGGTCGCCTGGTCTGCGCTGCGTGTGCCCCGTCCCCAGGGACGCCTCCTCCTGCCACTGCATACATCCCCACCCTTCCTGCCTCGCCGACAGTGGGGCCCTCCGTGGCCTCGCAGTTCCTGGGTCTCCGCCACCCGCCCCCGTCTGACAGGTCCCCGTCTGCTGGCAGCACGCAGGACCCTGCTGTCCCAGCCTCAGAGTCAAAACCTCAGCTCATTCCGTCGCTTTCCCGGCTGGGATGGGAAGAGAGACCCGAGTACCCGAGAATCCTTGTCCATCACCTGGAAGCTGGGGCCTCCCTGCTTCTCTTCCCCCACCGACCGCATGCTTCCAAAGAGGGGGCCCGCAGCTCCCAGCACTGGCTAGTGCACAGGGCTGTGGCCTCCCAAGCCATGCATCGGACAAGCCACACCGAGCACTTAACAAGCAACAGCGTTCACACAATCACACACTCTCCCTCCCTCTCCCCGACACCAGGTGCCACTCCCCTAAATCCACACCGACGCCATCCTCCTAGCCAAGCCCTCACGATGCCCTCTTCCAGTCATCCGGTCTCAGGCCAGAGACGCCACACGCCAGTTGCTGAGTTTTCCATTTTAAAGACCAGAGATGAGGGAAGGCTCTCTCTGTGTTCCCAAAGTATGCGCTTTTGGTTTCAGCGAGCGAAAGGGGCTGTTTTTTTTTTTTTTCAAATATAATAAAAAAAGTTATATGACTTTAATTAAATGCACTTATTAAACGGGCGAAATATTTGGAGAGGCTGTTTTTGTGCTCCGGGCACATTTATTTTCCAGCACACTGCACAGTGTCTGCATCCGCCCGCTCTAGGCCATTTTTAATGTAGAAATAAATCCGCACCTGACGTGCTGACAGATTATTATGCAGCGTGGCAGCCAACAAAAGTAAACACAGAGGCAAGTTTTAACCTCTTGCAGGCGCGGCTTCCCCTGCTGGGCCCAGCTCAGGTGTGCGGGGCGATGGCTGGCATGGCCTTTGCTCCCACTGGGGCATCGTTCTGTCCTGGAGACAGGAGGCTGCTTCCCCCCACTGTCTGCAGGATGGGGCAGGAGAGTGTGGCAAAGATCAGGGGAAGAGGAGGGGCGTGAGGTGTTTCCCAAGCACCCCGCCTTCCATCCTGCTTGTAATTGTCTCTGAAGATCCATTGGGTCCCACATAGCAGGCGGCCCACGATCTGCCAATATTGCCCTATCTACCCCTGAGCGCCGACTCTGCAGACAGAGAGCCGGGTCAGGACTCCCCAGTATGAAAGAGTCTGAGTCACACTGGAGGTGGCTTAGGGCTGAAAGCCTTTGCATGGCAAGCAGAACGACCTGAGTTTGGATCCCCAGATCCCACGTAAAAATGCTAGGAAGATGTGGGGTAACCTGCAATTCCAGCCCTGGAAGAGAGAGCTTGGGAAACCGCAGAGCAAAGCCATGCGGAGGTAGAACAATCCAAGATGACTGCCGAAGCCACCCTTGGGCCTCCAAAGGCACATACTCTTACATGCATGTCCACACACCCATGTGTAAAACACACACACACACACAACTCAGGATCATCACCAGAGAGCTAATGTTGAGTTTTGCAGGGTGGAAACACTGAAGGCATTTACCAAAAATCATGAGATGGAATCACTTATCTTCTACGGCTCTGCTTAGACGACGCTCTCAGAGCAACACTGATGGAAACTCATGGGCCGCAGCAATCAGAGATCCAGGGTGCACTCGACAGGCGCATGCAGCTGGCCAGGTGAGTTCACGGATCCTGGGTCTCACCTGTTAGCTGCTTTAATAGAACTTCTAAATCCCGGTTTCCTCATCTGTATGATAAATCCAGGGGAGAGGTTGGCCAGAGGGCAGAAGGGTCTTTCCAAGGAGTTATGTCCACCCCCTCCCACCAAGTCTATCAGAGGTTGATATTTTATCACCCACCACCCTATCACCCTGCCACTAGGATCAGACAATGTATTCAGCATCTGAAAACAATAATGGCTATTGTTACTGTAATTTATTGGGTGTTTATTGCAATCTCTGCCCAGTGCTAAGAGCTTTCATACATTATCTCATTTTATCACCACATTCTCCAGCGCATAGATCATTAGCCTGTTCATCCTTACCACTAATTTGAACAAGTAACATATCCTAGCACTTAGTGTCAGCCATGCTCCTCACCGAATTCCCTCCACAACCTTATCATTTTATCATGGCAGACGAAGCAAAATAAAGGAAGATGCTTACAAATACCGGGCTATTGTATCCAAGGAGTCCAGCTCATGACAAAAGCTACAAATTTGAAAAAAGCAGCCACATCAACCTTTAAGGAAATGGAGCATATCATCACAAGTACGTGTGAGAGGGATAATGAAAACCAAAACTATATTCTTACTTTTTAATTCCTTAGGAAAGATTGAGGATGCATGTGTTTTTGTTTTTGTTTTGTTTTAAAGAAAAATTTGGCACAAGGCAAAGTAACCTGATAAACATAGGAAATTTCTACAACAGTGGAAGGACCGAGCAAGGTGACCTTCAAATGCCTGACCAATATTTCTTTATTCAACTGACCACGCTGGCCCAGAAGCTGCCCTCTGGCCCTGGGATTTGGGGGAGACACTTTGGTACAAGACAGATGGTTCTTTCCCATCGTGCTCCTTGTGGTAGTTGAGTGGTGGTTGGGAAAGTTCGGTTGCGTTTAGCTTTGTAGGCATACCTTTCCTGCTGGTTTCTGAACGCTTCCCCCACCACCCTCTGGGGCAACAGCTAGCCATTAAAAGGTAGATGATGTTTCTAGGGGCCACTTGCCATCCACATCGATTTGGAGACTGTCTTATGAAACACAGCTGTCCTCTGCCACTGTGTCTGAACATTCCAGGTTTTCCCGTATCCAGACTCCTTTGCAGCTAGGTCGGGAGCACTCGACCCGAGTTCTCCTATTTAGGTGAGACTGTCCTCAACTTTGAGACTGAAGCACCAACTCAAGACAGCAGCCATCCTAAAAGGCACGTGGCGATACTGCAGCAGCAGCAGCAGCAGCTTGTTTAATTGGGAGCTATTTCCCCCAAAAAATCAGAGCCATGACCATTCCAATTCCTAGGACGGTGGTGGGTAACTGCAGTGATGTTCTGCTTGGAGAGGAAGAGGGCCCGATAGAGTCTCCTGGGCTCAGGGTCAGCCAGGTAAGTGATGGTGGACATACCCAATGGACATGCCCAGTCAGTAAAGGTGATGCCACACTCTAGCCAGCTTCAGTGGTGCAGGACACAGATCTGACTGAAGGACCAAATCAATCTCCACACTTTCCTAGATGTGCTAAGCTAGGCCTGATTTTACTTATTTCTGTGGGATGGGGGGGTGCAGGTGAGGATAGGGGTGTGAACATGTGTGTATTTACAAGCAAGCACTTTAGTGTGTGTGCCTGTGAGGCCCAAGGGAATCATTCCTGGATGGCTCTTCCTCCCTTATAGCTTTGTTCTGGGGTTTCCCAGGCTCTGCCTTGAGTGCAGGCTACTGCCTGGAGTTCTTACGCAGGATCTGGGATCTGAACTCAGATCTTTCTGCTTGTGAGGCAAAGTCTTAAACCACTGGGCCATCTCTCCAGCCCTCTGTGTCTGATTTTAGCATCCCTGCTTGTCTTAGTAGGCCAGAGCAACACAAGAAACGTGATAAATGTACCCTCCTGTGGGCTCCTACTTCTAGCCCTGGCAGTGGGAACTCGCAATGTTATTTTCCTTCAGTGAGTTTGTTTCAATGTGTTCTTTTGCTATTATAATTTTAACATTTTATCACAATAACTCTACAACAGAAATATGTATTTCATGAGCACTAAATTTTCAGAAAATAAACACGATAATGAAAACCTTATTCTCATCAATAAAGCAGATTGTTACAAAGCCTCTCCAAAGACCACCTCCTGTTATCAGTACTGCCCACCAAATGCAGTCACTCTTCTTTATTTCTGACACCACAGTTTGGCTGTGTCAGTTTTGAAATTCACATAAATGGGACCACATGGGTTTATCTAGCCTGAGTGTTTTGTTTACCCACCATGCAATGCAGCACTTTAGAAATTTGTCTGTATGTTTACATACAGTTCATCTTTTTTCACTATTGTGTCCAGTAAATAAATATACAATAGTTGTTTTTATTCATTCTACTATCAACAGCAATTTCTAACTACAGGTAACTATAAAAAAAAAAGATGATAATACTATAAGAGCCTGAAGGGAGACAGTATCTTCTGGACATGACGAGTTTGTTGTGTCCGTGAAACTCACTGTATCCATGAAAATCACACAGGATTTGATCTATCCATACTTTACTATAAAAGGAGAAAGATCTCGAGGTTCCACGCCTCTCTGAGAGACTGTTGAAGGTTAATGATGGAAGATGCTTTCCTCCGTGGATACCCACTGATATATGATTCATGCTCTAGCAAGGACTCAGGCACGTGCCACCAGAGACACATTGGATGGAATCATGCAAAAAAATATGAAAATAGGGGAGACACTGGAAAGGAAGAAAAAGGGTTGTGATGGGAAAAGCAGGGGATGGTCTTGGAGAGGAGGAAGTGAAAATAGCATGAATTCACTATAATCATGTATGAAATAATCACATGTGAAATTCTAAAAGAATAAAAATAAAGAAAAATTTAAAAAACAAGAAAAAATGTTTGAAATAGAAAAAGTAAATGCCAGGATGAATGTTCTAGTTCATAACAGTCAATGAAATGTGAACCTTCTTGTGCTGGTTATGCATGTTGTGTGTGTGTAGAGGTATGCATGTGTGCATGCATGTTTGTGTGGGTGCATGTGCGTGCATGTAGACGGTGGAGATCCACCTCAGTATCATTCCTCCGGAGCCGCCACAGAGCTTCTATTGACCTGGGCCTCACTGATAGGCCGACCCAGAGATTTCCCTGTCTCCACTCCCCAGTGTTGGGATTATAAATCTGAACTGCTGAACCCATTTAAAAAAAAAAAAAACACGGGCCATGAGGACTGAACTCAGGACCTCTTGCTCTAGCTGCAAGCACTTTACTGACTGCGCCTTCTTTCCAGCCCTGCGCTAGATACACTGATGCTCGCAATATGAGCAACTTCAGCAGTTCAACTAGACTCTGTCCAGCTCAGCATCCCCATGATACCACAGTACTCGACGATAGCAGACACTACCAAATACTCTTCCAAGAGGCCACATCCATTAGGATTCTGAAGCAAACATGCAGAATAACTGTTATCCCAAAGATGTTAGCTCCTGGGCGGGGGTGGGGGTGAATGATAGGAGGGGAGGAGGAGGAAGAGGAGAGGAGGAGGAGGAGGAGGAGGAAAAGGAGGAGGGGGAGGGGTAGGAGGAGGAAGAAGAGGAGGAGAAGGAGGAGGAAGAAGAAAAGGAGAAAGAGAAGGAGGAGGAAGAGGATGCAGGCCAGCTTCATGTGGAGACACTTTTCCCATCCTGAAATGACCCCACTGCAGACATACCAGGAAGATCTCAGTATGCGGCATTTCCCAGGCAGCTTGGCCAGGTTCTAAATGATGGCTGGCGGGTCGTCATGAAAGTCAAGGGCTCAGCTGGAGTGAACTTGTGAACTCTTGGCCTCCTGACCCAGCAGCAGAGAATCCGGCTCTGGCCCCGGGACACAGCGGCCCAGCATCCCTGCCTTTCTGAGTCCCACCACACCCCGTGGCTGAGATGGCTTATGCTTGGGTCAGGATCGTGGGCCTAAATGCCTCCCGACATCAGCTGAATCAGGCCGACCCAGAGGCCCAGCGGAGCAAGGGCGCCATGGGGAGTGGAGAACCCCGAATAAATTGAGTGTAAATGTCGTGTCGTGAGGAGACAGTTATTTCTCAGCTCGCTGATTTTTGCCATATGGGCAAAGAGAGGCTCATGGCTGCCAGACTTCCTGACTTCTCAAGAGAGCTGGAGAAAAAAAGACCTTCAGTGGCCTATTCTCACAAAGTATAACACCAGCCCTGGATTTCAAGCCGTGAAGCATGGAGGTGACATCCCTGGGACACCCACGCTTGCTTGGGGTCCCCCTGTGGAGGGCTACGCTTGCAGCCTTCCTACATGCTCTAGCTCTGCTTTGGGGAGGAGGAGGAAGAGAAGGAAGGGGAAGTGGAGGAGGAAGAGGAGGAAGAGAAGAAAGAAGAGAAGGAAGAGGAAGAAGAGATGAAAGAGGGAGAAGAAAAAAATGGAGGAGGAGGAGGAAAATGAAGAAGAGAAGGAAGGGGAAGAAGAGGCAGAAGAGGGGAGAAAAGGAGGGAAAAGAGAAAGAGAAAAGGAGGAAGGAGGAAAAAGAGGAGGAAAGGAAAAAAGGAAGAAGAAAGAGAATGAGGAGGAGGAGGAAGAAAAGGGAAGAAGACAAGAGGAAGAGGAAAAAGAAGAGGAAGAGAGAGAAGAGTGAGAGGAAGTAAGAGAAGGAGGGGAGGAAGAAGAGAAAGAGGAAGAATGTGAAGAGAATTAACACTGAATTGCTATTGGACAAACAAATTGTGCGAGACGATCTCTGACCCGCAAACTACTAGTTGATCGTCTCTCACCCAGAAAGAGTCGCACCGGCTGAGGACTTGGCTGGCTGGTGGGACGCTTGCTCGGCAGGCACGGGGCTCTGGGCTCCATCTCCAGCGCTGAGAAAGGAGGGGAGCTGGCCGGGAGCATGCGTGGATGGGAAGGAAGGATTGCGCACTCTAGAGAACAGAGACCACCCCCTCTGCATCCCTAACAAAGTCATCATCAAGCACAAAGCTCTTCAGATCATAAACACCTCAGACAAGATCCCTTCCACTTAAAGGAAACAAGTGTTTTCATTTTCTAGACGTCAGGCGGCTGCGCATCCTAAGATGTCCTCAGACCACTGCCTACCCCCCAGCCTCGTTTCACACGGCAGTGTCCTGGGTGGGCCCCAGACCTGGAGGCAACTAAGGACCAAAAGAACAATTTATCTGCCAAAGAAGTCATCCGCACTGACTTGGACACACTGGAGCGAGTGTCTAGTCAGCCCGCTCGGCAGACCTGAACTGTCAGCATTTGGGGTGAAAGCAGGCCTTTGGCTCTTTTCTTTTTCATCATCCATTCTGCACAAGTAGCAACACACATGCGCGCACATTCACACACAGACATACATGGATATATACAGATGCATGCATACACACACGTGTATATACGCAAGCATCCACGCACAGATATACACGCACACATATGCATTCACTCATGGACACACACAGATGCATGCACATGCACACGCAAGGTGCGTATATACATGCATCCATTTGCACACCCATGCATGCACAGACACACACAAATGCACAGACACGCACAAACTGAGCTCGTACATCCACCCACGCACAGGAGCCCACTCATAAACACGAGTTAAAAACATAAAATGGCAGGAACAATCTCACATCAAGCAGGCACGGGGGAGCAAACTCACATTTGCACTCTCTTGACCTCACTACCACTGACTGGCCGGCAGTTAGTTGACTGCCAGGCACATCCGGGACTTGGATAAGTGAAAGTCGAATGCCCTGCGGTCCCCAAAACAAATGTGGAAGACCCCATCGTTAGGGTGCGAACCTATTTGTGCTAGTGATATATTTTATGTGTGTATAGAGGTGTGTATGTGTACATGCATGTTTGTGTGGGTGCACATGTGTATGCACATGGATGGCAGAGAGCAACCCCAAATCTCATTCCTCCCCAGCCGTCCACAGAGCTTCTGTTGACCTGGAACTCGCTGACAGGCCAGGCTGGGAAGCAGCTTGTGTGCTGCTAAAGAGAATGCAGAGCCTAACCATGCCCTGTAGACAGGGAGAGACAGGGGCTCCCCAGACAAGAAAAGAAGAATGGGGTGCTACAGCCACTGGGGCAAAGGGCAGGGAGGCAAGAGAAAAAAGGGTTTCCCAACCCAAAGCTCTAGGACAGTTGTGACGGGCCATCCGGTGGTGGTAAGGATGGCTCAGTAAATGAATAACCTAAGTGCTCAATAAACATTACTATGTTCCAGACGCCTGACGTCATGGACACACGTGCTCCTGCGGGGGGCTGGTAAGGTTCACTGAGAAGTCTTGGGATGAGAAAGGAGCGCCCGGGAGGTTCCCAAGTTGTCTGGAAGGGCTTTGGTGGAGGCCTGGGGGAAAGGCGGGGCGCACAGCGTGTCAGAGTGTAGGGGGTACTCTCCTGCGCAGTAGGCAAGCCAGCCAGACAGCATTTTAACAACACTGCAGGCTTCAGCAAGGGCACCCCAAAACCTGTACTCGAGGAGGTGCTACAAGAACCTGTTCTTCCCTGGCTTCCAGGCTGCAGTCTGAAGGCTGTTGGCTACGCTACCAGCACTATTTTCCTGGCGAACAACTGAGCGTCTTTGGGGGGGGCCTGTGAAGGCCGGGGGTCCACATCCAGTATCCTCCGTCCTAGGTTTGGAGACAGAGTCCCTCACTGAACCCGGATCAGGCCTGTCTCAGCTAGCCTGGAATCCATCTGTCTTAGATTCCCAGAAAGGACATTACGAGCACTCACCTGTGTACCCAGTTTCCACACAGGCACTGGGGACCCCCACTCAAAATCTCATGCTTGCAAAGCAGGCGAATTTTACCTACTGAGTAAATTTTACCCCGGCGCCTTGGCCACCTTTTCTTAAAGAAACTAGCAAGGGAACTGAGGACATGACTCAGGGGTTATAGCCTTTGCCTCGCAAGCAAAAGGACCTGAATTCAGATCCACAGATCCCATGTGAAAAATGCCAGGCAGGAATGAATTCCAGTCCTGTAAGACAGAGTCTGGGAAACTCCAGAGCAAAGCAATAAAAAGGTAGAATAATCCAGGATAATTCTCGATGTCACCCTTGGGCCTCAATAGGTTCACACACTAAGGTGCCCTCTTATACACATGCACACACACACACACAGACACACACACACACACACACACACAATGACTAGGAAGGGCTTTGGGTGTGACTTGATGGTGGAGCATTTGTCTACTACTTTGATGCACAAAACACTGAATTCCATCCCCAGCGCCACAAGAAAACAAAGCAAGTCAGAGAAAAGGTTGAACCTCAGGCATCGCGTGGCATCTCCACAGCAGAGCGGAAGAGAAAGATGCACAGTCCAGGGTGGGAGACAAGACTCGGTGTCGGAAGGAAGTGCTGTTGTCAAAAAAAAAAAATTAAAAGTAGAAGCAAGCTTCAAAGACTGATGTTTCTCTGCGAGAGAGAGAGGGAGAGGGAGAGGGAGAGAGAGAGGAGAATCAAGCTGCCCATGGCAGGCGCTCAGCGCCCAGGGACGCTCTTACATGGTCTGAGAATCCAGGGCTGGGCATCCGCCTGCGTGTTGCTGACCTCACACTGTCTCGCAGGCTTCCAGAAGATGGAGCATCTAGGCTAGGAATGTGACGCTATCGCTAGAGGGGTTGCCCAGCCCAGCACGCATGGAGCCCTGGGTCAGAGCCCAGCACCCCCGAGCTGGGCATGGAGGCGCACACCCAGCATCCCAGCGCTTGGGGGGAGGGGTGGGGGGAGGAAAAGCAGAAGTTCAAGGTCATCCTTGGCTACAAAAGGAGTCTGGGGCCAGAAGAGGCTATACAGGGGGGTGTCTCAGACAAATAAAAAAAAGCAGGACTTCAAAAGGTGGAAATGGCTACTGGTTCCAACAGGAAGGAACAGGGACAACAATACCAGGTACACAGAGAGTTAAAGCCGTGTGCAAGGTGGAGGGGGTCCAGGAGACCACCGGGAGATCAACCCAGAGAGAGCAGAGCAAAATTCCAAATGCAGTTTGCACAGTGCCGAGGGGAGAGCTCCCACCTGGATCCAAGGGACACGGGAAGCAGGACTCACCCCTGGACATAGTGCAGGGAAAATAAGGGGTGACTTTGTGAGCAGGCGAGTGGGTGGGGTAAGAGGCAGTGGTGAGTGTCCCCCACAAGCCAGGCATGAGTGACAGTCCCCACGAAGCAGCAGCCTGGAAAGCCGCCAGTGAGCCCTGCCAAGGCCGTTCCCGTGCCGGGCTCGACGGGAGACCAGGGCAGGGGTGACAGACAGGGGAAGGCTGGCCTCGCGGTGGACGGAGCGCCCGAAGATGGGCGCTTAGGCATCGCGCGTCCCTGCGGCGAGAGCAGTGAGAGAGACGAGCAAAGGGGAGGCCCGGCTGCGGTCGAGCAACAGCCCCTCCACAGACACGGGAGACCCCCGCAGGCTTCCAGGGGTACAATGCACCCAGCTGATGCGGCTGCTAGGCAGATGAGGGCCGATGAAACCTGCTGTGGGAGCGTTAGCACTCAGCCTACAAACCTTCTACCAGAGAGGAAGAGACCTCAACGTCCTGACAGGATGCATCTAGGGCAGGGGAGGAACAGCAGTGGCCTGTCAGAATGAAGAGAGCCGGCGACTCAGCAGGGCTCGCCCCAAATCAGACCAACCCAATCTGTCCACCCTCAGGCTTTGAGGACATCACAGGAGAGGAGGCGGTGAGATTGTAAAGAACCTGAAGATGGAACGGTTCACCGTTGGACGAGACATTCCATTCAAGGTAGGACTGTTGCATCTGGAACTCACTGCAGCGAGACTTCTTCTCAGACCTGCACAATGACTCACACACCAACATGTCGCCATAGACTACCAGGAACTCAAGAGAGATAAGAACACACCGTGGAAACCTTGGGGACTAGAGCTGGATGCATGAAGGGAAACGCCCCTATCAGAGGGGTGACCTGAGGAGAGGCAAGCTGGTGTGCACAGAGGCCTGAACCCCCACAAAAGTAGACAAGCCAGAGGGAACCCTGGGGTCCACAGAAGCAGCCAGGCAGGGGGGTGGGATTGATGGAGGGACAGGAGGGAGAGAAGATGGAGGGATATAGGGATGGAAGGGAAGAAACTTCCTCTTGGGACCTACGCCTCGACTCAGGCCCCTCCTGGAATTTCAGGCTGGCCCTGGGACTTGCTTTAGCCAGCAGGTAGCAGAAGTAACATTAGGCCAGTCCTGCCCAAGGGACGCTGAGCAGTCAAGCTGCCTCAACGGAGGAGTGACACAGAGCGACCCCTCAGAGAAAGACACCGGAATGATACATGGAAAGAAAGACAGAAAGACCCAGGGTCCCCACAGTCCGCGGGAGCTTGGTCCCCAGCCAATCAGACCTCTAGCAGAACCAAGCCTCCCCAGTAACAGTGCCGGTAACCGCAATGCTCCCCAGAGCCGAACCAGAATCCCGAAGAACTGAAACATTAACTGCTGGGTGAGGAAATGGCTCCCTCAGTAAAGCGCTGGCTGTGCAAACCTGGGGGCCCCGAGTTCAATTCCCAGAGACACATTTTTAAGAAAATACATAAATAGATAAGTAAATAGATGCTGGGAGCGTACTTCTACTCCCAGCAATGGGGAGGCAGATCCCTGGGGCTTAGTGGTCAGGTCTTCTAACACAATTAGAGATTCCCAAGCTAATGGAAGATTGTCTTCAAAACGACAAACAGGAAAATCAAGGGAGACAGCACAGGATGGATACCTGAGGTTGACCTTTGGCCTGTACACATACGCGCATACCCACCTGCACGCACGCATGCGCACACACACACACATACACCACACACACCAGTTGCTGTTTTAAGCCATTAACTGAGGACTGTTTGTTATGCGGCAATGGGTCACTGATACACTTCCACAAGGTGTTGCCTGGGTTTGACCATCCTCTGGGTCCATGCCAACCATCTGATCACACAGAGCCCTCCCAGGCAGGTCCATGCCCACCTTGGTCATGAGAAGTGTGCGCTGCCAGCTGCCACCAACACCTACTGTCCCTGTGCGCGGCAGGTACGCACTCAGCCTACACAGACATTTACCAGATCTTCCAGTAAGCAATCAAGCCGGTGTTAATGGACTCCAGAGAAGCCCACCCCGGCTCACGGATTCCCGGGGACTCACAACGCTCGGGGTCAGGAAGTGTTCTTAATGCATCTGCCCATATTCCCCGAGGCCCTGAAGCTCATTTCCTCTCGTCCAGAGTGGATGGTTAACAGCTGGTCACTCCTTCCATGGTCAACAACGTCACGCCTCAGATTCACGAGTCGAAGTCTCCGTGCCATCCAGAAAGGAGGTTTAGGTGCGCTGCCACCAGCACGAGCTTGACTGTTCAAAGCTCTTCTGGAGAATTCTCCTCCCTCTGGAGAAGGCTCTTTCTGCTTAAGAGAGAATGCAGAATCCGTGTAGCTAGGCCTGTTCATTTCACAGACTAAGGGATCAAGGGGGAAGAAGGGAAGAAGGTTCCATTGCTAACGCTATAGCCCTGGGGAATGGAGGGCAAACACGCTTCTGACCTGTGAACCTGTGCCCAGCACGGGGACCGCTGCGGGTCCTTCTCCATCCAAGACAGCGAGGACTCAAGCCGCAGATCCGGCCACTTCAGAACTACGATGAGTCTTCTAATGTAGATTCCCACTGATGTGGTAGTGGTCTGGCCCGCGTGGGGCTTCAGAAAGTGTTTTTCCCCTGTGGACCATTCAGACACACAGCTGGCCGTGGGATTACTCATCCAGAATACGTGGGAGGTAGTGACCCCAACTGGGGAAGATTCAGGAAATAAAACAAACTAGCTTGCCAATGCTAAGAGGGGGTTATGCCTAAGTTTCTGGTGTAACGTATATTTCCCCACAACTCTGTCTGGTAAGTACTATCACTACCCCTATTTTACAGAAAGAGAGAGAAACCAAGATGCTGAAGCAGCAAACAGTCAAAAGGTCCATTTTCAGAAAGGGGCCGAACCCAGATCCGAACCCACTTACGGTTTAGTTCTGAAGTCCAAATCTTACCATGTCCCCCATCTAAAGCGAAGGTTCTGAACGCCTTGAGTCACCGAGACAACGTTTCTCCCACAGAACAGTGTGCAGGAGACACACCGGACTAAAGAACACTGGTACATATTTCTGGGGCAGATGTGGGGGGGGAGATGTTCAGCTCGACTTTGGGAAATACCAAGTCCATCCAAAGAGAAAAGATTTCTTCTTTCTTTGAAGAGAACTCACCAACCATGGCAACCTACGACTTGCTAAGCGAGGGAAGGGAGGTGTTCACGTTTTTCAGTATTCTCGGGGGGATGGGTTTACAGTATTCTCGGGGGGATGGGTTTACAGTATTCTCGGGGGGATGGGTTTACAGACTCCTTCTGTAAGCGCATCTGCAGGCATCACGAGGGTACCAAGACACAAGGGCCCTTCGGGAGACATGGGGTCGGGAGCGGCAGGGCCCGGACGTGAAGACAACTCTCCCAGCACCTAAGAAAGGTCTTGCTAAAATGGAGTATGTCTATGGTTGGGGGCTCCTGAGGTTTGCTGGGGCTGCAGCTCCTTGGCCCAGAGGGAGGGGAGCACAGCGCCTTCTGGTTCTTCCCTGCTTCAGCCCCCCCCCAGCTCACCCCCAGAACAGCCCCCACGCAGATGCTCAGCTTCAGCTACTGAACCCCAGAGATGGCAAGCTCCGGCCCTGGCCTCTCCTCAAGAAGCTCTGTCTTCGGGGTCTGTACCCCAAACTTATTCTCTGTCTTGCCCTGGTGCTCCGGCCTGGCAACTCCCTCATTCTGTGGCCTGGCTCTCCGGACTGCCCGAGGTTGTTGGGCAGCACTGCAGGGAAGAGACAGCGGTGGGTGGAAGTGGGGTATGCAGGGAATGGGCAGGCCCCGCGAGGTCTTGTGATGAGCCTCCTGGTGCCACTGAAGTGGCAATGCCAACGCACTGCTGAAATACTTGGCCCGTTTCCGGAGCAAACACCCAATCCAAACAGGCCCGAGTGTGTCTCTGAACAGACTGTGTAAATAAGGGGGGAAGAAGGAAACACACACACACACACACACACACACACACACACACACACACACACACAACCAAACTGGCCACAGATTCCACTTTCAAACACAAAATATCTCTCACTCATTTGTTTCCCCCCACATAACACACATTCTCTCTCTCTCTCTCTCCCCCCCCTCCACTGGTCCCGCGGCCTCGGTGGAGCCCGACTGGCGGCATGTTGGTGCCTGCAGCCTACCTGCGCTGCACAGGCGCGGAGCCTGCAGGAGACACATGATATGCCTCGCTGCAGGCCGGGACTACGGCGCTGCGTACAGTCAGGAAACAGAGAGGAGACTGTTCTCAGAGGCCGCTGAGCCGGGGGACCTCCAGGGGGGACTGGGTCCCCGAGCTGCCTGGGAGATTGTGCAATGAACCTGGCTTTGCCGCCCCCCCCCCAGGGTGGCCCATTGCTCCCCAGCCCTGGGAGGCAGCTCCCCCGCAGGCTAACAGCAAAGGCCACAGCTCCCCCAGAACAGAGGGAAGGCCGGAAAGCCAAGGGGACCCAGGGAATGCGTCCCATGCTGTTGAACTCCAAGTGTGGGTACCAACAAGGGGGCAACTGCTTAGGGTTTATTTCTGGTTTGGACCGTTCTGCAGGCCGGAGGGGTGCGGGGTGCTGTGTGCTTATGTGAGTCATCTGAGGATCAGAACCGCCCCCTCCCCCCGCAAGTTGAAACAGTTGAGCTGTCTTTTCTCGAAGTCTTGCCAACGTCTCTTACTCAACCTTGGATCCAGAGGGTGGGGAGGGGCAGGCCAGGAGGGGAAACGCAGCAGGACATGGCGCCCAGCTGTTAGAACGGCTCTGTGGCTTCCTCAGCCCCAAGGGAAGCGGGGACTGACTTGGACAGACCGGTAAGGCACAGGGAGCCTGAAGATACCACAGGACAGTGAACCGAACAGCAGCCGAGTGACCCACGGATCCCTCCCATTCCCACCTCCTCCCATTCTCTGTGTGTGTGTGTGTGTGTGTGTGTGTGTGTGTGTGTGTGTGTGTGTGTGTGTTGCGCACGCGGCTCTGGGGTTTCCCAGGCTCCACCTTCCAGGGCCAGAAGTGCAGGCTGCTGCCATTTCTGCCCAGCATTTTTCACATGGGACCTGGGATCCAAACTCAGGTCCTTCTGCTTGGGAGGCAGAGTCTTAACCCCTGAGCCATCTCTGCAATCCCTTTCCTCCCCATTCTTAGAAAGAGGATTTCAACACTGTAGATGCTGGGAGAAGCTGGGAGAAGCTTGCAGATCATAGCTACTGACAATTCTTTTTTGCCAGGAGACCAGACACAGCGAGCAGATCAGGTCCGAAAAGCTGAGTCTGGGCCGTAAGAAAACTCCCACATCTTCAGTGTAGCAATATCACTAAATCCTCTGAAGACCCCAACTGTGGTAATATCACCGACAATCACCCTTTAAAGAAACGTGTCTGATATGATGTGCGGAGCCTGGGAAATCCCAGAGAGAAACAAGAAGGAGGTAGAAGCCATTCAGGGTGATTCCTGAAGTCACTCTTGGTCCTCTACAGGGACACACAGTGTTCTCTGATACACACACACGACAATTAATTAATTAAAAAAGAAATCAGACATGTTATCATGTGTTTGCAATCCCAGCGCTGGATGGACAGAGACAGGTGGATCCCTGGGGCTCCCTAGTTGGCCAGACCAGTCTTATCCTCCATCTACAGGTCTCTAGGAGAGACTCCCTCTCAAAAAACCAAGTGCATGGCTTCTGGGCACCCTAAAAATCATTTCTGACCTCCATCTCTGATGCACACACAAGGGTACACACACACACCCATATGAGCAGATGCACAAACATACATATATGCAAGAGAACTTTAAGAAATCCTGTGCATTCACCTCTAGAACATAGTGAGAGTCCACATGATACAAAGTCTCAGACTTGGAAAATTTACCAAATAGAAGTCTCAGGACCTGGAGAAAGTAGCTGGAGAGGAACACGGAACACACCCCCCAGCTTCTCCCTCCTCCAAAGGGAGGAGCCATCATGCAGTCACTGGAATTCATGCACATTACCCTGGTTGGGGAGGGGCAGGGGGAGGAGCTGCAGAGCTGGGGGAGGGGCACTTTGTAGAAACATCCAGCAGTTTCTTACCAATCCAAACCCAAGCTGCTCCAACATCTAAGCAGCTCTGCTCCTAGCTATTTACCCAAAAGAAATGAATGCGAACGTCCCTGGGAAGTTCTGCTCAAGAATGCTTGGGACAAATGTATTCAACGACGGCCAAACCCGGCAACAGAGTCCTCAGATAAAGTGCAGGTCACAGGGCGTGACTTGGGGCCCAGAGGAGCCACCTCTGATGCCCGAGACACGGAGGGGCCTGAGAACATCCCACACAGTGAAAACGGTCATACAAAAGACAGTTGGACCCCAGTGTTTGCTGCAGCAAGATCCAAGACAGCCCTGGTGGACACACTAAGCTCCGGTACTACCACCTCCAGATGCACAAACGCAACCTGATAAAATGTAATGGGCCGATCAGACTTGAAAGAGATTCACAGCAATGAGTAATTAGAGAACAGAAAAAAAGTCGTGCTATCGTATAAGAAAAGTCATTCAAATCTACGAATTGCTGATTCGAGAATTTTCCAATGGAAAAGAAATGTAACAGAAAGAGAAGTGGTAGATATGGGGGGAGGTTATTGTGTAAACAGTTGAGCTGCATTCAGAAGGTCACTTAAAATAGCACGGCTAATCTAGTCAGAACACGGAGCAGGGAATCCTGGGTGAGGAGACAGACTGCCAAGGGTCCCGCAGCAACACGAGGGCGCGGGCAAGCAGGGCCCAGGAGCCTGCTGGCGTTCACTGCAGCTACGGAAGACTGAGGCTTGCTGGGACACAGCACATGCAATCTTCAAAGACATCTGCAGGGAGGAGGAGGCTGAGGAGACGGCTCAACGGTGAAAGCACTTGCCACACAAGCCTGAGGGCCAGAGTTCAAATCCCCACATCCCATGTAAAATATGCCAGGTAGGTATGGCAGCCTGCTTGTCTAACTCCCTTGGGCAAGCTGGCTAGCCAGACGAGCCATCCCGGCATGCTCTGGGTTAGAGACCCCCAGCTCGAAATAGTAGGGTGGGGAAAAGATCAAAGAGGTTTCCCAATATTGTCCTGGGATTCCACAGCCATGCGCTCCAGTACACATACACAGGTGAGTGTGTGGTCTCATCTGCAGGCAAATACCTATACATCCATGCACACTCACATACACATGAAATCTGCAGGGACTGATGAGATGAGCCATTGGGAAAAGGGCTTGCTGTGCAACCCGGATGATTGAGTTCCATCCCTGGAACCCACAGGAAGCCAGATGCAGTGGCTGGTGTCTGTAATCCCAGCATTCCTTTGCAAGATGGGAGGCAGGGCAGGAG